>CM038682.1:625044883-625388329 GCA_021605205.1 Aegilops longissima | reverse complement strand
ATTCGCTCTTTCGGTGAGACCGAAAAGTTACAAAAGGGAAACAGATAGTTTACATTGTAATCTCGGTGGGACCGATCGCTCACTTCGGTTAGACCAAAATGTTACGAAGGGAAACAGAGAGATTACAATCCCATCTCGGTGAGACCGAGATCCCTATCGGTGAGACCGATTTGCCTAGGGTTTGTGGCAGTGGCTATGACATCCGAACTCGGTGGCGCGGATAGAAAGAATCGGTAGGGCCGAGTTTGACTTTAGGTTTAGGTCATATGTGGATGTGAGAAAGTAGTGGAGGGTTTTGGAGCATATCACTAAGCACATGAAGCAAGAGGCTCATTAAGCAACACCTCATCCCTCGTTGATAGTATTGGCTTTTCCTATAGACTCAATGTGATCTTGGATCACTAAAATGTAAAATGTAGAGTCTTGAGCTTTGGAGCTTGAGCCAATCCTTTGTTCTTGATATTTTGAGGGATCCACTTTCATCATCCATGCCATGCCATTCATTGAGCTTTCCTGAAATATTTGTCTTGGAATAGCATTAGCTCAATGAGCTATATGTTGTTATGAATTACCAAAACCACCTAGGGATAGTTGCACTTTCACCCCTACCTCGTGCCCTCCTTGAAGCTTCCTTGACTTAGGGTCAAAGTCTCCTGGATCACGTTCGGTGAGAAAATCACGTTCCCGAAGGTTTCATTCCGTTTGATATTCCGTTTCTTCGAAACTCTGAAATAGGCAAAAAAACAGCAATTCTGGGCTGGGCCTCCGGTTAATAGGTTAGTCCCAAAAATAATATAAAAGTGGAAAATAAAGCCCAATATTGTCCAAAATAGTAGATAATATAGCATGGGGCAATCAAAAATTATAGATACGTTGGAGATGTATCATGCATGCTTAGGTCCCATGCAAGAAACGAGAATGAATTTCAAACACCATGGCACCGTTGATTGCCGGCAAAACATTGTGATGCCTGGTTTTTAAATTCTATTAAATCCAAAACTCCTTTGAAATTCATGAAACTTGGCATGCTATCATGGAGCAGCATCAACATGCCGTGGTACAAATTTTGTCCCATTTGGGGCAGGTTTGGGTATATGCTTCTCACAAACCGGAGCTTCTCGTAACAAGCATGATGGTTTTGTAGGAACGCCCCACCTTTGGGACTAAACGATATCCATTGCCTCTTATTGCTTTCAATTTTTTTCTCGTATCAACATAGAACAACAGGAGTGTTGTGTGAATTTTTGTGATTTTTCGGGGTTCGTTTTGACATTTTTATGCATTAACTGAGTTTTCAATGCATTTATGTGCATAATTCAAATTTAAAATACATGCGCATGCTCAAGTGCATATAAATTGGTTGAAAAATCAAATATGTGTCCTTGGGTGCATGCTTAGGTCCCATGCAAGAAATGGGAATGAATTTCAAACACCAGGGCATCGTTGATTGCCGGCAAAACATTGAGATGTCTGGTTTTTAAATTCTAGTAAATCCAAAACTCGTCTGAAATTCATGAAACTTGGCATGCTATCATGGAGCGGCATCAACATGCCATGGTACAAATTTTGTCCCATTTGGGACAGGTTTGGGTATATGCTTCTCACAAACCGGAGCTTCTCATAACAAGCATGATGGTTTTCGGTAGGGAACGTCCCACCTTTGGGGACGAAACGATATCCATTGCCTCTTATTGCTTTCAAATATTTTTCTCGTGTCAACATAGAACAACAGGAGTGTTGTGTGAATTTTTGTGATTTTTCGGGGTTCGTTTGGACATTATTATGCATTAACTGAGTTTTCAATGCATTTATGTGCATAATTCAAATTTGAACTACATGTGCATGCTCCAGTGCATATAAATTGGCTGAAAAGTCAAATCTGTGTCCTTGGGTGCATGCTTAGGTCCCATGCAAGAAATGAGAATGAATTTCAAACACCAGGGCACCGTTGATTGCCGACAAAACATTGAGATGACTGGTTTTTAAATTCTAGTAAATCCAAAACCCGTCTGAAATTCATGAAACTTGGCATGCTATAATGGAGCGGAATCAACATGTCGTGGTACAAATTTTGTCCCATTTGGGGCAGGTTTGGGTATATGCTTCTCACAAACCGGAGCTTCTCACAACAAGCATGATGGTTTTCGGTAGGGAATGTCCCACCTTTGGGGACGAAACGATATCCATTGCCTCTTATTGCTTTCAAAATTTTTTCTCGTGTCAACATAGAACAACAGGAGTATTGTGTGAATTTTTGTGATTTTTCGGGGTTCATTTGGACATTTTTATGCATTAACTGAGTTTTCAATGCATTTATGTGCATACTTCAAATTTAAACTACATGCGCACGCTCCAGTGGATATAAATTGGTTGAAAAATCAAATATGTGTCCTTGGGTGCATGCTTAGGTCCCATGCAAGAAATGGGAATGAATTTCAAACACCAGGGCACCATTGATTGCCGGCAAAACATTGAGATGCCTGGTTTTTAAATTCTAGTAAATCCAAAACTTGTCTGAAATTCATGAAACTTGGTATGCTATCATGGAAGGGCACGCGCATGCCGTGGTACAAATTTTGTCCCACTTGGGGCAGGTTTGGGTATATACTTCTCACAAACCGGAGCTTCTCACAACAAGCATGATGGTTTTCGGTAAGGAACGTCCCACCTTTGGGGACGAAACGATATCCATTGCCTCTTATTGCTTTCAAATTATTTTCTCGTGTCAACATAGAACAACATGAGTGTTGTGTCAATTTTTGTGATTTTTCGGGGTTCGTTTGGACATTTTTATGCATTAACTAAGTTTTCAATGCATTTATGTGCATAATTCAAATTTGAACTACATGCGCATGCTCCAGTGCATATAAATTGGTTGAAAAATCAAATCTGTGTCCTTATGTGCATGCTTAGGTCCCATGCAAGAAATGAGAATGAATTTCAAACACTAGGGCACTGTTGATGCTGGCAAAACATTGTGATGCCTGGTTTGTAAATTCTAGTAAGTCCAAAACTCGTCCGGTGCGCAGGTTCACCGAGAAGCGTGCGAGATGTTCAACGCAGGATTTGTGCATCTCTTCAATGCAAACGGTTCATGAAGCGAAGAAAGCGCGAAAATAAACCAAAAAATATACGTGCTGCCACACGGCCCGTGTGTCGTGCGAGCAGGCGTGAGTTGACGGGACGCATGCGAGCAGTCCACCGCGCAGGCATACCGAGAGGCATGCATGCAAGTGTGTGTATGATGGGGAGGCGTGCGAGTAGCTGTGTGAAATGATGGTAGGAATGGCAGACGTCCGCCGCGCAGGCTCACCGGGAGGCGAGACAACTTTTGACCGCAGCTTGCCTCGCTCCCACTGGTTCATATTAATTGCACGCCCGAGCCGCCGGCCATAGTAGGCGGCCGCACCCCCGGTCCACAGTGGTCACCGACGTCTGGACTCCGGAGTGTATGACGATGTCGCCGAAGCGCACCATCGGAGGGAGTGGCGACGCCGGGGCTGGTGAAGCACCCGCACAACGCGTCAAGCTGGCCACAGAGGTTTCCGTCGCTGCCGACAAGGTCTCGCGCGGGCAGCAGCACAACCTTGAATTCATCAGCGCCGTCATGCCCCCCCCCCCAGCTGGAGCCGGAGGTCAACAGCAACTCCGGCAACAACTGCGACTCCGACGGAAAACCGGTTAGTCACCTACATATATGTTTGTGCCTTTTTTCTTCCTGATCGTGGGAATTGATTTCGAATGTCCTACATGTTATGCTATTTTTTCTTTCAGATTGGTATGAACACAGATGAGGCTCCGACCAGCGCCACCGCCGGATGTAGATCTTGGACCCGCCTGTGTGGCCAGAAGCGCCCCCATGGACCTGAGGAACCAATAGAATCTCTGGTGGACCGCATCAGTGATCTCCCGGACGGAATCCTTGTGGGGAGATCATATCCCTTCTCCCCACCAAGGATGGCTACCGCACACAAGTCCTCGCATCTTGGTGGCGCACTCTGTGGCGCATTGCGCCTCTTAATCTCGACTGTCATCAGCTATCTGTCGATGATGATTTTGAACTCCTCGGATCCATCATCTCCTTCCACGGGGGCTCCGTTCATCACATCTGCATCCCGGCATGCTACCTGCTAGACATACCTTGCATGGTGGCCGCCTGGCTGACATCCCGTCAATTCAATAAACTCCAGCAGCTTGAGTTCTACCATGACTATGTATGTAACATACCACGAACCAATATATCTGTGCCCTCACCACCGATGTCCATCACGTGGTTTTCCTCCTCTCTCCACACCGCCACCTTTGCCCGGTTCCATCTAGCAGACAATCTGGTACAAATGCTTCAACTCCCACTGCTAAAAAACCTTGCGCTTGTGGTGATTGATCTGTTGGAGGCCGCACTGCACAACATCATCCACTCCAGCTGCCCTGCCCTGGAGCGCTTGTTGCTTGTTTTTGCAATGGAAATTCATAACATTGTCTCAAAATAAAGTCGCCCACCTTGTAAGCATGGGAATTTGTTTTTCTGGACACGATCTCATCATCGAAGACGCCCCTTCACTTCAAAGGTTGCTCCTTGATTCTAGTATAGTATCTTCGCAAATAACTATAGTCTCTGCGCCTAAACTGGAGACCTTGGGTGCAATTCGTGATGCTTTTAGATGGTTCAAAATGGTGTTTGGCTCCACACCTATTGAGGTATTGTATATTATTGATGTAAACTTTTGTAATCTGCCTTTTTCATTTGTGCGCATAAGTTAAGTATCATCTTGGAGTACACTTTTGGTACTAATATTATGGTCTATGCTCAATGAAGAGCTTGTCCGTCCTATCAGTGGTGGTGGATTCTGTCAAGACCTTACATATCAGTATGTGGTGTTATGATCTGAACATGATTATTGGCTTGCTGCAATGCTTTCCATGTCTGTAGAATTTGTATATAAAGGTGATGATTTCACGCACATTGAAAGCCCATATATAATGTACTATAATTAATCGTTGAGCTATCACTCTTTCAACATAATCTTTTTAGACATTAACTGTTTTCAATCTTCATCTCTATTTAGGCACTAACACATGGAGAAAATGGTATAACAAATCGATGGTTCAAGAAGCACCGGGATTTTCTCAGATCTCATGACATTCGTTTGAAGACAGTAACACTGGAAGGATATGCATCCAACAATGCAAACACTAGCTTTGTCACGTTCTTCATGTTGAATGCGAGGGCACTATTGTCCATGAGGATTAAGTTTTTCGACTAGAAATTTCTTACGCTGCAAGTGTTGAACAACATAAAAAGAAGTTTCAGGTGGACCTAAGGGCTTCTGATCGTGCTCAGCTTCTATTTACAACAGCTTGTCATCATGTACCAGTAGAATTTTTGGTCGGGGATCTTGATTTTATGGATCAGACCGATCCATTTGATTGTGACTGCCGAAAACTTTGGTTGAGTTAGATGTCATTATCCTGTTCAATCTGGATTTTGTCTAAACCTGATGAGCAATTAATCCTTGTGCTTTTGTACTGTTTGTAAGCTGGAGTTAGATATTGTTTCCCTTTTCAACTCGGTTTTGACCCATATTTTCTTTCATACTGGGCCAATGGCTTGCCATTTATTTCATTAAGACATAAATATTATAAGAATTCACAACATAGGGAAAGAACATCACTGTTACTGTTAGTCCAATTTGTGACAAGTTTTGGTACAAACTTCTTACAAACCGGAGCTTCTCTCAAAAAGGCTCAAGGTTCCGAGAGGGACCTTGTCACCTATGTGTGCGAAACAACATACGTTGTCTCTTCCCGCCTTGATTTATTTTACAGAGGCAGCATGCAACTATATATAGTAGTGTCATCCTAAAAATATGAAATTATTCACTGTCAGTTTTACCTTTTTATACATTATTTGAGTTTCCTAGGCATTTTGGAACATACTTTCGTGTGTGCAAAGGTACTAGCCACATATGTAATTCGATGTTCAATCTGTTTATGGAATCAAGTCCTTATAAGGTATAAGTACATATGATGTTGTTCTGTGTGCAATGACATCGCACACGGACCCTCCTGGGGAACCTGTCGGTGATGATTTAATCAAGCGCCGACAATTGTATACCACCAAGCATTTTCCCACAACACACATGGCTTATTAGCAGCAATCATATGTGTTATTATGGATCTTCGCACACATTTCTGATTACAGACCTGTTTGCCGCGTATCACACACATCTTGTTATATTGAACCGTTTCTGTTCTCTTAGCTCAAAGCAAACAGTTCATCCGAGTGAATCGCATGCCATATATCGCACACACCTTCATCTGGCTGACCGTTTCTTTTGTGTTGCCTAATCACAAACAGTTCATCCAAGTGAACCGTATGCTGTATATCGCACACAGCTTCATCTGGCTGCCCATTTCTTTTGTTCCTCATCATCACAAACAGTTCATTGAACTGAACCGTATGCCCTGCATCGCACACGCAACTAAAATCTGAACCGTGTTTGATGCATCCTCCATCGCAAACGTTTTGCACCTTTTTTGACGGCTTTTTTACATCCCCGTTTGCGGTTAGTGCATCGCACACAGTTTCGTGAAAGGGTCTCTGATCGTAGTGTCGCGTTAGCATCATCCTGCAGTAGTGATATAATACAAAATCGTCATCGAACGTTAAGTGTGCGGACCCTACGGGTTCGAGAACTATGTAGACATGACCGAGACACCTCTTCGGTCAATAACCAACATCGGAACCTGGATGCTCATATTGGTTCCTACATATTCTACGAAGTTCTTTATCGGTCATACCGCAATGACAACATATGTAATTCCCTTTCTCATCGGTATGTGCCTTGCCCGAAATTTGATCATCGGTATCTTCATACCTAGTTCAATCTCGTTACCGGCAAGTCTCTTTACTCGTTCCGTAATACATCATCCCGCAAATAACTCATTAGTCACGTTGCTTGTAAGGCTTATTCTGATGTGCATTACAGAGAGGGCCCAGAGATACTGTTGGGGAACGTAGTAATTCAGAAAATTTCCTACGATCATGCAAGATCTATCTAGGAGATGCATAGCAACGAGAGGGGATAGTGTGTCCACGTACCCTCGTAGACCGAAAATGGAAGCGTTATGTTAACGCTGTTGATGTAGTCGAACGTCTTCACAATCCAACCGATCCAAGTACCAAACGTACGGCACCTCCGTGTTCAGCACACGTTCATCTCGATGACGTCCCTCGAGCTCTTGATCTCGTAGAGGGTCGAGGGAGAGTTCCGTCAGCACGATGGCGTGGCGACGGTGTTGGTGATGTGATCCGCGCAGGGCTTCACCTAAGCACTACGACGCTATGACCGGAGGAGTAAGCTATGGAGGGGGGCACCGCACATGGCTAAGGGACAATTGATGTGCATTTTGGGGTGGCCCTGCCCCCGTATATAAAGGAGGGGAGGAGGAGGTCGGCGGCCTAGATAGGGCGCGCCAAGGGGGAGCCCAACTAGGACTCCCAATCCTAGTTGGACTCCGTTTCCTATTCCAAGAGGGGGAAAGAGGGAAGGAGAGGGAGAGGGAGAGGGAGAGGAAAGAGGGGGTCGCGCCCCTCCCCGTAGTCCAATTCAGACTCCCTTGGGGGGTGGGGCGCCACCCTGCGGGCTGCCCTCTCCTACTCCCTTATGGCCCATTAAGGCCCATAACTTCCCCGGGGGGTTCTAGTAACCCCTCGGTTCCCCGATAAATATCTGAAACGTCCCGAAACCATTCCGGTGTCCGAATACCTTCGTCCAATATGTAAATCTTTACCTATCGACCATTTCGAGACTCCTCGTCATGTCCGTGATCTCATCCGGGACTCCGAACGAACTTCGGTCACCAAGACACATAACTCACAATACAAATCGTCATCGAACTTTAAGCGTGCAGACCCTACGGGTTCGAGAACTATGTAGACATGACCGAGACACATCTCCGGTCAATAACCAATAGCGAAACCTAGATGCTCATATTAGTTCCTACATATTCTACGAAGATCTTTATCGGTCAAACCACATAACAACATACGTTATTCCTTTGTCATCGGTATGTTACTTGCCCGAGATTCGATCGTCCGTATCATCATACTTAGTTGGATCTCTTTACCGGCAAGTCTCTTTACTCGTTCCGTAAAGCATCATCCCGCAACTAACTCATTAATCACATTGCTTGCAAGGCTTATAGTTATGTGCATTACCGAGAGGGCCCAGAGATACCTCTCCGATACACTGAGTGACAAATCCTAATCTTGATCTATGCCAACTCAACAAACACCTTCGGAGACACCTGTAGAGCATCTTTATAATAACCCAGTTACGTTGTGATGTTTGATAGCACACGAGGTGTTCCTCCAGTATTCGGAAGTTTCATAATCTCATAGTCAGAGGAATATGTATAAGTCATGAAGAAAGCAATAGCAATAAAACTAAACGATCATAATGCTAAGCTAACAGATGGGTCTTGTCCATCACATCATTCTCTAATGATGTTATCCCATTAATCAAATGACAACACATGTCTATGGTCAGGAAACTTAACCATCTATGATTAACGAGCTAGTCAAGTAGAGGCATACTAGGGACACTCTTTTTGTCTATGTATTCACACATGTACTAAGTTTCTGGTTAATACAATTCTAGCATGAATAATAAACATTTATCATGATATAAGGAAATATAAATAACAACTTTATTATTGCCTCTAGGGCATATTTCCTTCAGTCTCGCACTTGCACTAGAGTCAATAATCTTCATTACATAGTAATGATTCTAACACCCATGGAGTCTTGGTGCTGATCATGTTTTTCTCGTGGAAGAGGCTTAGTCAACGGGTCTACAACATTCAGATCCGTATGTATCTTGCAAATCTCTATGTCTCCCTCCTTGACTTGATCGCGGATGGAATTGAAGCGTCTCTTGATGTGTTTGGTTCTCTTGTGAAATCGGGATTCCTTCGCCAAGGCAATTGCTCTAGTATTGTCACAAAATATTTTCATTAGACCCGATGCACTAGGTATTACAACTAGATCGGATATGAACTCCTTCATCCAGACTCCTTCATTTGCTGCTTCCAAAGCAGCTATGTACTCCGCTTCACACATAGATCCTGCCACGACGCTCTGCTCGGAACTGCACCAACTTACAGCTCCACCATTCAATATAAATATGTATCTGGTTTGTGACTTAGAGTCATCCGGACCAGTGTCAAAGCTTGCATTGACGTAACCATTTACGATAAGCTCTTTGTCACCTCCATAAACGAGAAACATATCCTTAGTCCTTTTCAGGTATTACAGGATGTTCTTGACCGCTGCCCAATGATCCACTCCTGAATTACTTTAGTACCTCCCTGCTAAAATTATAGCAAGTCACACATCAGGTCTGGTACACAGCAACACATACATGATAGAACCTATGGCTGAAGCATAGGGAATGACTTCCATTTTCTCTCTATCTTCTGCAGTGGTCGGGCATTGACTCAACTTCACACCTTGTAACACAGGCAAGAACCCTTTCTTTGACTGATCTATTTTGAACTTCTTCAAAAATTTATCAAGGTATGTGCTTTGTGAAAGTCCAATTAAGCGTCTTGATCTATCTCTATAGATCTTGATGCCCAATATATAAGCAACTTCACCGAGGTCTTTCCTTGAAAAATTCTTATTCAAGTATCCTTTTATGCTATCCAGAAATTCTGTATTATTTCCAATCAACAATATGTCATCCACATATAATATTAGAAATGCTATAGAGCTCCCACTCAATTTCTTGTAAATACAGGCTTCTCCAAAAGTCTGTATAAAACCATATGCTTTGATCATACTATCAAAGCGTATATTCCAACTCCGAGAGGCTTGCACCAGTCCATAAATGGATCGCTGGAGCTTGCACACTTTGTTAGCACCTTTAGGATCGATAAAACCTTCTGGCTGCATCATATACAACTCTTCTTTAAGTTATCCATTAAGGAATGCAGTTTTGACATCTATTTGCTAAATTTTATAATCATAAAATGCGGCAATTACTCCCTCCGGTCCTTTTTACTCTGCATATAAGAATTGTTTGAAGTCAAACTTCGTAAAGTTTGACCATATTTGTATGAAAAAATATCAACATGTACAATACTAAAGTTATACGATACGAAAATTAAAGTCATGACGCATCTAATGATGTCGATTTCACATTGTGAATGTTGATATATTTTTCTATAAAGTTGGTCAAACATTACGAGGCTTGACTTCAGACAAATCTTATATGCGAACTAAAAAGGACCGGAGGGAGTACTAAGATGATTCAGACAGAGTTAAGCATCGCTACGAGTGAGAAGGTCTCATCGTAGTCAACTCCTTGAACTTGTCGAAAACCTTTCGCAACAAGTTGAGCTTTATAGACAGTAACATTACCGTCAGCTTTAGTCTTCTTCTTGAAGATCCATTTATTCTGTATGGCTTGCCGATCATCGGGCAAGTCAACCAAAGTCCACACTTTGTTCTCATACATGGACCCCATCTCAAATTTCATGGCCTCAAGCCATTTCGCGGAATCTGGGCTCATCGTCGCTTCCTCATAGTTCGTAGGTTCATCATGGTCAAGTAACATGACCTCCAGAATAGGATTACCGTACCACTTAGCTGCGGATCGTACTCTGGTTGACCTACGAGGTTCGGTAGTAACTTGACTTGAAGTTTCTTGATCATCATCATTAGCTTCCTCACTAACTGGTGTAGGAATCACTGGAACTGATTTATGTGATGTACTACTTTCCAAAACAATTACCTCATCAAGTTCTATTTTCCTCCCACTCACTTCTTTCAAGAGAAACTCCTTCTCTAGAAAGGATCCATTCTTAGCAACGAATATCTTGCCTTCAGATCTGTGATAGAAGGTGTACCCAATAGTCTCCTTTGGGTATCCTATGAAGACACATTTCTTCGATTTGGGTTCGAGCTTATCAGGTTGAAACTTTTTCACATAAGCATCGCAGCCCCAAACTTTATGAAACGACAACATAGGTTTCTTGCCAAACCACATATCATATGGTGTCGTCTCAACGGATTTAGATGGTGCCCTATTTAATGTAAATGCAGCCGTCTCTAAAGCATAACCCCAAAATGATAGCGGTAAATCAGTAAGAGACATCATTGTCGGATTTTGGGTTCCGGTAGACCCTTGAGGTTCGAACTATGGGGTGCGCACGAAGATCTTTCCCCTACCAGCTCACGTCTCGAAGTCTCGCAAAGGATCTAGGCTAGAAAGAAGAACACGCAAGGGACATGAGATTTATACTGGTTCGGGCCACCATTGTGGTGTAATACCCGACTCCAGTGTGTGGTGTGGTGGATTGCCTCAGGGGCTGAGGATGAACAATACAAAGGGAGAACAACTTCGTGAGAGCTATTCTTGAGCTAGTGCGATGAACTACTTGGATGGGTTCAGTCGCCTCTCTCTCTCTCTCTATGCGTGATCTGGATCCTCTCCCTTCTACTGTGGTGGCTAGTCCTATTTATGGTGGGAGGCCCTGGGCCTCTTCCCAAATAATGAGCGGAAAGAGCGCCAACAATTGGCCATTTTGAAGGGGAACATCTAGTACACTTATCGACTAAAGTTGGTCTTGGCTGCCAAAGGCTCGGCGATGGCGCGCCACAGGCTCCACGACGACCTCCATCCTGCCATTCTGCTGGTCTTGGTCTTGTTGCACCGAAACAGTAACCTTTGCCTGATGCCTTGGCCTGTGCTTGCCCCCTTTGCACCGAAGGGGAAACAAGGACACTGCGCAGGCCCCGCCCGTCTGGCGCCCACCTGGTCTCGATCGTCATGGCTTACGTCACGGGTTCCTCGTGAGGTGCCCTTGCCTTGATCTCTTTGCCTCCTCGCGAGCCTGCCTGATGAGGCTGCTCTGAGAAGCTTCTGTCGTCCGCCCATGAATCTTGGCCCCGCGAGGTCTTGAGCTTGAGCTGATGAAGCTGGGCTGCATTGGGCCCCCACTTGAGCCACGCCACAGGCAGGCAAGTCAGGGGACCCCCGTTCCCAGAACACCGACAGTAGCCCCCAGGCCCAAGGCGCGCCCGGACTTGGCTTAGCAGAGAAGCGAAGGGGCAAGTGCGAATCGCCACGGGCCCCAATAGCCTGCGGCCTTGGGCGTCGCGTGGCGGTTGATTGGACGTGGGCGCCTCTGCTTCCCCACGACGCCTCGGCAACCGCACGACTTGACAAGTCCCTGCATGCAAAAATGGGTCATGATTACCTGCGATCGTGGAGGCCGGCGGTTGGCCTCCTCCGTCTATAAGTACGGTACAGCGCGAGCCATTCCAGTCCATTCCTTCCCGCTACTCCTTTTCTTCTTCTTCCTCGCCCTTGCTCCACATTACGCCAATGGCGCCAATCCGCCGGTTTTCTGTAGAAGAGAAGGGGAAGGCCCCACGGGAGGGTCCCGATCCGCATCCGCCGAAGAAGCGGCCTGTCCCCGGCCGCTGCGGCGTGGTCGCATGGTAGGAGACGTCGCGGCCCTGGTACGAGCGGCTGCCGCCTGGGTTTCCGCTGCCCTTGTACGCCCGCATCGAGGCCACCGAGAAGAAAGCGCCGAGTGACACGGCGGTGCCGCCGTCGATGCCGACGGGATTCTGGCGGTCTTGCGTCGTTCCTCACAGAGTCCATGCCGAGGGCTCCTCTCGCGAGCTTGTGCTCCATGCCGCCATGCCTCCTCGATGTTGGATTCGCCTTCCTCCTTCCTTCGCCTTCGAGATGCCGCCTAGTGGGTCTCTGGAGCTCTGGCTGCGGCATCTTGTTGCAGCACCCTTGCGACCGGAGCGGAGGTCGCGGTCGTCGCTCCGGGCAAGGTCCACATGACCCGTGGCTGGGGCGAGATCGCCCGGGTCTGCCGGACAGGGGGCGCCCTCGTAATCCATCTTGAATACGATGGCGCCTCCTTGATGTTCTTCAAGGTCTTGGCGCGAAGGCGCCGAGCTGAATCTGCCCGAGAAAGGCGGCGGGGCATCATCGTGGCGAGACCAGGCCCGCCAACCGCTTCCCCAGCAGCTCCTCAGGCAGCAGCGGAGGTGCCGGAGGGTCCAGCAACTCCGCCGAGCTTCACATGACTCCGGAGACGAGCGACGACATCTACGAGCCCCGAGCTCGTGTCACACTCGGAGCAGGGCGGGTGCTTCAGGCCGCCGGCGCTGCTAATATGGATTGGCGCCGGTGCCTGATGGCCCACTGTTGATGATGGTGTCTCCTACAGAGGCGCGCGTAGTTAGCGTTCCTTAGGATTAGCACCTTTTGTTCCCTGCGAGGAATCGAAGTACCACCCTGCGGGGGTATGTAAGGCGCCGGCCATGTCTTTTGTGAATATTTTATCCTTATTATGAATTAATGCGAGATGCTTGTCTGTCGGCTCGGCCCCCTTTCTTTCCTCACGAGGGCTTGGTGCTCTCTGTTGTGAGTCTCGGTCCCGGCAGAGCTTCGATCGTCGCTGGTATGCAGTCGCGATGCCGTGGTCAAGGCCAGGAGGTGGCGGCCCAAGGTCGATAAGAGCCCCCGAGTCGCGATGCTCGGGAGGTCCCCTTTAGCGCTCAAGCAGCCACCATTTGAGCAAGAAAGGCCGGCAACATTGCCGTGATAGAGCTGCACTAGGCGAGGGTTTAGCGCTAAGTCGAATCAGTTTTCGCGTGACTTATCTCGTGGGTTTGGCATAGTTTTAAATCGAGGTGCCGGCCTGCTCCTGCGGCTGGCAGGTTGGGTGTTGCTGGGTTAGGTCCCGTGAGCTTCTTCCTCTCCCCAGCGCTTTCCTTGATGCTCTCGTCCTCAGGTCCCGGCCCTCGGCGAGCTCGGCCTTGCTGGTATGACAGTCGTGATGCCGTGGGTCAAGGCGGGGGTGAGGTGGAGAGCGATGAAAGCCCATGAGTCGCGATGCTCAGCGCCCCTTTTAGCGTGCAAGCGGATCGTGCGAGAGAAGAGAGAAAGCTCGCGGCGTCCCGGCGTTACGGAGGCGGGTCACGCATACCAATCACGAGGAAACAAGGTCTGTTATTACGGTTGCCGACCAACCATTGGTCGCTCGAGGGAGTGATTGGGGCACCGAGGGCCTGGTGAGGTGGCGCCTTGGGCTGCTGCGCGGCGAGCTCGACCACTCAGATTGCTCGGCGTTGCGAGGGCGGACCCGTGCGCAAGTGTCGTGCGGGCGGCGGCTCCAAAGGTGGGTGTCAATCGAGCGGCGATTAGGTCAAGCATGTTAAGCACGAAGGAGCAAATCCATTTAGATAGATGCGAAAAAAAAGCGCCACTGGGTCAGGCCCAAGCAGCTTGGGGATAATGCAGCCGAGGGGTGCCCCAACAAGGTAGGTAAAGAGCATAAGCAAAATGGATACATGCCGCGAGGGCGGACCCCGCGACACAGGAATGATGCAGCCTGGTAGCGCCCGATTAAACGGAACTTGAAAGATGTCACTGATACCATTGGAGATGAAGTGATTTGAAGTAGCGGACGGCGCAGCGGTGAGGAGGCCGACCCTCACGAGCTCCGGGACTGGAGCCTCGGGAGGCTCCGAGGCACAGGTGGATCTTGAGGGCCATCTCCATCTCCGCCGGGACGCGCGATGCGACCTCCTGAGCCTCGAGAATGCTCCTCGTTGCGCCGACGGCCGGCGGCCGCGCTTGGCGGGCGAAAGGCATGTAGCTATGAGGTGGACCCTCTGGCGCCCCAGCGTGAAGGCGAGGCGCTCTGAGACAGCGGCTCGGTTGGGCCACAATGCGTCGATCTGACGCTGCAGCCCACCATCCTCGCTTTGGATGTGGGGCCACGGCGAACAGCGGCAGCTGCCGACATGACCCTTGACTCCTGTAGCTCCCGAGTGTTCCTCGCGATGAACTCACGAGGTTTGGCCCTCCTTGCTTCATACCTTCTGAGGGAAGCGTGCCTTGAAGCACGCCTCCAAGTGGTGCCGGCGCCTCCTCGTGACCTTGGCAAAGTTGGTGGCTCTCGAGAAAGAGCCCCGAGCCTGCCCGAGGAGGGCGCCGCGCCTTCCTATGCAGCAGAGGTGGCGCCCCTTGGGCGGGCGCGGATCTGACATAGCGCTCTGGAGGTGCTAGCCTCTGAGGGTTTGGGCAGTGAAGCCTTCTTCTTCTTAGGGACTGCCTCGGAAGTCTCCCGCTCTGTGATCTGGGTCTTGATTGCAGCGGCTTGGAAGACACGCTCAAGAGAACTGCTTGCATCCCTTTCCTCCACAGAGCCTTGTGATGACTCCACCGCTTCTGGCATCTTGAGGCGTTGTAGCCATGGTGAGTCACTGCCATGAACTTGGCGAGCTAGGTACCCGGGATGGCATTGTATGGCAGGCGAATGTGGCGACGTCGAAGTCAATGAGCTCGGTGCGGTAGTTGTTGTGCTTTGCCGAAAGGTGGAAGGCGAACCTGCCCTATCGGGACGGTGGAACCATCGGTGACTCCTGAGAAAGGCTTGGTTGGCTGAAGCTGATCATATGGCACTTGGAGATTGTTGAATGTCTCGACGGATAGGGCGTTGAGTCCCGCTCCGCCATCGATGAGGTCTGGTGACTTGCACATTCTTGATGGTAGGGAGCGAGCATCGGAGGACTCCATCCGTTGCTGCGACTTGAGCTGATCCGCTGAGCTGAGCGTGATAGCGCCGCAGACCACCTGAGAGGGCGTGTGGCCTCAAGCTTGGGGAGGCTGCGTTCACCTCGCGAGCAAACTGCTTGAAGATGCGCCGAGAGGCTGGGGCCTGAGCGCCGCCCAGGATGCAAGCAATTGCGCGCGGCTCCTGGAAGCCCCCAGCCTCCTCGTCCTGATGATGGTCTTCATTCCTCCTCAGCGGTGGTGGCAGAGGAGGGAGGCCTGCGTTGCCTCGAGGGCGGTCCTCACAAGGCTGATCCCTCCAACCTCCCTCGCGAGGCTGGTCCTGCCAGCGGTCCTCGCGAGGTCGGTCACGCCACCCTTGGCGAGGGCCACGGTCTTCCCATCGTCCTCCATCTCTTCCTCCTCCTCAGCCATAGCCCCGGTCGTTGCGCTCGGGGCGTCGGCAGATACGCCCATTGTCGGTGTCAAAACCGGCGGATCTCGGGTAGGGGGTCCCGATCTATGCGTCTAGGCTGATGGTAACAGGAAGCAAGGGACACAATGTTTACCCATGTTCGGGCCCTCTCGATGGAGGTAAAACCCTACTTCCTGCTTGATTAATATTGAAGGTATGGGTAGTACAAGAGTAGATCTACCACGAGATCGTAGAGGCTAAACCCTAGAAGCTAGCCTATGATGGTATGATTGTAATTGTGATCGGCCTTCTAAGGACCAACCTCTCCCGTTTATATAGACACCGGAGAGGGATAGGGTTTACATGGAGTCGGTTACAAGGAAGGAAATATAATATCCGGACCGCCAAGCTTGCCTTCCACGCCAAGGAGAGTCCCATCGGACACGGGTGAAGTCTTGAGTCTTGTATCTTCACGCTTCAATAGTTGGACGATGTATACTGATCCAACTGTCAGGATACCCCTAATCCGGGACTCCTCGGTAGCCCTGAACCAGGCTTCAATGACGATGAGTCCGGTAGCAGATCTTGTCTTTGGCATTGCGAGGCGGGTTCCTTCTCGAGTACTCAAAGTAATTATCGAACACTTGAACCGTGTCCGGATCCACAAAATGATCTTCAGATGCCACCGTAGAGAGAATGGTATTTCACAAATGCAATTTGCTGACAACTTTTTAGGCAACGCGACGTGTCATTACGGTCGGGTCATTATTCGAACCGTTTCCCCACAACCAGCCACATCGCATATTGCGAGGCGGTTTCCTTGACATGTCTTGTCAAAGCAGAGATCGTGTCTCCTTATCACGGGATTCTCATCAATACGAGTATGGGAAATCCCACCACGCCATCAATCGTGGCACTTGGGAAGCAAGCGATTCCCAGCGAGCAAGTGGGGAGGCACATTGCTTTTCGTCGCCTCTATAAAGGGATAAGAGTTCCCCATTTTACCGCCTTCTTCCTCCTTTGCCCTCTTGCCCCTCGAGCTCCAGGCGCCCAAGCCCAAGTCTTCTCCGCACAGCTAAACATGTCCGGAGCAGGAGGCAAGTGGGTGGCTTCCATCGTGAGGAAGAAGCATCATAAATCTTGAGCGGCGGATACTTGGCCGCAGACATTGCGCACCGGCTACGGATGTCGGGCAGGTCATTCTGACCCCGGGATCCCACGAGAGGGTCGTGTTCTTCGCCCACTTCGTCCATGGACTGGGGTTTCCACTTCACCCCTTCGTCCGCGGGCTCATGTTCTACTACGGGCTAGATTTCCACGATCTAGCCCGAATTTCGTCCTCAACATCTCGGCGTTCATCATCGTATGTGAGGCCTTCCTCTGCATCAGGCCTCACTTCGGCCTGTGGCTGCAAACCTTCTGCGTGAAGCCAAAGATCGTGAGCGGCCAGCAACCGGAGTGCGGAGGGGCCATGGTGGGCAGGATGCCTAATGTCACATGGCTTGACGGCTCCTTTGCGGAGACCGTGAAAGGGTGGCAATCGGGGTGTTTCTATATCATCGAGCCACGCGGCGCCAACTGGGCAGCGGCCCCCGAGTTCCGATCCGGAACCCCCATGCGGCTCACCTCCTGGGAAAAGAAGGGCCTGGCAGGGTGAACCTCTGAGCTGACGGACTCCAAAACTGCATCAAGAGCATGAAGGACAAGAACATCAAGCTTGTCAACGTGATCCGAGTCATGCTCGTTCGCGGATCTGCCGTGCCAAAGGCGGGCATTCAATCTGTGGGAGTTCGTTCCGGCCGAACACCAGACGCAACCGGAGGCTTTATGACATGATGCATAAAGGCGCATGGAAGGTGTTGTTCAAGGCCTCCGAAGTACCTCCTCCCACATCCGAGGACCGCAGACTTCATGCAGATTGACTGTCCGGCTCCGCTGCTAGAAGATCCAGCTGATGCTCTCCTGACGGAGATGCTGATCCTCGCGCCCTACAAGGCACCGGAGAAGAAGGCCGAAAAGAAGGCCCCGGGGACCAGGAAGGGTCTCCGGCGTAAGGTTGTGCCGGAGGCCTCGTCCGAAGACGACGAGGAACACTCCTCCCTCGAAGAGGAGGAGGAAGAAGAAGAAGCTGCCCATCCGGAAAGGATGAGGGGCCTGAGGAGACGGGCCATGGGGTCGGGAGAGGCCCTCGACGCAAGGCCTTCATACCCACGTCGTTCGATGACGACGAAATAGATTCCTCCCTCGGAGGCGGAGGGAAGCAAGAAGAAACACTACCTCCCCGCGTTGGGGAGGAGAAAAAGAGGAAAGCCGCCCCGGAGGGGGAGGCTGGGACGCCCAATAAGGGAAAGACGTCCCTTCCGGACTACTCCACCATGGCCGCTCATAGCGAGGAAGAGTGGCTGCCCAGGGGGAAGCCCCTAGCGCGATCGTAAGTGTCTGCCCTCTATCGTGATTTTACTTCATAGTTGTTTAATAACGCCGAACATATATGCAGTCCGGCCAGGGCTCATCCAGAGGTGTCGTCTTCGGATGGGTCTCTGAGCGCTTCAAAGATGAACTCGCTCCCGATGGCCACCACTCCTCAGCCTGCGGATGACACGGAGATGTTGTCCCGAAGGTTCCCCGAGCGGGGGGAGGTGACCCTGGAGACGCCCCAAGGCGGAGTTCTAGATGTCGGACACGCGGGGTTCAAGATCCCCGCGGATCGCGTCGATGAGAGCCGCAGCAAGGCGGACTCTTGACCTAACACTGTTCCGGAACCCTTGACGGTTCCGGATTTAGGCGGGCAGCCCCTCGTTAGGGAGGGCGAGCCGTCCGTGCCGAGGACTTCCGTCGCGACAGCGGCGCCGGATAGTCTGGTGGAAGCGCTTCGAGGTGCTTCCATGGATGATGAGCATCGTGCTCTTATGAGTGCGGTGATTCAAAAGGTTTTTTCCGCCAAAAGCGGACTAACCGAAGCCTGCACAAGCCTCCTGACGGGCTTCGAGGTAAGTAATAAAAATGTGTGACATTACCACCCAATAGGTAGTAGCCCCTGATACTCTGTTTGGTGTTCGGAAATAAAAGCCAAACGGAGGGTCAATTATAATCTGCAGGAGTCTAATAAGCGTTTATGTGAATAAGCGTGCTGTGCTGCTTGCCGCTGCTGCCCTTACAGCCGAGGTTGCCGAACTAAAGCGGGACACGAGCAGCGGCAGGGAGAGGCTCGACCTCACGAAGAGGCGGCTCGAAGAGAGCAAAGGTGAGTGATTCTTCGCTCTTATGTATGTAAAGATAGATGAAATTGTTTAGTCTGACGACGAAGCGTCGTGACTGTGTAACAGGGGCCATCGACGATGTGGCGTCCCTGAGGAAAGCGCTATCCAAGGCCGAAGACAAGGCGGCCTTGGAATGCAAGGAGCGCAAGAAGCAAAGTGCTAGAGTGGGCGAGGTACAGCAAGAGCTGCAGGACCTCGGTAAGAAGTTCGAGTCCGTGGAGCATGATCTGAAGATGAAAGAAGCCGAGCTTGCGAAGGCCCTTGTGAGTATGAGAGACGCCAAGGCCGAAGACGAGAAGGCACAGCAGGAAATCCAGGAGGCCAAGAAGATAAAGGCGGGTAAGAAATTCTTTATGCAAAGCAAACATGTGGAGGAGGCATTTCTTTTACTTACCCGAATTCGGAGCTCTCTAGGGGCATTCGCAGATCTGCCACGCAGCGTCTCAGACGCCGCAGAGTTCTACCGTGCCGAGGAGGGGAGCTCAACGGAGAAGCTGTTCTGGTCCCAGTACGCTGGGGCCAAACATCCGATGCCTCTGAGTGACCGACTGAAGCAGTTGGTCGAACTCCACAGGGCGGCTGAAGTGGCTATGAAATATTTCATAGTCCGGATGTGGCACAGTGAGCCCTGCCCACTAGCTGCCGTTACGATCAGCGGATGGTGAATGCCTGTCCGCGGCTTGAAGTAATCAAGTGATCCGTTTGCATTGAGGGTGCCCACCGGGCCTTTGCCCGTGCGAAGGTGCATTGGGGCAAGCTGGATGCGGAGAAGCTGGTGAAGGATGGGCTGCCGGAGGGCAAGGCGCATCGCCATCCCGAGAAGTACAATGATGGCGTTATGAAGGGCGCTTGTCTCGTGGCCGACGAATGTACTAAAGACAAGATCTTTGACTAAATGTACCTCTGCCGCTGTTGTAATTTAAGGACGAAGTTGCCTGTGCTATTTAGCACTGTTTTGATTTAAAATATTACCATCTGTGCGACTGTTTATAAAATTCTGAAAGTAGGCCAGTCGTCGGCTTCCGCCCCCACGTACCTGCTACGTCTTGAGCTTGCGTTGGTTTTCCTCGAAGAGGAGAGGATGATGCAGCACAGTAGCGTAAGTATTTCCCTCAGTTTTCGAGAACGAATGTATCAATCCAGTAGGAGACCACGTGCAAGTCCCTCGTACCTGCACAAAATGAGAGCTACTCGCAACCAACGCGATTAGGGGTTGTCAATCCCTTCACGGTCACTTACGAGAGTGAGATCTGATAGAGATAATTTTTTTGGTGTTTTTGATAGATAGATGCAAAGTAAAAAGTAAAGGCAAAGTAAAAACAAAGCAAATAAATAAAGTAATAGAGATTGATATGATGAGAAAACCCGGGGGCCATAGGTTTCACTAGTGGCTTCTCTCAAGAGCATAAGTATTCTATGGTGGGTGAACAAATTCTTTGTTGAGCAATTGATGAAATTGAGCATAGTTATGAGGTTATCTAGGTATGATCATGTATATAGGCATCACGTCCGAGACAAGTAGACCGAAGCGATTCGCATCTACTACTATTACTCCACTCATCGACCGCTATCCGGCATGCATCTAGAGTATTAAGTTAAAAAGCAGAGTAACGCCTTAAGCAAGATGACATGATGTAGAGGAATAAATTCATGCAATATGATAAATACCCTATCTTGTTATCCTCGATGGCAACAATACAATCGTGCCTTGCAACCCTTTACATCCTTTGGTAAGGACACGCAAGATTGAACCCAAAGCTAAGCACTTCTCCCATTGCAAGAACTACCAATCTAGTTGGCCAAACCAAGCGGATAATTGAAGAGACTTGCAAAGATAACTCAATCATATATAAAAGAATTAGAGAAGATTCAAATATTATTCATAGATAAGCTGGATCATAAACCCACAATTCATCCATCTCAACAAACACACCACAAAAGAAGATTACATCGAATAGATCTCCACGAGAGAGGGGAGAACATTGTATTGAGATCCAAAAGAGAGAAGAAGCCATCTAGCTACTAGCTATGGACCGAAGGTCTGAAGTAAACTACTCACACTTCGCCGGAGGGGCTATGGTGTTGATGTAGAAGGCCTCCGTGGTGGATGCCCCCTCCGTGAGCTCCTAACAGGCCCCAAGATGGGATCTCGTGGATACAAGAAAATACGGCGGTGGAATTAGGTTTTGGCTCCGTTCGATCGTTTGAAGTGCGTGGTATATATAGGAGGAAAGGGTATGTCGGTGGAGCTTCGAGGGGCCCACGAGGCAGGGGGCGCGCCCAGGGGGGCGCCCCCCACCCTCGTGACTGCCTCTCTGATGCCTTGGCGTAGGGTCCAAGTCTCCTGGATCACGTTCGGTGAGAAAATCACATTTCCGAAGGTTTCATTCCGTTTGGACTGTGTTTGATATTCTGTTTCTTCAAAATATTGAAAAAGGCAAAAAACAGCAATTCTGGGCTGGGCCTCCGGTTAATAGGTTAGTCCCAAAAATAATATAAAAGTGGAAAATAAAGCCCATTATAGTCCAAAACAGTAGATAAAGTAGCATGGAGCAATAAAAAATTATAGATACGTTGGAGACGTATCAGTACCTAGTACCGGGGTGTTCCTGGAAAAACCCGGATAGTTTTTATCCAAATGTTTGGTCCCTTAAGGAGGTATCCGGCGCAACGAACAAGGCAATCGGACTATGTGGCTTTATAACTTTCACTTAGCCATAGAAGTCTATAATTTTAAATTTCGGCGAAGCCCCTAGTATTCGTAGGGTCGAATTGGGGCGCTATATACGCCTAAATCGGACAATGCCGATTCATCGCCTAAAGCGGAAAAAATCTTTAAGGATTTTAAGACCTCTCGAATAGCAACCAGCTCTCGCCTCATCATGACGGTCAGTTTTTGGCTTTCTCTACTGAGGTGCTTGTCCGGAAGAACCGGGACACAATCGCAGTAGTTCTCCCTGCGCTACCTTAGCCGATATAACGGAGCGTAAGGTACCAAAATAAGGGGCCAGGCTAACCCAACTTGTAGACCCAAGACATGATTCGGAGCTGATGCATATAGTGCTATAAGTTCGGGGTGCCGCACTGTTTAAAGTGTTCGGACTTTATTTGTCGTAGAACGGGGCGCCATAGGAAGCCCCTGGCAAACGGACCGTACCAAAGTGTACGGATGCAATATCAAAGAGACATTTGTAAGAAAAATGTTCAAATAAGAATAATGAGTGGCGCTATATATAATCTCCCATTGATGAAAATACGTTTAAGCGTATGTTTACAATGAATGCATTAAGCGGAGATAAATAGGACTATTTAACATGTCCTATCCAGGGGCAGGCCGCGTATGGATATATAAAACAGGTATAACGATCGTAAATAGATTCCACAGGTGTTTCCTTCATCTTGCGAAGCCTGTTGCCTCCTTGGTTTTCTCTCCTATGTAAGTCCGACAATCCGGCTCTTCTGAAGAGGCTGGTCTAAAGCAATGTCCTGAAAAAGAAGAAGGACGGGTTATGAAGGTATGTGGCGGTTATCCCGCACTGTTGACTCAGTCGTTGTTGCGCCTCCGCCTATGCCCATGGTATCTTGAGTGCGTAATTGTGTACGCGTGGCACGAATGCTGCTTTGATGGGGCTTAAGCGGAGGCCGGACTGCTAGTCGCGCTCTTGGCGTGCCTGATGATCCTGTTGCAGGGTGCTCCGGACTCTTTTGACGGTGCTTCAAGTTGTTGTCGCCGGATTGGTTTGTCGGAGGAGGCCGCATTGTACTTTCGCCGCGAGGGCTGCAGTATGCTCTTCTGTTCGGAGAGAGCGGTCCATATTTCCGTTCACTATTTTGACCCCGCGTGGTCCTGGCATCTTGAGCTTGAGGTATGCATAGTGTGGTACCGCATTGAATCTAGTGAATGCGGTTCGTCCGAGCAGTGCGTGGTAACCACTGCGGAAAGGGACGATATCGAAGATTAACTCTTCACTTCGGAATTTAGCCGGAGATCCGAAGACCACTTCCAATGTTATAGAGCCAATGCAATGGGCCTCTACTCCAGGAATCACACCTTTAAAGGTGGTTTTGGTGGCCTTGATCCTTGAAGGGTCAATGCCCATTTTGCGCATTGTGTCCTGATAAAGCAGTTTCAGGCTGCTGCCACCGTCCATAAGGACTCGCGTGAGGTGGAATCCATCGATGATTGGGTCTAGGACCAATGCGGCTGAGCCGCCGTGACAGATGCTAGTAGGGTGATCCCTACGGTCAAAGGTGATCGGGCAAGCTAACCATGGGTTAAATTTGGGGGCGACTGGCTCCATCACATAGACGTCCCGTAGTGCTCGCTTCCGTTCCCGCTTGGGAATGTGCGTGGCGTAAATCATGTTGACCGTTTTCACCTGGGGGGGGGGGATTTCTTCTGTCCCCCCCCCCCCCCGTGTCCGGACGACGGGGCTCTTCGTCATCGTCGCTGTGTAGCCCCTTGTCCTTGTTTTCGGCATTTATTTTGCCGGCTTGTTTGAACACCCAACAGTCTCTATTGGTGTGGTTGGCTAGCTTGTCCGGGGTGCCATCAATTTGGCACGAGCACTCCAGTATACGATCTAGACTGGACGGTCCCTGATTATTTCTTTTGAACGACTTCTTCCGCTGACCGGACTTGGATCCGCTGAATCCAGCATTGACTGCCGTGTCTTCAGTGCTGTCGGTGTCGTTTCGTTGCTTATGTCTATTACGCCTTCGCTTGTCGTTATAGCCGCGGCCGTCCGGAGTGCCAGAATGTGGTGTAGTGCTGCTGCGAGCCAACCAGTTGTCCTCGCCCGCGCAAAAGCGGGTCATTAGTGTTGTGAGAGCTGCCATTGACTTGGGTTTTTCCTGGCCGAGGTGTCGGGCGAGCCACTCGTCACGGATATTATGCTTAGAAGCCGCCAGGGCTTGGCGTCCGGACGATCAACTATTTGGTTCTTTTAGTTAGAGGCCGAGTCGAAATTTCTGCTGACTCTCCGGGTTGTTGAGTAATGTGGCTCAGGTCATCGGCGTCTGGTGGTCGCACATATGTGCCCCGGAAGTTGTTGAGAATCGTCTTCGAGTTTTCCCAGCTGCCAATGGAATTTGCTAGCGATTGTTTAGCTTGATGCCGGGCTGGTCCTTTGAGCTTAAGGGGGAGATACTTGATGGCGTGTAGATCATCTCCGTGGGCCATGTGAATGTGGAGAAGGAAATCTTTGATCCATACCGCGGGGTCTGTTGTGCCTTCGTATGATTCAATGTTTATGGGTTTGAACCCTTCTGGGAATTCATGATCCATCACTTCGTCGGTGAAGCAGAGGGGGTGCACGGCGCCTCTGTGCCGGGCTATGTGGCTATGCAGTTTGAATTGCTCTGGGTGGCTATGTTCGGCCCGACCGAACTTGTTGAAGGTGTATCCGTCGTGACGGTCGTCGTCGCGTGCTGAGGAGCGCCCCCGCGATCCATAGATCGATCTTGGCTGTCTTGCTCTGTTGCCCCGGGCCGTAGTATGTTGGCTTGGGGGTGCTGGATGGTATGCAGGCTGATATGCCGTTTTATCCCGGCCACGAGGTGGCCGGTCAGCCATATGGCGCTCGAGTCCGTATTCCTCGGCTGCCAGGACTTCAGTCCATCTGTTTGTGAGCAGGTCTTGATCGGCTTGGAGTTGCTGCTGCTTCTTTTTCAGGCTCCTCGCAGTGGCTATAAGCTGATGCTTGAAGCGATCCTGCTCTACGGGATCCTCAGGCACGCCGAACTCGTCGTCGCCGAGGCTAATCTTGTCTTCGGAGGGGGGTATGTAGTTGTCCTCCTCCGGGTATTCATCCGTCGCCTGTTCTTCTGGGCTGACCTGCTCATCTTCCTGTTCGGCCTGCTCGAAGGTGGGCTGATCAGGGTTGTATTCTTCTTCGGCACCATTCGGATTATTTTCGTCTCCTGGCCCGGTATTGCTGTGGCAGGGCTTGGAGTGGCGCCGACGACGCCCATTCTTTGCTTTTTCCCTGAGGTTTTATCCTCCGTTGCCTCATTGCCATTTGTTTCCTTCGGAGTGTCCACCATATATATATCATAGGAAGAGGTGGCTGTCCACCGCCCGATGAGCGGTGGTTCATGTTCTTCTCTGCATAAATCGTCCATACCGTCGATGTCTCCGAGTCAAGTCAGTACCTCGGTTAAATCATCGACCGTGGCAATGAAGTGGGTGGTGGGTGGGCAACGAATTCCTTCATCGCCTGCCTCCCACTCGAGCCGGACATAGTTCGGCCAAGAGCCTCCTGACAAAGAGAGAGACTTTAATGAGTCCAGCATGTCGCCGAAGGGCGAGTGCTGTAAGATATCCGCAACGGTGAACTCCATTACCAGAGCCCAACCTGGCTCGACTGACTCGGGAGTGTGCGGACTGGAACCAACGTCCGGATACGAATCCGGGGGTCCGGAGTCACAGGCCACCATAGAGGTAAGACCCGTGTTCGGCTCCACCGCCGATGAGTGTGCGACCTGCGGGGCGGGGTCCATCCCTCTGTCCTTAGGCAGCGCAGCCTGCTCCGAATTTAGGTCCGGGGCAGGGGTGATACCCCGAGCTTTGTCCGACAGCAGGTCTAAGCCGTGCTCGTGGCATAGGCCCGAATCCGTTGAAGATCAAGTCTCCGCGAATGTCCGCCGTGTAGTTCAGGTTTCCGAACCTGATCTGGTGGCCAGGGGCGTAGCTATCGATCTGCTCCAGATGGCCAAGCGAGTTGGCCCGCAGGGCGAAGCCACCGAACACGAAGACCTGTTCGGGGAGAAAGGTATCACCCGGGATCGTGTTGTTGATGATGACTGGGGGAGCCATCGAGCCCTGTAGCGACGACACAGAGGAACTCTCAATGAAAGCACCAATGTCGGTGTCAAAACCGGCGGATCTCGGGTAGGGGGTCCCGATCTGTGCATCTAGGCTGATGGTAACAGGAAGCAAGGGACACAATGTTTACCCAGGTCCGGGCCCTCTCGATGGAGGTAAAACCCTACTTCTTGCTTGATTAATATTGAAGATATGGGTAGTACAAGAGCAGATCTACCACGAGATCGTAGAGGCTAAACCCCAGAAGCTAGCCTATGATGGTATGATTGTAATTGTGATCGGCCTTCTAAGGACCAACCTCTCCGGTTTATATAGACACCGGAGAGGGATAGGGTTTACATGGAGTCAGTTACAATGAAGGAAATATAATATCCGGATCGCCAAGCTTGCCTTCCACGCCAAGGAGAGTCCCATCCGGACACGGGTCGAAGTCTTGAGTCTTGTATCTTCACGCTTCAATAGTCCGGACGATGTATACAGTCCGATTGTCCGGATACCCCATAATCCAGGACTCCCTCACCCATCTCGCACAGCCCTGAGCTCTTGGCATTCGTTGGTGTTGTGGGTGTGGAGGTCGTGGTACACGCAGTACCGGCTGCCCTTGGATGATTCAGGCCGATCCCTGCCTCGCTTGGTGTCTGGCTCTGCTGCGAGCACGGCAGCTCCCTTACGCTTCACGTCCTTGACCTTGGGCTTCTTCTCTTCTGGATCGGCAGCCGGAAGCTCGAGGAGGGAGAGGCGCCCTTCCTCAGCCCTGGCGCACTTGGTCTCCAAGTTGAACAGCTCCAGGGATGTGCACAGGTTTTCATGGATTGCTAGCTCCTCTTTCATCTTGATGTCGCGCACGCCATCGGAGAAGGCTGAGATGATGGCCTCCTCAGTCACCCTGGGGATCTTGAGGCGAGAGTTGTTGAAGCGCTCGATGCACTTCTGCAGGGTCTCTCCTGGCTGTTGCTTGATGCAGCGCAGGTCACTCATGGCCGGGGGCCGGTCGCGGGTGTTGGGGAACGTAGCAATAATTCAAAATTTTCCTACGTGTCACCAAGATTAATCTAGGAGATACTAGCAAGAGAGAGAGGGAGTGCATCTTCATACCCTTGAAGATCGCTAAGCGGAAGCGTTACAAGAATGCGGTTGATGGAGTCGTACTCGCGGCGATTCAAATCGCGGAAGATCCGATCTAGCGCCGAACGGATGGCGCCTCCGCGTTCAACACACGTACAGCCCGGGGACATCTCCTCCTTGATCCAGCAAGGGGAGAGGAGAAGTTGAGGGAAAACTCCAGCAGCACGACGGCGTGGTGGCGATGGAGCTCGTGGTTCTCCGGCAGGGCTTCGCCAAGCACTAAGGAGGAGGAGGAGGTGTTGGAGGAGGGAGGGGCTGCGCTAGGGGAAGGGTGTGGCTGCCCTCCCACCCCCTCACTATATATAGGGGGAAGGGGAGAGGGGGCCGACCCCTCTAGATGGATCTAGAGGAGGCGGCGGGGAAACCCTAGATGGGTTTGGCGCCCCACCCCTAGGAAACTTGCCCCCAAGCCGGGAGGAGGCTGCCCTAGTGGTGGCGCCCCTACCTCTCCAGGTTACTTGAGATGAGGTGGGAGGGGCACTCAGCCCCTTAGTGGACTGATGTGCCCCATCCCCTTGGCCCATAAGACCCCCAACACTTGCCGGGGCCTCCGAAACCCCTTTCGGACACGCTGATCATCACCTGGTACCCCCGGAACAATTCCGGAATCCAATACACTTCGTCCAATATACCGATCTTCACCTCCGGACCATTACGGAGCTCCTCATCACATCCGGGATCTCATCCGGGACTCCGAACAACCTTCGGTAACCACATACTATTTCCCGTAACAACTCTAGCGTCACCGAACCTTAAGTGTGTAGACCCTACGGGTTCGGGAACCATGCAGACATGACCGAGACGTTCTCCGGCCAATAACCAACAGCGGGATCTGGATACCCATGTTGGCTCCCACATGTTCCACGATGATCTCATCGGACGAACCATGATGTCGGGGATTCAATCAATCCCGTATACAATTCCCTTTGTCAATCGGTACGTTACTTGCCCGAGATTCGATCGTCGGTATCCCAATACCTCGTTCAATCTCAAGCACGCAAGTCACTTTACTCGTTTCATAATGCATGATCCCGTGACTAACTACTTAGTCACATTGAGCTCATTATGATGATGCATTACCGAGTGGGCCCAGAGATACCTCTCCGTCATACGGAGTGACAAATCCCAGTCTCGATTCGTGCCAACCCAACAGACACTTTCGGAGATACCTGTAGTGCACCTTTATAGCCACCCAGTTACGTTGTGATGTTTAGTACACCCAAAGCATTCCTACGGTATTCGGGAGTTGCACAATCTCATGGTCTAAGGAAGTGATACTTGACATTATAAAAGCTTTAGCAAACGAACTACACGATCTTGTGCTATACTTAGGATTGGGTCTTGTCCATCACATCATTCTCCTAATGATGTGATCCCGTTGTCAGTGACATCCAATGTCCATGGTCAGGAAACCATAACCATCTATTGATCAACGAGCTAGTCAACTAGAGGCTCACTAGGGACATGTTGTGGTCTATGTATTCACACATGTATTACGGTCTCCAGTTAATACAATTATAGCATGAACAATAGACAATTATCATGAACAAGGAAATATAATAATAACCATTTTATTATTGCCTCTAGGGCATATTTCCAACAGTCTCCCACTTGCACTAGAGTCAATAATCTAGTTCACATCACTATGTGATTGTAATGAATCCAACGCCCATTGGGTTTGATCATATCTCGCTTGTGAGAGAGGTTATTAGTCAACGGGTCTGAACCTTTCAGATCCGTGTGTGCTTTACAAATATCTATGTCATCTTGTAGATGCAGCTACCAGGCGCTACTTGGAGCTATTCCAAATAACTGCTGTACTATACGAATCTGGTTTACTACTCAGAGTCATCCAGATTAGTGTCAAGGTTTGCATCGGCGTAACCCTTTACGACGAACTCCTTTACCACCTCCATAATCGAGAAAATTCCTTAGTCCACTAGTTACTAAGGATAACCTTGACCGATGTCTTGTGATCCATTCCTGGATCACACTTGTACCCCTTGACTGACTCATGGCGAGGCACACTTTAGGTGCGGTACACAGCATAGCATACTATGGAGCCTACGTCTAAAGCATAGGGGACGACCTTCGTCCTTTCTCTATCTTCTGCTGTGATTAGGTCTTGAGTCTTACTCAATACTCACACCTTATAACACAGCCAAGAACTCCTGCTCTGCCGATCTATTTTGAACTCCTTCAAAATCTTGTCATGGTGCGTACTTATTTGAAAGTACTATCAAGCGATTTTGATCTATCCTTATAGATCTTGATGCTCAATGTTCAAGTAGCTTAATCCAGGTTTTCCATTGAAAAACACTTTTCAAATAACCCTATATGCTTTCCAGAAATTCTACATCATTTCCAATCAACAATATGTCAACAACATATACTCATCATAAATGCTATAGTGCTCCCACTCACTTCTTTGGAAATACAAGTTTCTCATAAACTTTGATAAACCCAAAATCTTTGATCATCTCATCAAAGTGTACATTCCAACTCCGAGATGCTTACTCCAGTCCTTAGAAGGATTGCTGGAGCTTTGCATACTTGTTAGCATCTTTTAGGACTGGCAAAACCTTCTGGTTGTATCACATACAACCTTTCCTCAAGAAAACTGTCGAGGAAATAATGTTTTGACATCCTATCTGCAAGATTTCATAAACTATGCAGTAACTGCTAATATAATTCCAACAGACTCTTAGCATCACTACGAGTGAGAAAGTCTCATCGTGGTCAACTCCTTGAACTTGTCGGAAACATCTTAGCGACAAGCCGAGCTTTCTTAATGGTGACACATACCATCATTGTCTGTCTTCCCTAGAATCCATCTGTACCCAACAGCCTTACGACCATCAAGTAGTTCTTCCAAAGTCTACACTTTGTTTTCATACATGGATCCTCTCTCGGATTTTATGGCCTCGAGCCATTCGTCGGAATCCGGGCCCACCATCGCTTCTTCATAGCTCGTAGGTTCATTGTTGTCTAGCAACATGACCTCCAAGACAGGATTACATACCACTCTGAAGTAGTACCGCATCCTTGTCGACCTACGAGGTTTGGTAGTGACTTGATCCGAAGTTTTATGATCACTATCATCAGCTTCCACTTCAATTGGTGTAGGCGCCACAGGAACAACTTCCTGCGCCCTGCTACACACTAGTTGAAGTGTCGGTTCAATAACCTCATCAAGTCTCCACCATCCTCCCACTCAATTCTTTCGAGAGAAACTTTTCCTCGAGAAAGGAACCGTTTATAGAAACAATCACTTTTGCTTCCGAATCTGAAATAGGAGGTATACCCAACTATTTTGGGTATTCTATGAAGATGCATTTATCTGCTTTGGGTTTGAGCTTATCAGCCTGAAGCTTTTTCACATAAGCATCACAGCCCCAAACTTTCAAGATACGATAGCCTAGGTTTCTCTAAACCATAGTTCATACGGTGTCGTCTCAACGGAATTGCGTGGTGCCCCATTTAAAGTGAATGCGGTTGTCTCTAATGCCTAACCCATAAACGATAGTGGTAATTCGATAAGAGACATCATGGTATGCACCATATCCAATAGGGTGCAGTTATGATGTTCGGACACACCATCACACTATGGTGTTCCAGGCGGTATTAGTAGTGACTCAGATATTCATCACTATGTCTTAATTGTGTGCCAAACTCGTAACTCAGATATTCATCACTATGATTATATCATAGACATCTTACCCTCTTGTCACGACGATCTTCAACTTCACTCTGAAATTACTTGAACCTTTCAATAATTCAAACTTTTGTTTCATCAAGTAAATATACTTAACATCTACTCAAATCATCTGTGAAGTAAGAACATAATGATATTCACCGCGTGCCTCAGCACTCATTGGATTGCACACATCAAATGTATTACTTCCAAAAAGTTGCTCTCTTGTTCCATCTCACTGAATACGAGGCCTTCAGTCATCTTGCCCATGTGGTATGATTTGCATGTCTCAAGTGATTCAAAATCAAGTGAGTCCAAACGATCCATCTATATGGAGTTTCTTCATGCATATATACCAATAGACATGGTTCGCATGTCTCAATCTTTTCAAAAACGAGTGAGTCCAAAGATCCATCAAACATGGAGCTTCTTCATGCGTTTTATACCAATATGACTCAAGTGGCAGTGCCACAAGTATGTGGTACTATCATTACTATCTTATATCTTTTGGCATGAACATGTGTATCACTACGATCGAGATTCAGTAAACCATTCATTTCAGGTGCAAGACCATTGAAGGTATTATTCAAATAAACAGAGTAACCATTATTCTCCTTAAATGAATAACCATATTGCGATAAACATAACCCAATCATGTCTATGCTCAATGTAAACACCAAATAACAATTATTTAGGTTTAACACCAATCTCGATGGCAGAGGGAGCATGCGATGCTTGATCACATCAACCTTGGAAACACTTCCAACACATATCGTCATCTCACCTTTTAGCTAGTCTCCATTTGTTCCATAGCCTTTTATTTCGAGTTACTAACACTTAGTAACCGAACCGGTATATAATACCCTGGTGCTACTAGGAGTACTAGTAAAGTACACATTAATATAATGTATATCCAATATATACATCGACATTGCCACCTTCTCATCTACCAAGTATCTAGGGTGGTTCTACTTGATGACCGCTCCTCATTACGAAGCACTTAGTCTCGGGTTTGGGTTCAACCTTGGGTTTCTTCACTAGAGCAGCAACTGATTTGCCGTTTCATGAAGTATCCCTTCTTTCCCTTGCCCTTCTTGAAACTAGTGGTTTTACTAACCATCAACAATTGATGCTCCTGCTCGATTTCTACTTTGGCGGTGTCAAACATCGCGAATTGCTCAAGGATCATCATGTCTATCCCTGATATGTTATAGTTCATTACGAAGCTCTAATAGCTTGGTGGAAATGACTATGGAGAACCATCACTATCTCATCTGGAAGATTAACTCCCACTCGATTCAAGTGATTGTAGTACTCAGACAATCTGAGCACATGCTCAATGATTGAGCTTTTCTCCCTTAGTTTGCAGGTTAAGAAACTTGTCGGAGGTCTCATACCTCTTGACATGGGCATGAGCCTGAAATCCTAATTTCAGCTCTTGGAACATCTCATATGTTCTGCGACGTTTCAAAAATGTCTTCGGTGCCTCAATTCTAAACCGTTTAACATTATGCACTGAACTATCACGTAGTCATGAAAACGTGTATGTCAGATGTTCGCAACATCCGCAAACGACGCTCGAGGTTCAGCACACTGAGCGGTGCATTAAGGACATAAGCCTTCTGTGCAGCAATGAGGACAATCCTCTGTATACGGACCCAGTCCGCATAATTGCTACTATCAACTTTCAACTAAATTTTCTCTAGGAACATATCTTAAATAGTAGAACTAAAGCGCAAGTTACGACATAATTTGCAAAGACCTTTTGACTATGTTCATGATAATTAAGTTCATCTAATTATTTAATGAACTCCCACTTAGATAGACATCCGTCTAGTCATCTAAGTGATACATGATCCGAGTCAACTAGGCCGTGTCCGATCATCAAGTGAGACGGACTAGTCATCATCGGTAAACATCTTCATGTTGATCGCATCTGCTATACGACTCATGTTCGACCTTTCGGTCTCTTGTGTTCCGAGGCCATGTCTGTACATGCTAGGCTCGTCAAGTCAACCTAAGTGTTTTGCATGTGTAAATCTGGCTTACACCCGTTGTATGCGAACGTTAGAATCTATCACACCCGATCATCACGTGGTGCTTCAAAACAACGAACTCAAGAACGATGCACGTTAGGGGAACACTTTCTTGAAATTTTATGAGGATCATCTTATTTATGCTACCGTCGTTCTAAGCAAATAAGATGCAAAAACATGATAAACATCTCATGCAATCAAATAGTGACATGATATGGCCAATATCATTTTGCTCCTTTTGATCTCCATCTTCAGGGCGCCATGATCATCATCGTCACGGGCATGACACCATCATCTCCATCATCGTGTCTTCATGAAGTTGTCTCGCCAACTATTACTTCTACTACTATGGCTAACGGTTAACAATAAAGCAAAGTAATTACATGGCGTTTTTCATTGACACGCAGGTCATACAATAAATTAAGACAACTCCTATGGCTCCTGCCGGTTGTCATACTCATCGACATGCAAGTTGTGATTCCTATTACAAGAACATGATCAATCTCATACATCACATATATATAATTCGTCACATCCTTTTGGCCATATCACATCACATAGCATATACAAAAACAAGTTAGACATCCTCTAATTGTTGTTGCATGTTTTACGTGGCTGCTATGGGTTTCTAGCAAGAACGTTTCTTACCTATGCAAAAGCCACAACGGTGATATGCCAATTGCTATTTACCCTTCATAAGGACCCTCTTCATCGAATCCGATTCGACTAAAGTGGGAGAGACAGACACCCGCTAGCCACCTTATGCATCAAGTGCATGTCAGTCGGTGGAACCTGTCTCACGTAAGAGTACGTGTAAGGTCGGTCCGGACCGCTTCATCCCACAATGCCGCCGAATCAAGATAAGACTAGTAACAACAAGCAAATTGAACAAATCATCGCCCACAACTACGTTGTGTTCTACTCGTGCATAGAATCTACGCATAGACCTAGCTCATGATGCCACTGTTGGGGAACGTAGCAATAATTCAAAATTTTCCTACGTGTCACCAAGATCAATCTAGGAGATACTAGCAACGAGAGAGAGGGAGTGCATCTTCATACCCTTGAAGATCGCTAAGCGGAAGCGTTACAAGAACGCGGTTGATGGAGTCGTACTCGCGGCGATTCAAATCGCGGAAGATCCGATCTAGCGCCGAACGGACGGCGCCTCCGCGTTCAACACACGTACAGCCCGGGGACGTCTCCTCCTTCTTGATCCAACAAGGGGAGAGGAGAAGTTGAGGGAAAAATTCTTGGGGAGGAGGCGACGGAGGCACCTCCTGATCCTCGCCTCCTGTGCCGGATGGAGGGTGAGGCAGCGAGAGGGATGGCATAGGAGAGCCCCCTGCGATGCTGACGAGCTCGGTGATGCGGGCGAGCCAGTCCTTGTAGAGGTCGTCGACGGGACGGTAGTGCAGGAGCTCACGCGCCAGGAGCAGCGCAGCGTGCGCGTCCGTGGGGGCGCGACGGGCGTGGGACGACGAACCGGCAAGAGTCAGCGACGGGGTGGCGGTGCGGCCTTCCCGCCGCACTGAAGGGTGCAGGGACGAGGCCTGCTGCTCGTTCCCCGCCGGGCCGGTGGCGGCGTTGGCGGCCGGCGACGAAGAACGACGGGGGCGACCGTCGACGGGCGCCGTTTGGGCGACGCGGGTGGCGAGAGCAGCCCGACGCTCGGCGCGGGTTCGGCGAGCATCGGCCATGGACACGATGGAATATCACACGTGACCAGCGGAAGAAAGATTCTGGCGCACCCCTACCTGGCGCGCCAAATGTCAGATTTCGGGTTCCGGCAGACCCTTGAGGTTCGAACTCTGGGGTGGGCACGAAGATCTTTCCCCTACCAGCTCACGTCTCGAAGTCTCGCAAAGGATCTAGGCTAGAAAGAAGAACACGCAAGGGACACGAGATTTATACTGGTTCGGGCCACCATTGTGGTGTAATACCCTACTCCAGTGTGTGGTGTGGTGGATTGCCTCAGGGGCTGATGATAAACAATACAAAGGGAGAACAGCCTCGCGAGGGCTGTTCTTGAGCTGGTGTGATGAACTGCTTGGGTGAGTTCACTCGCCTCTCTCTCTCTATGCGTGATCTGGATCCTCTCCCTTCTACTGTGGTGGCTAGTTCTATTTATGGTGGGAGGCCCTGTGCCTCTTCCCAGATAATGAGCGGGAAGAGCGCCAACAATTGGCCATTTTGAAGGGGAACATCTAGTACACTTATCCTGACTAAAGTTGGTCTTCGGCTGCCAAAGGCTCTGACGATGACGCCGCCCTGGGCTCCACGATGACCTCCATCCTGCCGTTCTGCTGGTCTTGGTCTTGTTGCACCGAAATGGTAACCTTTGCCTGATGCCTTGGCCTGTGCTTGCCCCCTTTGCACCGAAGGGGAAACAAGGACATCTTGAGTGAGGCGCCTCACTTGGTCTCGATCGTCATGGCTTGCGTCACGGGCTCCTCGCGAGGTGCCCTTGCCTTGATCTCTCTGCCTCCTCGCGAGCCTGCCTGATGAGGCTGCTCCCGAGGAAGCTTCCTGTCGTCCGCCCCGCGAGGCTTGGCACCTCGCGAGGGTCTTGAGCTTGAGCTGATGAAGCTGGGCTGCACTGGGCCCCCACTTGAGCCACGCCGCAGGCCGCAGGCAGGCAAGTCTGGGGACCCCCGTTCCCAGAACGCCGACAATCATAGCCGCATCATATCTAACAAAGTATGATTACAACGTTCGGACACACCATTACGCTGTGGTGTTCCAGGTGGCGTGAGTTGCGAAACTATTCCACATTGTTTCAAATGAAGACCAAACTCCTCAAATATTCACCTCCATGATTAGATCATAGAAATTTATTTTCTTGTTACGATGATTTTTCACTTCACTCTGAAATTCTTTGAACTTCTCAAATGTTTCAGACTTATGTTTCATTAAGTAGATATACCCATATCTTCTCAAGTCATCTATGAAGGTCAGAAAATAACGATACCCGCAGCGATCCTCAACACTCATTAGACCACATACATCAGTATGCATTATTTCCAATAAGTCAGTTGCTCGCTCCATTGTTCCGGAGAACAGAGTCTTAGTCACCTTGCCCATGAGGCATGGTTCGCAAGCATCAAGTGATTCATAATCAAGTGATTCCAAAAGTCAATCAGCATGGAGTTTCTTCATGCGCTTTACACCAATATGACCTAAATGGAGTGCCACAAATAAGTTGCACTATCATTATTAACTTTGCATTTTTTGGCTTCAATATTATGAATATGTGTATCACTACAATCGAGATTCAACAAAAATAGACCACTCGTCAAGGGTGCATGACCATAAAAGATATAACTCATGTAAATAGAACAACCATTATTCTTTGATTTAAATGAATAATCGCCTCGCATCAAACAAGATCCAGATATAATGTTCATGCTCAACACTGGCACCAAATAACAATTGTTTAGGTCTAAAACTAATCCCGGCGGTAGATGTAGATGTAGCATGCCAACGGTGATCACATCTACCTTGGAACCATTTCCCACGCGCATCGTCACCTCGTTCTTAGCCAATCTTCGCTTAATCCGTAGCCCCTGTTTTGAGTTGCAAATGTGAGCAACAGAACCAGTATCAAATACCCAGGCGCTACTACGAGCATTAGTAAGGTACACATCAATAACATGTATATCAAATATACCTTTCACTTTGCCATCCTTCTTATCCGCCAAATACTTGGGGCAGTTCCGCTTCAAATGACCGGTCCCTTTGCAAGAGAAGCACTCGGTCTCGTGCTTAGGTCCAGACTTGGGCTTCTTCCCTTGAGCAGCAACTTGCTTGTTATTTTTCTTGAAGTTCCCCTTCTTCCCTTTGCCCTTTTTCTTAAAACTAGTGATATTGTTAACCATCAACACTTGATGGTCCTTCTTGATTTCTACCTCCGTAGCCTTTAGCATCGCGAAGAGCTCAGGAATTGTCTTTTCCATCCCTTGCATATTATAGTTCATCACGAAGCCTTTATAGCTTGGTGGCGGTGATTGAAGAACTCTGTCAATGACACTATCATCAGGAAGATTAACTCCCAGCTGAGTCAAGTGGTTATGGTACCCAGACATTCTTAGTATTTGTTCACTGACAGAACTATTCTCCTCCATTTTGCAGCTATAGAACTTGTTGGAGACTTCATATCTCTCAACTCGGGCATTTGCTTTAAATATTAACTTCAACTCCTCGAACATCTCATATGCTCCATGACGTTCAAAACGTCTTTGAAGTCCCGATTCTAAGCCGTAAAGCATGGCACACTAAACTATCAAGTAGTCATCAGCTTTGCTCTGCCAGACGTTCATAATGTCCGGAGTTGCTCCTGCAGCGGGTCTTGCACCTAGCGGTGCTTCCAGGACGTAATTCTTTTGTGCAGCAATGATGATAATCCTCAAGTTACGGACCCAGTCCGTGTAGTTGCTACCATCATATTTCAACTTAGCTTTCTCTAGGAACGCATTAAAATTCAAGGGAATGGTAGCACATGCCATTGATCTATAACAACATAGATATGCAAAAAACTATCAGGTACTAAGTTCATGATAAATTAAAGTTCAATTAATCATATTACTAAAGAACTCCCACTTAGATAGACATCCCTCTAGTCATCTAAATGATCACGTGATCCATATCAACTAACCATGTCCGATCATCATGTGAGATGGAGTAGTTTTCAATGGTGAACATCTCTATGTTGATTATATCTACTATATGATTCACGTTCGACCTTTCGGTCTCAGTATTCTGAGGCCATATCTGCATATGCTAGGCTCGTCAAGTTTAACCCGAGTATTCTGCACGTGCAAAACTGGCTTGCACCCGTTGTATGTGAACGTAGAGCTTATCACACCCGATCATCACGTGGTGTCTCGGCACGACGAACTGTAGCAATGGTGCATACTCAGGGAGAACACTTATACCTTGAAATTTAGTGAGGGATCATCTTATAATGCTACTGCCGTATGATACGTCTCCAACGTATCTATAATTTTTGATTGTTCCATGCTATTATATTATCAATCTAGGATGTTTTATATGCATTTATATGCTATTTTATATGATTTTTGGGACTAACCTATTAACCTAGAGCCCTGTGCCAGTTTCTGTTTTTCCCTTGTTTTTGAGTATCGCAGAAAAGGAAAACCAAATGGAGTCCAATTCACCTGAAATTCAACGAAGATTGTTTTTGGACCAGAAGAAGCCCACGGAGTACCGGAGATGGGCCAGAAGAGTCCCGAGGCCACCACGAGGGTGGGGGACGCGCCCTACCCCACTGGGCGCGCCCCCTACCTCGTGGCCGCCTCGGAGACCCCCCCTGACTTGTTCCCGACGCCAAAATCTCTAATATATACAGAAACCCCCAGAACATAACCTAGATCGGGAGTTCCGCCCAAGCCTCAAGCCTCACCGAAAACCAATCTAGACCCGTCCGCAGGCACCTGAGGGGGGGGATCCTCACCGGTGGCCATCTTCATCATCCGGCACTCTCCATGACGAGGAGGGAGTAGTTCACCCTCGGGGCTGAGGGTATGTACCGGTAGCTATGTGTTTGATCTCTCTCTCTCTCTCTCTCTCTCTCTCTCTCTCTCGTGTTCTTGAGGTGGTACGATCTTGATGTATCATGAGCTTTGCTATTATAGTTGGATCTTATGATGTTTCTCCCCCTCTACTCTCTTGTAATGGATTGAGTTTTCCCTTTGAAATTATCTTATCAGATTGAGTCTTTAAGGATTTGAGAACACTTGATGTATGTCTTGCATGTGCTTATCTGTGGTGACAATGGGATATCACATGATCTACTTGATGTATGTTTTGGTGATCAACTTGCGGGTTCCGTAACATTGTGAACTTATGCATAGGGGTTGGCACACGTTTTCGTCTTGACTCTCCGGTAGAAACTTTGGGGCACTCTTTGAAGTTCTTTGTGTTGGTTGAATAGATGAATCTGAGATTGTGTGATGCATATCGTATAATCATACCCACGAATACTTGAGGTGACATTGGAGTATCTAGGTGACATTAGGTGTTGGATGTGGGGTTCCGGCAAACCCTTAAGGTTCAAACACTGGGGTGCGCACGAAGTCTTTCCCTCCTACCGATCTGTGCTCTAGCTCGCTAAGATCTTCCGGACGAACTCGACGAACTCACAACACAGAAGGACACGGGGTTTATACTGGTTCTGGCCACCGATGTGGTGTAATACCCTACTCCAGTGTGGTGGTGGTGGATTGCCTCTCGGGTTGATGATGAAAATTACAAGGGAAGAACAGCCTCCTGAGGTTGAGGTGTTCTTGTGCGTATGAACTTGTGGTCTGTGGGTTCTATCTACCAGTTTGGGATCCGTTCAACCTTGCCTCTACTGTGGTGGCTGGTTCTACTTATATAGGCCCTGTTCCTCTTCCCAAATATCGAGCGGGAAGGGAGCCAACAACGACAGGCAAATTTGAAGGGGGGCAGCTAGTACAAGCTATCCTGACGAAAGCGGTCTTCGCCTATGAAAAGCTCCGGGGTCACGCCGTCTTGGGCTCCACGATGACCTCCGCCTTGCCGTCCTCCTGGTCTTGGTCTCGTTGCACCAATATGGCAACCTTTGCCTGATTCCTCGATACTCTTCGTCTGAGCTTGCGTCCTTAGCACCAAAGAGGAAATGAGGACGCTGTGCGCACCGGCGCCCGCCTGGCACCGTTCGTCATGGCTCACGTCACGAGAGCCTCGTGAGGTTTGCCTCGCCTTTATATCTCCGCTCCTCGTGAGCCTGCCTGGCTAGGCCACTCCAGAGGAGGTCTTGCGTCGTCCCCTCGCGAGGATTGGACCCTCGCGAGGGTCTTGGATGCCTTGTTGATGAAGATGGGCCGTACGACCTGCTGCTTAGCCACGCTGTGGGCCGCAGGCAGGCAAGTCTAGGGACCCCCGTTCCCAGAACGCCGATAGTAGCCCCCGGGCCCAAGGTGCGCTCGGGCTTGGCTTCGCGGCGAAGCCAAGGGTCAAGTTCGGAGCACCGCGGGCCCCAAAAGCCTGTGGCCTCGGTCGACGCGTGGCGGTTGATTGTACGTGGGCGTCTCCGCTTCCCCATGCTGCCTTTGAATCCGCCTGGCTATGCGGCCCCTGCGGCCTACACAGTTATTCCTCCGCCTCCTGCGCCTTGCTTCCCCAATTCCCCTGCTTCCTCATGGCTCTGCTTCTCTTTTCCAATCTGACTTGCGCTCCGCCTGCTCCATCGTCATGGCGCCGAAACAAGCTAAGAAGGGGAAGAGTCCTCTGTCTCTTCCGGCTGCACCTCCGTCCTTTGCGCCGGCGCTCGGCCGGTCTCGGGTGCTCAACGATGAGGCCATGGACAAGGTGCGCCTGATGCTTGCTTCCAGCTTCAACGAGTGGGGGGAGACGGTGGCTTGGCTCGCGTCTCGCACTCGCACGGCTCAGATGGCCACCGAGGTCCCAATCTTCATAGACGCCCTCTGGGCTGGCCTAATTCCTCCCTTCTCCGCCTTCTTCAATGTTGTGCTTGAGCATTATCAGATCCACATGCTGCTTCTCGACCCTCGGTCCGTGACTCCTTTTGCTGTCTTCGCCTTCGTGTGAGAAGCCATGGTGGGCATCACTCCTTCGGTGGCTCTCCTCCGTCACTTCTTCTCATTGCATCTGGTCGACCCTCAGCAATGCTCGGGGTGCATGAGCTTCCAAGCCGTGGCTGCGATGGCGGGCGAGGGGATTGATTTCGAGCTTCCTTCATCCACGAGCGAATTCCGGACACGATGGGTGTTCGTCGATGCCGGTGTGCTCAGTCCTCTGCTTCAGGCTCCGTCGGGGCCCGCTGTTCCTAACCCCGCCTGGGGCCATCAGCGGCTCGCAAGCCCCGGCCTTGCCCGCGTCTGGCTCAGGTTGAGGCTGCTGAAGGATCGCGGCGTAACTGCACCTATGGTGGTGAAGGAATTCGTCCAACGCCAGGTCGCTCCGCTTCTGCGCCATTCTCGCCCAATGCGGACCTTGCTCAGCAGCCAGGACCACATGAGGTTTCAGGAGTCCAGGCTCCTCCTCGGTACGCAGCAAACAGTGCTCAAGGTCCTGACGGGTGTCTCTCTGCCGGCCGAACTGCCGGGGAAGAACTGTTTGCTGTACCGCTGCAAGAATAAGGATGAATTTGTAAAGGACATGCCTCTCTTTGATGAATGGGGGCCGCGGCCGATCGGCCTGGAGGGGCCTCGCGAGAACCCCGTCGTTGTGGTTCCCTTCCTTGCCCCTGATGCTGAGCTCGCCCCAAGTGACGGCGTGGGTGGGAGAGCTCAGGAGGAGGCCGACGGCCCGAGCGCCGAGGGGCACGTGCCGAGTGGTGATCCAGGGGCATTGTCCTCAGGAGCCTGCCACTCCCTTTCTGAGGCGTCGGCTGCTGAGGAGACGCTGCATGCGACTCCTGAGGCCAAGGCTCCAGGAGCCTCGGGAAGTCGTGGTGAAGCGGTGCCCAGCTGTTCGACGCAATCGGCCCCCCCAGAAGATATTATTCCAAGCTCTTCTTCGGCCCCGCTGCGCACCGGCCGTCACGTCCAGCATTTCGGTCGTCTTTGCATGGACTTCGAGGAGCTCCGCAAGAGGAAAGGATCTCCCAGCGGCAGCAACATCTTTGGACCGCTGAAGCGGAGGAAGTACATCACCGTTGACGTGTAAGTATCATATCGTTTTGGCTCTCTGTATGCTGCTTTCTTCTTCTGACGCCAGTCTTTCAGGGCTCCTTCCACCGAGGCTGCTGAGTCTCCCGAGAACCGGCCTCCTTCTTCCTTAACTCTTCCACCGGTCATGAGCGCTGCGAGTCCGCTGATTGCCCCTGGGACAGAGTTGGTTGAAGGGGCACTCTCGCCTTACTGGCGCGCTGATCCCGCGGCCTCGCCACTCCTCCCCCTTGGCCTGGCGTGGAGCTTAGCAGGCGTGCCCAAGACTCCTCCGCTGATTTTTGACGGCAACTTGTTGGCTTCGATCCTCGACTCCTCCTCGAGCAGCAAGCCTCAGCAGGCTTGGGCTTCTCGCGAAGACGGGCTGGTGTCGGGTGTGGCGCCAGCCACCAGCCCCCTGCTGAGGGGTGGCGCGCCGCTTGGCGCCCCGCCCACAGCCCCCTAGGTGGAGGATGAAGAAGGCCGGGCGTTCGAGCTTGAGCGCGGGCGGAGCGTGGTTCGTCATGAGCTCTTTCAGGAGGCGATGAACACAATGGGATGGCTTGGTGAAGAGCTCGCGAGTGTTGATTCGCGTCTTGAGGCTGAAGGTCTCCGGCTGGCGGAGGAGCGGCGCAAGCTGATGGTGGCCATCAACCTCGGCCGCTATCAGCATGACCTTGAGAACGCGAAGGCCGAGGCGCCTCTCAAGGTTTCCTCACGGCCAGCGCCACGAGCCTTGGAGGAGGCTCGCAAGGCTGATCGCCGCCGCGAGGCTGCGGAGAAGCGCGCGTGGGAACTCTAGGCCTGGAGCGCGTCTCTTGAGTAGCAGGTGGAGGCACACAGGGCTGCTCTTGCGTCGTTGAGGGGGACGCCCGCGAAGGAAGCGGAGGTCTGGAAGCGTGAGGAGGCGCTGGCCCTGGAGGCCATGGAGCGTAGCCGCGAGCTCGAGCAACTGGAGACGAGGGAGCGTCAAGTTGCCCAAGCGGAAGACGCCGTCGGGGCTCGCGAGGCTGGAGTTGAGGAGGAGGTGAACCGCCGGGTGGCCGAGGTTCACGCGGACCTGGTGGGCAGGTACGACCTGAAGCTGAAGCTCGCGGGCGTGGAAGACAAGGGCAGGGCCGCTGCCCTCAGGCCCAGGCTGGACGAGGCTGAGAGGCGCGCGGAAGCCACGGCCGCCGCCCTGGTCTCGGCGCAGGCAAACTTGGACTCCGCCCGCGCCGAGCTGCGTTCCCTCCGGAGGCGGGTTGATGACGCGGAGGCCGTCGCGAGGCAAAACACGGAGGAGGTGCTCCAACGTCGAACGCTGGAGCGCGAGCATGCCCCTATGCTTCAGGATCTCCAGAACAGGGCCAATATCGCCCTGGGCCATATTTGTGATGTGGAGGCGCCGACCCCTCACTCAAATGACTACGCCAGCCACCTGACCTTCTTTATCGAGGTGGTCACACGCCTGGAGGCTCGATCTGCCAGAGCTCGCCAGCTTGTGGAGGAAAGGGGTCGTGGCTTGCTTGAGCGCGCTTTCTCCCGCGTCTTCAGCCACCTCCTGAATGCTGACCCTAACTTTGATTTCGACGCCGCCATCGCCCCCGTACCCACGGCCGTCCAGGGCGACCTAGCGCGTTGGGTTGAGGACAATGTGGACGCGTTGGTCAGGGCCTTCACTTCCGAGGACGACGCAGTGGTGGTCGCCGCAGATGAAGGCGCCGTGGTCGACGACAGCGTGGGGGGCGTCGCCGATGGCAGCGACAATGCCGATGTAGACAATGACGACGCGAGTGACGCATCCACGGGTGATGTTGCGAGCGACATTTCTGGCTGATCCCTTGTTCTCCTGTCGTTTCACCCTGCGCACAAACTCGGGCGTGGCCCTTGAAAAACTCGTGAGAGCATTTTGAGAGGGGGAGCCCCTCATGTAAGCAACCTGCAGTTTTTACTTTTCCGTGCGATGTTATCTTGTGAATCCTGATCCGAGTTTTCTGTGTTGGTTTACCTTAGTCAGCGCCAGCTTTGAGCTGGGCTACGATGTGTCGAGTTCCCGAGAACCTTGCAGAGCTCGTTGCCCCGTCGGAAAGGGCCTACGTGAGGTGAGCACAAGTTGCAGTGCTAAGGCCATGCAAGCAGCCACAGTGTCCCGCTCGCGAGGAGCTCGTGAGGGAAAGGCGACGGACATGAGTCCCAGATAAAACGAGATCCAGAAGGCAAAGAAATTGCTCAAACGACAAAAGGCTCCCCCCCCCCCGCGCGCATCGATAATACTCAGCTTCAACTCAAATCCAAATCCAGAAAGCAAGGCTACAGAAAGAGAGAGATCCAAAGCAAAAGGCCGCGTCCGGCACCTAGTCTAGTCTTCTGGTCTTCAAGTCTTCTCACCAGCGTGGAGCTAAGTGCTGCCACTAGGTGTGGGAGGGAGCCCCAGGGCCTGAGGCCGGCACCCCTGAGACTCCGGGGCGTGTACAGCCCCAACTCATTATTACGTGAGAGTGTCACGGGCGGCGAGCTTCACAGGCACCGGGCCTTCTTCACAGGTACCGGCCTTGCTTCATATCGCCAGATGAGGGCCCCGCTTTGCGCCACTCTCGACCTCCTCTGAGCCGACCGGTCACCAGGACGAAACAGAGGAAGGAAAGAGGACGCCAGCGGTTCCCTCGGTGACCACAAGTCCTCTGTCGGGGGAAGGGTTGGCGAGGCCTCCCCGGCAGAGGGCCTACCTCCGGGTGTCATCAGGCGTCGTGCGCCGTGGGGAGGGGCCTTGCTCCTGGATCCCTCTCGATGCCCCCCAGCGCGTCTCCCTTGTTGGAGCGGGCGCCGCCGCGATTGGGTCGTCGATCGACACAACAACCTGGTTCATCTGTAGTCCATGGTTAGCGTAAGCCTGTTCTTGAGAGACTAGCGGTACCCTGTAATTGCCGCCGCTGGCGCGATCGTTGTGGTTCTCCATTGGCTCTTGGAAGGCTTCAGCTCCTAGCGCCCCTTCTCCCCTATCTTCTCCAATAAATGAGCCGATGTTGTCCTCTGGTGCGTACCCTTGGTCCATCATGCGGGGCACGTAGGCTTCCGGGGCCGTCACCCCGAAAACCTCGCCGTGGTGCCCCACGCTCCACATTGCTCCGCCCATGATGGCGTCCTGGGGATGACGATACGGCACCCTGCCAGAACCATGGAGGGTGACGCTTGCGCTTGTGCTTGTCGAGGGCGGCATGGGGGGGGGGGCTGGAGCCCCCTACGCCGCCAGCCGTGCTGATGTTGACGAAGCCCCCGTGCGCAGTTGATGGCGCGCAGATGTGGTGAGGCTCGCCGCGCGACCCTGCAGCGGCCTGGGGGGAAGTCGATAGCAGAAGGGTGGTGCTCCCGACGCTGCTGCGTCCAGCAGCTCAGCAACATGCTCAAGCAGCGTGTCCCGGCCGCTCTCCATCAGCCTGCATCGCAGCAACTCCCTTGCCACCATGAGTGCCGCACACATATTCGCTTGCTCCCGCCGTGAGTGCGGCGCTGTTGCCGCGGCGTGACTCGCGGCTCTTGCTGCAGCCCGTAGTTGCCGCGGGGTGAGGGTGGATGACGCCTGGCCGCGCTGTCCATGCCCGGCGGAGCTTGGTGGCGCCCGTGCTGCTTGGGGTGCGGGGTCGAGACCTCCATGGGCAGGCGACACGGCCGGGCCGTCCAGGCTGCCCAGCGGTCGGAGCCGGCCATTGGGTCGCCAGATATCGTAGCCGGTGAATGTCGGAGAGCTGATTGGCGGAGAAGTAGCTCTGGCGCACCCCTACCTGGCGCGCCAAACGTCGGATGTGGGGTTCCGGCAAACCCTTAAGGTTCAAACAATAGGGTGCGTGCGAAGTCTTTCCCTCCTACAGATCTATGCTCTAGCTCGCTAAGATCTTGCGGACGAACTCGACGAACTCACAACACAGAAGGACACGGGGTTTATACTGGTTCGGGCCACCGATGTGGTGTAATACCCTACTCCAGTGTGGTGGTGGTGGATTGCCTCTCGGGCTAATGATGAACAGTACAAGGGAAGAACAGCCTCCTGAGGTTGAGGCGTTCTTGTGCGTATGAACTTGTGGTCTGTGGGTTCTATCTACCAGTTTGGGATCCGTTCAACATTGCCTCTACTGTGGTGGATGCTTCTACTTATATAGGCCCTGGTCCTCTTCCCAAATATCGAGCGGGAAGGAAGCCAAAAACGGCGTGCAAATTTGAAGGGGGACAGCTAGTACAAGCTATCCTGACAAAAGCAGTCTTCGCCTGCGAAAAGCTCTGGGGTGACGCCGTCTTGGGCTCCACGATGACCTCCGCCTTGCCGTCCTCCTGGTCTTGGTCTCGTTGCACCAATATGGCAACCTTTGCCTAATGCCTCGGTACTCTTCGTCTGCGCTTGCCTCCTTAGCACCAAAGAGGAAATGAGGACGCTGCATGCACCGGCGTCCGCCTGGCACCGTCCGTCATGGCTCACGTCATGAGAGCTTCGTGAGGTTTGCCTCGCCTTGATATCTCCGCTCCTCGTGAGCCTGCCTAGTTAGGCCACTCCAGAGGAGGTCTTGTGTCATCCGCCTCGCGAGGCTTGGACCCTCGCGAGGGTCTTGGATGCCTTGTTGATGAAGATGGGCTGTACGACCTGCTGCTTAGCCACGCTGTGGGCCGCAGGAAGGCAAGTCTGGGGACCCCCGTTCCCAGGACGCCGGCATTAGGGTTTTAGTTGATTTGTGTCTTAAGTTGTTATTCTAGTACGAACTCTATGATAGATCGAACGGAAAGAATAACTTTGAGGTGGTTTCGTACCCTACCATAATCTCTTTGTTTATTCTCTGCTATTACTGACTTTGGAGTGACTCTTTGTTGCATGCTGAGGGATAGTTATATGATCCAATTACGTTATTATTGTTGAGAGAACTTGCACTAGTGAAAGTATGAACCCTAGGCCTTGTTTCCTAGCATTGCAATACTGTTTACGCTCACTTTTATCGCTTGCTACCTTGCTGTTTTTATATTTTCAGATTACAAAAACCTATATCTACCATCCATATTACACTTGTATCACCATCTCTTCGCCGAACTAGTGCACCTATACAATTTACCATTGTATTGGGTGTGTTGGGGACACAAGAGACTCTTTGTTATTTGGTTGCAGGGTTGTTTGAGAGAGACCATCTTCAACCTATGCCTCCCACGGATTGATAAACCTTAGGTCATTCACTTGAGGGAAATTTGCTACTGTCCTACAAACCTCTGCACTTGGAGGCCCAACAACGTCTACAAGAAGAAGGTTGCATAGTAGACATCACCGTACTAAGCAAAATAAGATGCATAAATGATAAACATCACATGCAATCAAAATATGTGACATGATATGGCCATCATCATCTTGTGCCTTTGATCTCCATCTCCAAAGCACCGTCATGATCTCCATCGTCACCGGCTTGACACCTTGATCTCCATCGTAGCATCGTTGTCGTCTCGCCAACTATTGCTTCTACGACTATCGCTACCGCTTAGTGATAAAGTAAAGCAATTACATGGCGATTGCATTTCATACAATAAAGCGACAACCATAAGGCTCCTGTCAGTTGCCGATAAGTTTTACAAAACATGATCATCTCATACAACAATTTATATCTCATCACGTCCTGAACATATCACATCACAACGTGCCCTGCAAAAACAAGTTAGACGTCCTCTACTTTGTTGTTATAAGTTTTGCGTGGCTGCTACGGGCTTCTAGCAAGAACAGTTCTTACCTATGCATCAAAACCACAACGATTTTTCATCAAGTGTACTGTTTGAACCTTCAACAAGGAACGGCGGTAGTCAAACTCGATTCAACTAAAGTTGGAGAAACAAACACCCGCTAGCCACCTGTGTGCGAAGCACGTCGGTAGAACCAGTCTCATGAATGCGATCATGTAATGTCGGTCTGGGCTGCTTCATCCAACAATACCGCTGAATCAAAGTAAGACGTTGGTGGTAAGCAGTATGACTATTATCACCCACAACTCATTGTGTTCTACTCGTGCATATCATCTACGCATAGACTTGGCTCAGATGCACTGTTGGGGAACGTAGTAATTCAAAAGAATTCGTACGATCACGCAAGATCTATCTAGGAGATGCATAACAACGAGAGGGGAGAGTGTGTCCATGTACCATCGTAGACCGAAAACGGAAGCGTTATGTTAACGCGGTTGATGGTCGAACGTTTTCATGATCGAACCGATCCTAGTACCGAATGTACGGCACCTTGAAAGCGCGTTATATCGACTAGAGGGGGGGTGAATAGGCGATTTTTATGAATTCTTCACTGAGGAATTTGCAGGTGAGGAAATTCCTTAGCGAAGAACTACGTGCAGCGGAATAAGTACTCAGAAGTATGCATAACAGAATACACGCATAGTCATCATGATGAAATGAAGACAATCACAGAGTACAGAAAGCATAATCATAGGATAACACAAGATGAAGACAAACAGACTGAAGAAATTGAACTGAGGAAATTGAGAAAGTATTCAGTCAAAGTCTTCAAACACAGATATGAACAAACACTCAACACAAGAATGAGGAAATGAAAGGGTTGAGGAAATAGAACCGATTAGGTTGGTGAAGACAATGATTTGGTAGACCAGTTCCAACTGCTGTCTCGGTTATACGTCTGGTTGGAGCGGCTGAGTATTTAAACTCGAGGACACACAGTCCGGGCACCCGATCATCGAGCACGCAGCTTAGGACACCAAGTCCTCACCGTATTCTCCTTGAACTAAGGTCACATGACCTCGTCCAATCACTCGTGGTAAGTCTTCAGGCGACTTCCAAACCTTCACAGACTTGGTCACTCGGCGATCCACAATTCCTCTTGGATGCTCTAGACCATGACGCCTAACCGTCTGGAAGAAGCACAGTCTTCAAAGGTAACAAGCGTCGGATCCACGCAGGATCAATTTCTTGATGATGCTCAATCACTTTGGGTTTGTAGGGTTTGGTTTTGGGTTTTCCTCACTCGATGATTTTCTCTCAAAGTCCTCAGAGGATGGGTTGCTCTCAAATGACAAGTGTCAAGTTCTCTCGGAGCAGCCAACCAGCTAGTGGTTGTAGGGGGCGGCTATTTATAGCCTAGGGAGCAGCCCGACATGATAAGACATAAATGCCCTTCAATGATATGACCGTTAGGTGGATAAGATATTTTGGAACAGCTGGCGCGCCAAGAAGACAAGAACGGTCGGAAATTTGAATATCAAATTCCTCGGGGCTATCATGATCCTCCTTGTGTAGGCAATCCGCCTTTGGCGAATTCCTAACTCCTCGGTCGAACAAATTCCTCGGCGACCGTAAGAACTTCGTCTCATCCTTTCAAGAAATTGACTGAACTGTATGAGATTTCCAAAGGCTTCACTCGAAGGGATTGGTAGGTGTAGGATTTTGAGTTGAGCATCACATGGAAATTTTTCCTTAGTATTTCCTCGACCCCCTTTAACAGTACGGTGTTTCCTATGACTCAAGAAGGAGAAAATGAAACTACGAAAACAAAAGTCTTCACGCTTCATGTTCCTCAAATGAATACCAAGTCTTCAAGGTCACACCAATTTCTTCACTTTCAAAGTCTTGTAAAGTCTTCGAATATCAAAGTCTTCATTGAAGAACTTCATTTTTAGGGTCGACTTTCTCTGTAAATATCAAACTCCTCATAGACTTATAGACCTGTGTACACTCACAAGCGATTAGTTACTTAACCTATAAGTCTTCAATACACCAAAATCACTAAGGGCACTAGATGCACTTACAATCTCCCCTTTTGGTGATTGATGACAATATAGGTTAAGTTTTCAACGGGGATAAACATATGAAGTGTAAATACTGATAATGAGGAATTTGATTGCAAGATATAGAAGAACCCCCCCTGAAGATGTGCGTAGTTAGGAATTTGCTTTTGAGGCAATGCACATTTGAAGAATTGAATCATGGAGATCTCCCCCTATATCTTGTAATTCATACACGCATTTAACATATAATATGAAGAATTTGAAATGCATGATGAAATATGGTGCTTGATGTTATGCAAAGTAACGCATCAAGAGTATCAGAGCTCAAATAGATTTGCTATGAAGATTTTCAAGGAGCTCAAGAGAATCAGAGCATAGTGCAAGAGCATAATGCATCAAAAGTATCAAAGCACCATCGGGTTTAAGATTACAACTCGATCCAATAAAAGTTTCAGAAGAACGAGAGTTGTAACTTAACAAGAATAAATTACTGATATAGGCAATAAGCTAGACCCGCTTGAAGACTAACTCAAATTTCTCCCCTTTGTCATCGAATGACCAAAAGGATCGGCGAGGACTAACGCTCTGAAGAATTTCAAGTTGAAGACGGGCGCCAAACATTGTTGGGTTTGTTTGTTGAAGTAGGACCAGCCGCGGTGTCTTCCAAGTCTTCATTTTCATCGTTGTCGCGAGATGAAGAATAGGAGCTGGCCACCAAGGAAGGAACTTTGACCTTCTTGAATTTCTTTGGAGGAGGTGCGCACCAGTCAAATTCTTCCTTGAGTCCCATTGACTTCAGTTCTTCTTCACTTTGAGACATGTGAAAGAACAGCCCAGTGCGCTTGAAGGTTTCATGAAGGTAGTAGTGGTTTTCTTCTTTGCATTGTGTGTTGAGGTCATGTTGTGAAGAAAAGTACCAAACCGACGCTTGACCCATTTATGATTACGATCAACCTTCCGATGAAGGCGAGGAGTAACTCACGATCAGTCATCACCCAGGTGCGAGAGCTTGAGGACTTTGCTTGACCGAGGTATTTGCGGCTGAGTCATGTGTGGCGAGTCATCATTGGTGGAGTAGGATGCTGCTTTGCTAAACTGTCCATCCAATGGACGAATGCCTTCATCGATCACAGCAGTAGCCTTGCCCTTGTCATCATCTGAGGTAAATGTCCGTTTGAGGACTTCAATCGGAGGCAAGTAGCTGCAGTGGTTCAAAGTATCAGCCTTGTAATTGAGTGAAGACCTTGTCCTGATGAATCTCATAATCCAAGGCGCATAAGGCTTCAGCTCAAATGGTGACATAGCTATGTTTGCCAGAGTCCTCATGAAGAAATCATGGAAGTTAACGGGAACGCCATGGATGATGTTGAAAAGCATATTCTTCATGATGCCAACGACTTCTTCATCGCTCGAGTCGTGGCCTTTGATAGGACTCATTGTCTTCGTCAGAATCCGATAGACAGTCCGAGGCACATATAATAATTCCTTGACGAGGAATTTGGTTCTTGGGGCCTGCCTTGGCTTCAAAGGCTTCATCAGCACTTGCATATAGTGATTTGAAAGTTCTGGTTCGTTGTAGATACGACGTGCACCATCAAGTGGAGGACTGAGTGGTAGGGCACGAAGCAATTCAGTTGCTGGTGCCTTGTAGTGAGTATTTTCAGTCATCCAATCTAAGACCCATGAGTTCACGTCTTCAGCGTCTCCGGTGATGTGCAGCGTTGCATAAAACTGAAGAATTAGTTCTTCATTCCAGTCACAGATATCAGTGCAGAAATTTAGAAGTCCTGCGTCGTGAAGAACACCGAGGACTGGCTCAAAGCTCGGCAGCGACTTCCATGTCCACATGAGGAATATGAGCATGATCAAGATTTTATCCTTGTTGAAGAGCACTGAGGAATAGAAGTTGGCTTGGCCGGCAGTCCAGAAACGCCTCTTCCTAATGCGAGCAGAATCATATGGATTATAGTCAGTGAAGAACACGTGCTCGGCAAAGAAATCTTCAGCCTTGAACTTTTGCTTGCTTGAAAACGGATTCTTTTGCTTGGGCAGAGGGGTGTCAGTGAGTTGCATCACCACCTCAGGAATCGCAAGTTCAGGTTCTTCAGGCTGAGGAATTTCTTGTTCCTCAACAGATGCAGTCTGAGGATCAGCAGCAGCAGTTTCATCAGCACTAGTGGCTGGAATTTCTTCATGCACGTAACCAAAGTGGGTTGAGTTTCTTGAGTCCATTTGGACTATTTGTGTAGGGACCGAGGAATCTGTTGAGCGGGTGAAGAGAGGAGTATTGGGATGCAGACTTTCCCAAAAGTCATCATTCATCACCGTGTGGTGCATCCAATATCCACATCTTCATCTTCACTTCTCAACACCAGCCTCTTGATTTGTGAACCGAGGCATAGGTGAGGAATGATGGGGTTGAAGGGATTGCATCCACTTCAATTTCTTCATCAATCTGCTCTGACGAAGCAGTAGGATGATGTTCTTCATCAGATCCGATTGGGATCTCATAGTCTTCTCCAAAAGGAACAACGTCCTTTGATGGTATGGAGGAAATTGGAACAACATCAATTGGATTTTCGTATGAGCTGGTCATAGGCCTCATTTTCTTCACAGCCGAAGAATCTGACGCGGCTAATGCTTTCCTTTTCTTCACAGCAGCTCGTTCTGCAGCTTTGGTTTTCTTCACATCAGAGGCAGATGGAAGAATTGGAGTTGGAGTTGGTGCAGGTGGGGCTGAGGAATTTGTTTCAGTTTCTTCAGGCGCAACTGATGCAGTTGCCCTGTCTTGTGCAATTTCTTCAGGCGCACCACTAGTGGGTGCCCTGGCAATTTCTTCAGCGGCTGGAATGGGATCATCAGCCCTGGAACTAGCATTTTCATCAGCAGGCTGAACGTCATCAGCAGATCTTGGCATGTTCTTGATTGGTTGGGCTAAGGCTTCACCGAGGAATTTCATGTTGCATCGGGCTGCAACATTTGTGAATTTCTTCGTCAGTTCACAAATCTGACCTTGGCTCCTTGCCAATCAGCATAATAGGAATCAAGTTTTGCTGAGGTCTTGAATTTCAGTCCGACCTTGAGAAGCTCCTCTCGTGTCATCTTGACAACGTTTTCTTGTGAACTTCTCCTTCTGTATTGAGCCTTTTGATTTCCCTTGCCTTCTCAAACTTCCATTTTCTTCAGCGATGAAGTGAGTCAACATATGACTTTGTCCAGTGTCGATGAAAGTCGGGCATAGGGGTATTGGGATCATTGTGCCGTAGATCAATATAGTCGAGGACTTTCTTGGATCCAACAGCGAAGGGTACAGATGTACCTTTGGCTCTAGCGGCCTTTTCTTGACGGTCTCGATGATTTCCGCAAGTTCATCATCGATGCTTCATCATCGAAGGCACATGGAATGCAACCTGTTTCTTCTTTGGGCTAGGCCGAGGACCTCGTCTAGCTGTTGCTTTGGTCTTCAGCTGAGTCGGGCCAGTTGAAGAAATGGGAGCGGCTGATGAACTTGCAGAAACGCCTGAGGCAATTGAGAAACCAGTAGTCCTTTGACATGTAGCAGTGCACAGGACTCAAGACTTGACGGAGCTGTTGAGGACTTTGGTGGAGCAGCAAAGTGTGAGGAATTTGCTTGGAGGGTCTCACGAGGAACTTGGCCGTGAGGGCGCAGATGGTGAAGCACTTGGCTTATCAGCAGGCTTCTTTTGCATGGATTTCCTCGGTTTGACCGAGACCTCAGTGGCAGTAGCAGCGGCAGAATCCTCATTGAATTTCTACACTACCTCCTTTGCTTGCTTTGCCAATTTTGCTTGGCGTTTAGCCCATTCATCAGGAAAGTCCTCACCTCGTTTGATGCTTGTGGGATCAGCTACTTGGCTAGGTGCCAAAGGAGCTCTTGGGCATGGAGGATTAAGAGCGAATTTCTTCATGTACTTGGGAGTTACATATCTGTATTCCCTCCATTCCCGTGCCCATCTCCGTTCAATCTTCTGAATACGCACCTTGCGTTGATTTTTGTTTTCTTCATCCGGTGTGCGATGAGTCAAGCATAGATTTCCTAAGGGATTTCAAACGCAGTCATAACCTCAGGTTTCTTTCCTCCTTTCTGTGGCTTCTTACCGTCTGCCATGTTCTTCAGTTGAGGAATTTGAACAATTGAGTTCTCTGAAGAAGTATGCAGTTTTTCTTCGAGGAACGCTGCAAATGAGTTAAGTTGATGAGAACCTAGGGATTCAGCAGCGGACATGTGTACCTGTGAACAGAGTATAGTTGAGAGGAATTTGGAGAGGTCATATGCGTTCTCAGAAGGTTTTTTTAAAAAAGTTTTGAGGATTTTGACCAGATGAGCCTTGAAGAATTTCACTAAGCGTTCTTTGTCTTAGGTTCCAGAGTTGTATAGATCGAGGATCCACACAATTGAGGAATCTTGAAGAAAATCATTGCTTAGAGAAACGAATCAAGAGATTTGAGGTGTTCATATGTGTGAAGATTTGAAGAATAAACACCTTTGAAGATTTTCAAGAAGGTTTGAGAATCAAAGCGAGTAATAAAAGTAACTTTTAATTACCCAAGTGAAGAACACGATTAACCGAGAAGAACAGTTGGGAAGTTCGTCTGCTCAGATCTTCCACGCCCTAACTTGGCGGAGGAAGACAGCTACGGCGGCGGCGGAGTGAGGATTTCATGGTCGGCGCGAGTACGTCGGCGACGAGGTCGAGGCAAGTGAAGCTTTTCCTCACCGGCGACGATGGAGAAGCGGCGGCGCTTAGGGTTTGAGGAGCTCGGCGGGAGAGAGATGTCGAGCGAGTAAAAGAAGTGAGGAAGGGAAGAGGGTATTTATAGACACGGTGAAAAACGGATCGCCCAAAGATTTAGGGACTTAACATGCCCCTGACCATTTCCTTCTCACGACATGTGTCACCCACGTCTTGTGTAGTGGAGATCGTGTACGATCGTGGGTGAATAGAATAATGCATCGTGGGATGCGGAACGGTTTGAGCGGCAAAAACGAAAGTTTGGATAAGATCAGTTTTAAAGTTCCGTTGCAATTTCTTCAGCTGTCAAGGACACAGTGAAGATTTTGAACGAGTTTCAAAATAGAACGCACATGAAGAATTTGTGAATGGATTGGGTTGAGTATAGCATAGAGGGGGAAGGGTCCGATCACATTCACTTAGCAGAAAAAGCGACTTGAAGAAATAGCCATAAGTGAATGCTGTAGAGGACATAAACCCATATATATATATATATAGCCAATGAAGAAAGACGACGGAAACAGTGAAGATTTTGCAAAGTTGAAGAATTTGAAAACTGAAGAATTTCAAAACTGAGGAAAAACTCAAATTGAAGATTTTCAACTTTGGTGGTGGCGTGACCCATCAGATAAGAAAGATGATTTCAGACACCGCGCATAATTGTCGAGGGTTCGAGAATCAAATTCTTCATTAATTTCTTCACACTAATAGTGTTATTCTTCATTGATTGAAGAAAAGGTTTCTTCATGTGTTGCACATCTAAGTCATCAATTTTGCATAAGTGTTAGGATGTGTGTATTTTTCAAAGAACGCTCAAGATTCTAAGATATTTAGCTCACACCGCAACTTGCTAAATCTCTTCTCATCCAAGGGCTTAGTGAAGATATCAGCTAGCTGTTCTTCATCTTCACGTGCTCGATGGAGATGTCGCCTTCAACACATGATCACGAAGAAAATGATGACGAATTTGAATGTGCTTTGTCTTGAGTGCTGAACTGGGTTGTGAGCAATCTTGATGGCACTCTCATTGTCACAATAGAGAGGCACATTCTTCACGTTGATGCCGTAGTCCTTGAGAGTTTGCTTTATCCATAGCAATTGAGCACAACACGATCCAGCAGCAATGTATTCAGCTTCCGCAGATGAGCGGTGATACGCAGTTCTGCTTTCTTCGAGGACCAACGGACCAAAGATCGTCCGAGGAAATGACAAGTACCAGATGTTGACTTGCGGTCCACACGATCACCAAAGCATAGTCGAGTCGAATATCCAATGAGATCAAAAGTAGAGCCCTTGGGGTACCATAATCCTAGTGTTGGTGTGTGAGCTAGATATCAAAGAATATGCTTCACAGCCTTATGGTGTGATTCCTTCTGTAGCTTGAAATCGGGCACACATGCAAACACTAAGCATTATATCTGGCCTAGATGCACATAAGTACAATAAAGAACCAATCATGGAGCGGTATACCTTGTGATCAAGTCAATACCATTTTCATCATTGCATAGATGGCCATTTGTGGGCATAGGAATTTTGACACCTTTGCAATCTTGCATGCGAATTTCTTCAGGACATCTTTGAGGTATTTCTCTGAGATATGAATATGCCATTGTGTTGTTGATTTAATTTGAAGACCTAAGAAGAATTTCAACTCTCCCATCATAGACATTTGATATTCTTCACTCATCATATAGGCAAATTCATCACTATAACGCTGGTCAAGACAGCCAAAGATAATATCATCAACATATATTTGGCACACAAAAGTTCACCATCATAAGATTTAGTAAAGAGAGTAGGGTCGAGTGAACCGGTGTGAAGCCATTCTTCACAAAGAATTCCTTCAATGTATCATACCACCGAGGGGCTTGCTTGAGGCCATAGAGGGCCTTATTGAGTCTCAAGACTTTGTCAGATTCTTTGGATCTTCAAAACCCGGGGTTGAGCAACATATACTTCTTCCTCAAGCTTACCATTGAGGAATGCACTTTTCACATCCATTTGATATAAGGTGATATTGTGATGGTTAGCATAGGCGAGTAATATGCGAATAGACTCAAGTCTAGCGACAGGTGCAAAAGTTTCATCGAAATCAATTCCTTCAACCTGCGTGTAGCCTTGAGCTACTAGTCGTGCCTTATTTCTCACCACAAGACCATTTTCATCTTGCTTGTTGCGGTAGATCCACTTTGTGCCAATGATATTATGCTTGCGAGGATCTGGACGTTTGACCAGTTCCTGCACATTGTTGAGCTCGAATCGATGTAATTCTTCTTGCATGGCCTGAATCCACTCCGGCTCGAAATGCTTCATCTACCTTAGTGGGCTCTGTGATAGAGACAAAAGCATAGTGCCCACAAAAGTTAGATAAATGTGAAGCTTTTGAGCGTGTGAGAGGACCTGGCGCTTTAATGTCATCGATGATCTTCTCCACTTGCACTTCTTTTGCAATGCGAGGATGAGCTGGTTGTCGCCGAGGAATTTGATCATTTTCCTCAGCACCAATTTCTTCAAAGATTATCTTCAGTGCATCACTCGACGTTCTTGGCGTCTGAGGAATGAATTCTTCAGCAGTTTCTTCAAGAGGAATGACATCCTCCGTTGCCTTGAACCTGATAGAATCCTCGGTGCTGGTTCGTCTAACATGAAGGTAGGTGCTCTCTTTGCGAGCCATTAGTTTCATCGAACCGCACATCTACAAATGTCAACAATCTTGTGAAGAGCGATGTTGAAGACTCAGAGGTGTGCGAGTCCTTTCCGTAACCAAGCATAAAACCTTCATGTGCTTTCGTGCAAATTTAGAGTTGTGATGAGGATCTCTAATCCAGCATTTAGCAATCAAGACTTTGAAATAACTTACATTAGGTTTCTTGTCGTGAGGAGTTCATAGGCGTCTTCTTGAAGAATTTGTGAAGATATACTCTGTTGATGATGTGGCACGCAGTGTCGATTGCTTCAATCCGTAAACGACTAGGCGTTTTGTATTCATCAAGCATAGTGCGAGCCATCTCAACCAGAGTTCTGTTCTTGCGCCCACGACGCCATTTTGCCGAGGAGTATAAGGAGCAGATAACTCATGAGTAATACCAAGTTCATCAAGATAGTCATCAAGACCGAATTCTTGAACTCAGTTCCATTGTCACTCCCGATGTGCTTGATCTTCACACCAAAGTTAGTTGAAGCCCTCGAGGAAAATCGCTTGAAGACTTCCTGCACTTGATTTTTGTAAGTAACAATGTGTACCCATGTGTAACGAGAGTAATCATCAACAATAACAAAGCCATATAGAGATGCATCATTAACGACAACTGAGTAATGATTGGGACCAAAGAGGTCCATGTGAAGCAATTCAAGGACGAGTAGTGGTCATGATAGTCTTTTTTGGATGCTTGGCCTTGGTCATTTTTCCAGCTTCACAGTTCTCGCATAAGTGATCCTTGAGGAATTTGACATTCTCAATGCCAATGACATGCTTCTTCTTTGCAAGCGTGTGCAAATTCCTCATGCTGCGTGACTAAGTCGCCGATGCCATAGCCAGCCTTCAAGCTTTTGCAAGTAGACACACGGCTGGTTGTGGTCCTGTGGAGAAGTCAACAATATACAAGTCTCCTCTCCTAAAGCCTTCGAAGACTTTGGAATTGTCAGCTTCCATAATCACAACACAACGATACTTGCCAAAGATAACAACCATATCAAGATCACAAAGCATTGAGACTGACATGAGGTTGTATCCTAAGGACTCAACAAGCATGACTTTGTCCATGTGCATGTCCTTAGAGATAGCAACCTTACCAAAACCCAATACCTGACTTTTGCCTTTGTCAGCAAAGATGATATGCTTCAGATGTGACGGTGATAAGGGAGCATCCATCAATAGATTCTTATCACCAGCCATGTGATTTGTACATCCACTATCGAGAACCCACTCGGTGGCTTTGGGTTGATCATCCTGCAGATGAATTAGTACAACTTACGATCTCATATACTTCATCAGTGAAGAATATGATATCAAGTTCATCAGAAGAATTTCATCAGTCAGCATTAACAGATAAGCAGTATGAGGACGTGTGAAATGAAGGTTCATTTCATCATGATTAGCTGCGTCCTTTCGGCATTTTGTCGTCCTCAAGAAATTCTTCAGACGTTTAATGCACGTCTGGAGACCTGATCCTGCAGAAGAGGTTAGTTCTTTTTCTTCATCACCCACATCTGAAGGGGTGGCAAAGAGTTCATCACTCTGCGAGCACCATACGAGAATGGTGGCATAGAGGCCAATCCATTTCGTTTCACATAAGAGGGGTTAGGGTAAGCATATGAATAAGCAGAGAAATTCTTCGAGGACTTATGAACATATTGGTTTGAAGAATAATGCACATATTCATAGCCCTTAGCTCTACCCTGCGAAACAGAGTTGTTAGCACGATGATAATCATATAAGGACTTTGATCCTTTTGAGGAATTTGATCCATGTGAGGAATTTGGTCCGTATGAGGACTTGAATCCATATGAAGAATTTGGTCCATATGAAGAATTTGATCTGGGGTTCCTATTCTTCACTGGTGGTGTCATGAGGACATTCACCTGAAGACTTTCAAGGCACTTCTTGGGAACCCGGATTTTCTTCATAGGGGAACCGTTCCTGCAGTTAGTGCCAACATATCTAGCAAATACTTCACCATTCTGATTTTTGAACAGTTTATAGTTGGAATCAAATGACTCATCAGCAGAATGAGGAAATTCGCATGTAAAGCCAGATAAGTTAGATGGATCAACTGGAGGTCTCTTTGCAGCAACCCATGAGGTTTTGGGATACTGCTTAGGCTTCCAGTATGTTCCATCAGCATTTAGTTTCCTCTCAAAGGCGATACCCTCTTTCCTAGGGTTCCTGTTGAGGATCTGCTTTTTAAGCACATCACAAAGAGTCGATGCCCTTTGAGGCTTTTGTACATGCTGTCATGTACAATTCCTTCAGCCCTCGCATCGTCAAGTGATACTAGCAATGTCCTCAGATTAGGAATTAGTGATAGCGAGGCAGGTGAAGAATTTGTAACAGTTGAAGCATTTGAACATTGGTGAAGAATTAGCGATTCACGCTCAATGCACTTTAAGCATGGAGGAACAAATTCTTCTTGAGAAGCGCTGATTTGTTGAGCAAGTAATGAATCGCTCCTTCAAGATCTTCATAACTCACTCTTAGCTTCTCAAGATCTTGCTTTTTTGAAGAAATTCATAAGAAAGTTTCTCATGATCAGATAGGAGAGTGTTATGATGACCTTGAAGGCTGTCAAGCCTAGACTGAAGTCTCTGAAGATTTTCAGTCAGGGCTTTAGTGCGATCCATTTCTTCACCCAACATATCATCACTTTTGTCTAGCATGTTTTGAACCTCTTCAAAAGCCCTTTGTTGTTTTATAGCAATCTTAGCAAGTTTAGAGTAACTGGGCTTGAGATCCTCATCAGATTCATTTTCACTAGATTCAGAGGAGGTGAAATTCAGTACCTTGGCACCTTTTGCCATGAAGCAATAGGTGGGAGCGTAGTCATCATCATCCTCATCAGGCTTGTCGGCGGAGTCAGTTTCTTCAGTGTTGAAGATGGACTTGCTAACAAAAGCAGTAGCGAAAGCCAGACTAGCCACACCAGATTCGGATTCTTCAGACTCCTCCTCTTCCTCATGTTCCTCAGATTCAGCTTCAGAGTCCATTTTCTTGCCAATGAATGCCCGAGCCTTTTTGGAGTTGCTCTTCTTGTGAGAAGAAGGCTTTGAGGATTTTGATGATGAAGATTTTGATGATTTCTTTTTCTTCTTGGCCATCGTAACTGTAATCCTTGTGTTTCTTCTTCTTTAATTCCTTTTCCCATCGAGGACAATCTTGGATGTAGTGACCAGGTTTCTTGCATTTGTGACAAAGTCTTTCTTATAGTCACTAGATGAGGAATCACGCTTCTTGAGGATTTTCCAAAGCGACCACGCCTTGAGAATTTATGGAATTTCTTCACAAGCAAGTGCTAGCTCTGGCCTAATTCTTGAGGATCTCCAAGGCTACTACCGATTCTTCACACTCGAGAATCGGACACAGCCTTGGCCTTCGTGGCACGTGTTTTCCATAGCCGTAACCATAGAGATCTCTCTTTTCAGCAAGTGGAACTCGTGAGTATTTAGCCTTCGAGGATATCGGTAGGATCAAGAGACTTGTAGTCAGCTCGTTCTTGTATCATCGGTGCGAGTATCAAATGAGGAATCAAGCGATCTTAACAATTTCTTCACCACCTCATGGTCGGTGATGTCAGTGGCACCAAGTGCTTGAAGCTCATTTGAGATGTCAGTGAGGCGATCGAAGGTTTGTTGAACATTTTCGTTGTCGAGTCTTTTGAAGCGATTGAAGAGATTCCGAAGAACATCAACTCGAGAGTCACGCTGAGTTGAGACACCTTCATTTACTTTGGACAGCCTGTCCCGGATGAGCTTAGCAGATTCCAAAGCACTCACTCTTCCACATTGACCTTTGCTCGATGTCCACATATGATATTCTTCGCTTGAGAATCGAGTTACTTGAATCTCTTCACATCAGCAAGATTCAGAGAAGGTGTGATGAGGGAACACCATTTTCCACAACATACCAGAGATCGTTGTCAATTGCTTCAAGATGCATTCGCATCTTGTTCTTCCAGTAGGGGTAGTCCGTCCCATCGAAGGTAGGACACCCTGCTGAGACCTTGATCATACCTGCAGTCGACATAACTAAAACTCCAAGTGGTTAAACCAAAATCACACAGAACAAGGGAGTACCTTGCTCTGATACCAATTTAAAGTGCGTTATATCGACTAGAGGGGGTGAATAGGCGATTTTATGAATTCTTCATCGAGGAATTTGCGGTGAGGAAATTCCTTAGCTAAGAACTACGTGCAGCGGAATAAGTACTCGAAGTATGCATAACAGAATACACGATAGTCATCATGATGAAATGAAGACAATCACAGAGTACGAAAGCGTAATCACAGGATAACACAAGATGAAGACAAACATATCAAGAAATTGAACCGAGGAAATTGAGAAAGTCTTCACCAAAGTCTTCAAACACAGATATGAACAAACACTCAACACAAGAATGAGGAAATGAAAGGGTTGAGGAAATAGAACCAGATTAGGTTGGTGAAGACAATGATTTGGTAGACCAGTTCCAACCACTGTCTCGGTTATACGTCGGGTTGGAGCGGCTGAGTATTTAAACTCGAGGACACACAGTCCGGACACCCGATCACCGAGCACGCAGCTCAGACACCAAGTCCTCACCGATTCTCCTTGAAGTAAGGTCACAGACTCGCCCAATCACTTGTGGTAAGTCTTCAGCGACTTCCAAACCTTCACAGACTTGGTCACTCGGCGATCCACAATTCCTCTTGATGTTTCTAGACCATGACGCCTAACCGTCTGGAAGAAGCACAGTCTTCAAAGGTAACAAGCGCCGGATCCACGCAGGATCAATTTCTTGATGATGCTCAATCACTTTGGGTTTGTAGGGTTTGGTTTTGGGTTTTCCTCACTGATGATTTTCTTAAAGTCCTCAGAGGATGGGTTGCTCTCAAATGACAAGTGTCAAGTTCTCTCGGAGCAGCCAACCAGCTAGTGGTTGTAGGGGCGGCTATTTATAGCCTAGGGAGCAGCCCGACATGATAAGACATAAATGCCCTTCAATGATATGACCGTTAGGTGGATAAGATATTTTGGAACAGTGGCGCAAAGACATAAAGAACGGTCGGAAATTTGAATATCAAATTCCTCGGGGCTATCATGATCCTCACTGTAGGCAATCCAAGATGGCGAATTCCTAACTCCTCGGTCAGAAAAAATTCTCGTGACTGTAAGAACTTCGCTCTCACATCAAGAAATTGACTGAATCTGTATGGATTTCAAAGGCTTCACTCAAGGGATTGGTAGGTGTAGGATTTTGAGTTGAGCATCACATGGAAATTTTTCCTTAGTATTTCCTCGACCCCTTTAACGAAGACGGTGTTTCCTATGACTCAAGAAGGAGAAAATGAAACTACGAAAACAAAAGTCTTCACGTTTCATGTTCCTCAAATGAGTACCAAGTCTTCAAGGTCACACCAATTTCTTCACTTTCAAAGTCTTCGTAAAGTCTTCGTAATATCAAAGTCTTGATTGAAGAACTTCATTTTTAGGGTCGACTTTCTTTGTAAATATCAAACTCCTCATACACTTATAGACCTGTGTACACTCACAAACGCATTAGTTACTTAACCTATAAGTCTTCAATACACCAAAATCACTAAGGGGCACTAGATGCACTTACACACCTCCATGTTCAGCACACGTTTAGCTCGATGACGTCCCTCGAGCTCTTGATCCAGTAGAGGGTCAAGGGACAGTTCCATCAGCACGACGGCGTGGCGACGGTGTTGGTGATCTGATCCGCGCAGGGCTTCGCCTAAGCACTACGACGCTATGACCGAAGGAGTAAACTGTGGAGGGGGGGCACCGCACACGGCTAAGGGACAATTGATGTGCCTTTGGGGTGCCCCCCCCCCCGCATATATAAAGGAGGGGAGGAGGAGGCCGGCGGCCTAGAGGGGGCGCGCGAAGGGGGGCCCAACTAGGATTCCCAATCCTAGTTGGACTCCCTTTCCTATTCCAAGAGGGGGAAAGAGGGAAGGAGAGGGAGAGGGAGAGGAAAGAGGGGGCCGCGCCCCCTCCCCCTAGTACAATTCGGACTTCCTGGGGGGGGGGGGGGGCACTGCGGGCTGCCCTCTCCTACTCCCTTCTGGCCCATTAAGGCCCATAACTTCCTTGGGGGGGGGGTTCCGGTAACCCCTCGGTTCCCCGATAAACATCTGAAACGTCCCGAAACCATTTCGGTGTCCGAATACCTTTGTCCAATATATCAATCTTTACCTCTCGACCATTTCGAGACTCCTCGTCATGTCCGTGATCTCATCCGAGACTCCAAACAAACTTCGGTCACCAAAACACATAACTCACAATACAAATCGTCATCGAACTTTAAGCGTGCAGACCCTACGGGTTCGAGAACTATGTCGACATGACCGAGACACATCCCCGGTCAATAACCAATAGCGGAACCTGGATGCTCATATTGGTTCCTACATATTCTTCGAAGATCTTTATCGGTCAAACCGCATAACAACATACGTTATTCCTTTGTCATCGGTATGTTACTTGCCCGAGATTCGATCGTCGGTATCATCATACTGAATTCAATCTCGTTACCGACAAGTCTCTTTACTCGTTCCGTAATGCATCATCCCGCAACTAACTCATTAGTCACGTGGGTTGCAAGGCTTATAGTGATGTGCATTACCGAGAGGGCCCTGAGATACCTCTCCGATACACGGAGTGACAAATCCTAATCTTGATCTATGCCAACTCAACAAACACCTTCGGAGACACCTGTAGAGCATCTTTATAATCACCCAATTACGTTGTGACGTTTGATAGCACACAAGGTGTTCCCGCGGTATTCGGGATTTGCATAATCTCATAGTCATAGGAATATGTATAAGTCATGAAGAAAGCAATAGCAATAAAACTAAATGATCATAATGCTAAGCTAACGGATGGGTTTTGTCCATCACATCATTCTCTAATGATGTGATCCCATTCATCAAATGACAACACATGTCTATGGTCAGGAAACTTAACCATCTATGATTTACGAGCTAGTCAAGTAGAGGCATACTAGGGACACTCTATTTGTCTATGTATTCACACATGTACTAAGTTTCCGGTTAATACAATTCTAGCATGAATAATAAACATTTATCATGATATAAGGAAATATAAATAACAACTTTATTATTGCCTCTAGGGCATATTTCCTTCAGATACCTATGCAATACTCGGAGTGACAAATCCTAATCTCGATCTATGCCAACCCAATAAACACCTTCGGAGATACCTGTAGAGCTTCTTTATAATCACCCAGTTACGTTGTGACGTTTGATAGCACACAAGGTATTCCTTCGGCATCCGGGAGTTGCATAATCTCATAGTCAAATGAATATGTATATGCCATGAAGAAAGCAATAGCAATAAAAAATAACGATCATTATGCTAAGCTAACGGATGGGTCTTGTCCATCACATCATTCTCCTAATGATGTGATCCCGTTCATCAAATGACAACACATGTCTATGGTTAGGAAACTTAACCATCTTTGATTAACGAGCTAGTCTAGTAGAGGCTTACTAGGGACACTGTGTTTTGTCTATGTATCCACACATGTACCAAGTTTCCGGTTAATACAATTCTAGAATGAACAATAAACATTTATCATGATATAAGGAAATGTAAATAACAACTTTATTATTGCCTCTAGGGCATATTTCATTCAGTCTCCCGCTTGCACTAGAGTCAATAATCTAGTTCACATCATGTGATTTAACACCAATTGTTGACATCTTTATGTGATTAGTTCACATCGCCATGTGACTAACACCCAAAGGGTTTAGTAGAGTCAATAATCTAGTTCACATTGCTATGTGATTAACACCGAAAGAGTACTAAGGTGTGATCATGTTTTGCTTGTGGGAGAAGTATAGTCAACGGGTCTGCCACATTCAGAGCCGTATGTACTTTGCAAATTTTCTATGTCTATAATTGAGGGAGTCCTGGATTAGGGGGTGTCCGGATAGCCGGACTATAGCCTTTGGCCGGACTCCTGGACTATGAAGATACAAGATTGAAGACTTCGTCCTGTGTCCGGATAGGACTTTCCTTGGCGTGGAAGGCAAGCTTGGCGATACGGATATGTAGATCTCCTACCATTGTAACCGACTCTGTAACCCTAACCCTATTCGGTGTCTATATAAACCGGAGGGTTTTAGCCCCGAGGACTAACAACAATCATACCATAGGCTAGCTTCTAGGGTTTAGCCTCTCGATCTCGTGGTAGATCTACTCTTGTACTACCCATATCATCAATATTAATCAAGCGGAGTAGGGTTTACCTCCATCGAGAGGGCTCGAACCTGGGTAAAAACATCGTGTCCCTTGTCTCCTGTTACCATCCGCGTGAGACGCACGCTTAGGGACCCCTACCCGAGATCCGCGGTTTTGACACCTACATTGGTGCTTTCATTGAGAGTTCCTCCTGTCGCCATCTTTAGGCCCGATGGCTCCTCTGATCATCAACAATGATGCACTCCAGGGCGAGACTTTTCTCCCCGGACAGATCTTCGTATTCGGCGGCTTTGCACTGCGGGCCAATTTGCTTGGCCATCTGGAGCAGATTGAAAGCTACGCCCCTGGCCATCAGGTCAGATTTGGAAGTTTGAACTAAATGGCTGACATCCGCGGAGACTTGATCTTCGACGGGTTCGAGCCACAGCCAAGCGCGCCGCACTGTCACGAGGGGCATGATCTAGCTCTGCCGCCGAACAGTGTCCTGGAGGCCGCACCAGAGTCTGCTCCGCCCTTTAGCTCGGAGCCGACCGTGCCGATCGAGGACGGGTGGCTGGAAACCGCCTCGGGGGATGCAATCTCTACGGCGATTGAGCCGTACACCTACCCCGTCCTTTGCGAAGCTCGTGACTCCAAGGTGCCGGACTCCTCTCGGGACTCCGAGCCTTCCACGCTCTCGCTAATCGAATCAGATTGGGCGCCGATCATGGAATTCACTGCCGCAGACATCTTTCAGCACTCGCCCTTTGGCGACATCCTGAATTCACTAAAGTCTCTCTCCTTATCAGGAGAGCCCTGGTCGGATTATGGTCAGGAAGGTTGGGATGCGGACGACGAAGAAATTCAAAGCCCACCCACCACCCACTTCGTAGCCACTGTCGATGACTTAACCGACATGCTCGACTTCGACTCCGAAGACATCGACGGTATGGACGACGATGTAGGGGAGGAGCATGTACCAGTGCCTATAGGGCACTGGAGAACCACCTCATCTCGCGATGTATACATGGTGGACACACCTAAAGGAAGCGACGACGAGGAACAACGGGACGCTATGAAGGATCGCTCCATCGAAAAGCAGTCAAAACAGCGACGTAAGCGCCGCTCAAAGTCCCGCCTCGACAAAGACAACAGCCATACAGACCCAGCTATAGAGCAGGGTGAACCGTGGGCATTTAACATGCTATCGAGCAACCGTCCGAACAGGACAATCTGGATAAACAACCTGTCCCCGGCGAAGATAACAGTCCGGACGATCTCACGCTGGACAAGTTGCTGGAGCAGAAGAACCTCCACAAAAGGCTCGTCGCCACAGCACGTAGCCTGAAAAAGCAGAAGCGGAAGCTCAAAACAGCGGAAGATGCACTCGAGAATCAGATGGAGCAAAGTACTCAACACCGCGAGACAAATACGGCGACGATCAACGAACAAAGAGCTACCCAAAGCGAAAACTACGCCCGAATTTGACGAGGAGGCCGAGAGCCCCCACAATCAAAAACAAGGAGGCCACCCGGTCGGATGGACGACCCCATGGAAAAAGAGAGCGCGAATGGCGCCAAGACACAAGCCGCACGCGATCCGCACAAGGATTCACATCAAAAAGATGGCCCAGTTAGATCTATCTACGGGCCAAGAAAGCAAGCTCTAGTAAGCAAGGCAACACATCAAGTATCCGAACATCACGGTACACCTAAATATAGGGGTGCCGCACACCCCCTATGTTTCATCGATGAGGTGCTCGATCATGAATTTCCAGCGGGATTCAAGCCCGTAAACATAGAGGCATACGACGGAAGAATAGACCCTGGAGTCTGGATTGAGGATTACATCCTCCATATACACATGGCTAGAGGACATGATCTCCACGCCATAAAATACTTAACCCTCAAGCTCAAAGGGCCAGCCCGGCATTGGCTTAAAAGCCTTCCCAAAAACACCATTGGAAGTTGGGAGGAGCTCGAGGATGCTTTTCGGGAAAAGTTTCAAGGGAACTATGTCCGACCTCCGGATGCCGACGATTTAAGTCACATAGCTCAACAACCCGGAGAGTCAACCCGGAAATTCTGGAACAGATTCCTTACTAAAAAGAACCAAATAGTCGACTGTCCGGACGCCGAAGCCTTAGCAGCTTTCAAACACAACGTCCGAGACGAATGGATCACCAGACACCTCGGCCAAGAAAAGCCAAGAACAATGGCCACATTAACAAGCCTCATGACCCGCTTTTGCGCGGGAGAGGATAGTTGGCTAGCAAGCTGCAGCACCAGCGACCCAAGTACATCCGAAGTCAGGGATGGGAATGGGAAACCACGACGCAGCAAGGACTAGTGTCGGACCAAGGGAAATAGCCCGAAGAGCACGGTAGTAAATGCCGGATTCAAAAGCTCTCAGCAGAATCATAAAAAGCTGCCCCTTAAGGATAACAGGGACGAGCTATCTAACCTAAACAAAATCTTGGACAAGATATGCCAAATCCACAATACTACCGGGAAGCCTGCAAACCACACCCACAGGATTGTTGGGTCTTCAAGCAGTCCGGCAAACTCAACGCCGAACACAAGGGGCTCGACACACCAAGCGAGGATGACGACGAACCCCAAAAGCAGAGCACCGGAAAACAAAAGAATTTCCCACAAGAAATCAAAACAGTGAACTCACTTCGCGTGACAAAAGGGAAAAATAGAGCGGCACCCATAGAGGTACGCGCCAGACGGCCTATCCCAGAGGAGTCCTGCCACTGGTTGTTAAAACCAATCACCTTCGACCATCGGGATTACTCTAGAAGTATACGGAACGCAGGTTGGACTGCCTTGATATTAGACGCGATAATTGGCGGACTCCAATTTTCACAAGTCCTAATGGACGGCGGCAGTGATCTAAACCTGCTATATCAGGACACAATCCGCAATATGGGGAGAGACCCAACCAAATTTCGCCATAGCAACACTTCCTTTCAAGGGTAATGCCAGCCCATATGCCCATTGTGCGGGCTCTCTCATCGCTAGAAGTTGTGTTCGCTCACCCGACAACTTCCGCCGCGAAAAGTTAACCTTCCACCTTGTCCCATTTACAAGTAGCTATCAAGCACTATTGGGACACGAAGCTTTCGCCCGCTTTAACGCAATACCGCATTATGCATCTCTTACACTTAAAATGCCCGGTCCACGCGGCATCATCTCATTAAAGGGAAACATCGAGGGTTCCCCGAGTCCGGAAAATTGTGCGGATGCATTGACAGCCCCACAATAAACCGGCTTCACCAATATAAGCACCTAGACAGGTCGTCTGGACTCGGACACGGCTGGACGAGTCCGCGTAAACATACAAGGGCTCGCTAGACGCATACCCCCGTACAAGGGGCTCCGCGCATCCACAACAAGAGACAATAAAGCTCAATTTTGTTCATTCTTTGAATTGTACTTTGTTTTATTTAGTATAACGTACATTTTCGCACGATCTTTTTCAACTAAGTTCCTCTCTTTTACAGATGAACACCGTGCTACACCCGTCCAAGATACGGCACAACAGAGACACATGCGCAGACGTGCAGTAGGGACCCGTTGCAAGGATTCTTTTCAGATTAAGACCCTGCGTAAACCTTTTTCACTGTCTCTTGTTGATACACATCCCCCGGTTTCTTGCTATAACCGAGGAGGAGGCTGGCGTTTTGGCATAGGCCACGTCAGAATTTCGCACGTACCTGGACACCAGGGGCTTTTTACCAAGGGCGATTGTTCGACCCGTTTTCATAAAGGCTGAATACCTTAGGGAGTGTTTGGCGTCTCGAGTTAGGCCTTATATGCATCAGCTCCGAATCATGTCTTTGGTCAAATGTTGGGTTTGCCCGGCTCCTGTGTTTTGCTGCCTTACGTTCCGCTCTATCGGCTAATGCGGCACCAGGAGAACTACTGCGATTGTGCCCCGGTTCGGCCAGGGGAGCACCTCAGTAGAGAAAGCCGAAAAATGACTGTCATGATATAGCGTGAGACTGGTCAACCACTCAATGACCCGCTGGAATCTTTAGAATTCCTCCGCATTGACGAAGGGCCATTTCCCGGCCAGGCACATACGCGCCCCGAATTCGGGTGAGCGCGGTGCCCCTAGGGGCTATATAGTAGCCCCACTGTCGAACTCCTATGGCTAAGTGAAAGTGATAAAGCATTATAGTTCGGTTGCCTAGTTTGCTGCGCTATCACCTCCTTTGTAGGACCAAGACGTTGGATCAAGTGTGAAAATGCGTTTTCTGCAAACACCCCCGCATTATATGCGTGGGGGCTGAAGCCAAAGACTGCCATCTTTCAGGTTATATACACATATACATTAACGGCCGCACATGAGGTATTTTCAATTCTTGAAGGCACAAGTATAAAAAGCTTTTATATTCCATCGAAACATTGTTTCACAATAATACATGTTATTCGAACATAATATCCTTCGAGCACTGCGTCTCTATTAAACGAGCGCCTGCAGAACTTCACGAAAATAGTGCTCGGCTGTGTACTCGGCTTCCGTCCGAATCTTGGGATGCAACATCGGTGGCCTTCATCTCCGCCCAGTATGTCTTGACACGGGCAAGAGCCATCCGCGCACCCTCTATGCATGCTGACCGCCTCATTGCCTTGATATGCGGCACCACAACAAGGAACTGCTGCACCAAGCCAAAATAACTCTTTGGCTCGGGCCTTTTCGGCCACAAATGAGTCACAACATTCTTCATGGCAAGTCCGGACAACCTATTCAGCTCCGCCCATTCGGCCAAACGATCGGTTAATGGAAGTGGACGCTCCGGACTACGGAACTGCGACCAAAAAAGCTCTTCCATCTCATGATCTTTTTTATCTCCGAAGTGTTCGGCCGCGTCCGTGGCACTCGCCGCCAAGTCCAGATAAGCATCCTCACTACTCCACAGCCGGTCCAACTGAGCATATTTAGGATCCGTGAACTTCCTCCGCAGCAGAAAAGGCTTTCTAGCCGTGATATCTCCGGCCTGACGTAGCTCCTCCTTCATAGCTCTCATCGCAGAGCGAGCATCCTTGGCCTCGGTGGTGGCCTTCTTCAGGTCCTCTTGCTCCGCTCGACCTTCTTTTTCAAGAAGCTCACAACGGTCGGTAGCATTCTTCAACTTCACGGTCATTTCGGCCATTTCCTTTTTGCTTCGGCAATGAGCAGCCTGTTCGGCTTTTAGCTCTTCGGCTGCCTTTAAGGCAACCGCATCACTTTTTCTGGCCTGCTCCTTGGCTCGGGCAAGCTCCGCCCAAAGATTCTCCATGGCAGTGGCACCATCTGCTTCAAGCATACATGTTGTAAGGCACGGGCATCAAGCTCCCTTACTAGGTGTCCGCGGAGAAACTGCATACCTTGTGACTCGTCTAGCCGCTTATTGACAAGCGCGATGTCGGCATCCGCCACGTCAAGTTGCCGCTTTAGTTCGGCAAATTCATCAGTCCGGCTAGCCACCGGACGATCCACCACCTACATAGGAAGGGCGACATATTATATCTGGGATTATGATCCTCGGCACGCCGTCATTTTTGACAATGCACCGAGTCTCAGGGGCTACTATCTACACAGGGCGCATCTTATATATGCGGAACCGTCAAAAGGTATATCATTGCACGTACCTCAAAACCCGTCTGTAAACTCCTGGCGGCCTCGTACAACCCGCTTTCCGCGGACGAAATCTTTTTAATCACCGTACCCATCAATGCACGGTGATCCTCTGAGATAGACACTCGCCCGAGCAGACCCTTCAACTCCTCCGACCGTGCACCAGGAGGTGCCGGACTCGTCTGATGGCCTTTTTCGAAGGCCGGACACGGATGGCTCTGGGGGGCCCTACGACCGCCCTCCACCCCTGCCGGATTCGGGGAAACCCTCCGTGACGACACCTCATGATCGTCCGCCTCGCTAGGCGGTACGGCAGGGGGAGGCGTTCCGCTCTCCGTCATCTCCGGACGAAGATCCCCCGAAGACGAGCTCTGCTGAGAAGGGCTGAGGTCCGAACTACAAGGTAAAATTTCGGTCATCTTCAGAGATAAAACAGGGATGTCTCTTATTTTAGGAAAAACTCCCCTCTATACTTACGGCTCGCTGGAGGGTTGATCTCCTTGGGGAAATAATGCGGCCGGGGCATCTTCCGGCGCAGGACCCTCTGGCGAGGATTTCTTCCCGCGCTTTGAGGCCTTGGTCTCCGGATCTTCAGAGGCGGTCCTTTTCTCCCCTTGGATGGAGGGATTCTCGATCCCTCCTTGCTTGATAACCTCCTTCATGAAGACAGTAGCTTCCTTGTTCCCCCCTTCGCCTTCTTCTAAAGGCGCAGCCTCCAGCATCTTGGTTAACACGGGATCCAGCGTGGTCTCAGGGAGGGGGGCCGGACACCTGATCAGTTTTGCTTTCGCTATCCACTCTTGTTTAGGGGACAACTCTTCTAAGGGCAAGTTTATGATAAATATATGGATAGCGTGTCCGGGTACGGGACTACTTACTTGAGCATCCGGGCGATTGCAGCTCAGACCTGCGTTCTCGGTCAAGTCCGGACACATTGCTTATGATCCGAAGAATAGTTTGTACATCTCCATGGGCGTTGCACCCATAAAATGTTGGAGAGCTCGTGGTCCCTCCGGATTGAACCCCCACAGGCGGAGGGGGCGACGTTTGCAGGGAAGGATGCGACGAATCAGCATGACTTGCGCTACTACGACCAGATTGATCTCTCTCTCTAGGAGGTCTTGAATACGGCCCTGAAACAAGGGCACGTCCTTGGACGGCCCCCAGTCAAGCCCTTTATTGACCCATGACGTCAACTGCGGTGGAGGACCCGAGCGAAAGGCAGGTGGCGCCACCCATTTGGTGCCCCTGGGAGCTGTGATATAAAACCACTCTTGTTGCCATAGGCTGAGCTCCTCTTGAAAAGAGCCCTCGGGCCATGGAGCATCAACATTCTTGCTTATAACAGCCCCTCCGCACTCTGCCTGTTGCCCCTTGATCATCTTCGGCTCCACCTTGAAGGTCTTGAGCCATAATCCGAAGTGAGGGGTAATGCGGAGGAAGGCTTCACACACGACGATGAACGATGAGATGTGGAGGATGGACTCCGGATCCAAGTCGTGAAATTCCATCCCATAATAAAACATGAGCCCCCTCACGAAGGGGTCCGTCGGGAAACTTAGCCCCCGAAGGAAGTGAGACGCGAACACCACGCTTTCACCGGGCTTGGGAGTGGGAATAGCCTGCCCTTGAGCAGGCAGCCCATGCGAGATTTCGCTGGTTAGATACCTGGCATCTCTTAGCTTTAGGACGTCTTCTTCCATGACGGAGGAAGGCATCCACCGGCCTTGGAGGTCGGAGCCGGACATCATCGAAGGACCGAAGCGCCTGAATCTGGAGCTTTGGGTGTTGGAACTCGAAGCGAGGGGCGGATTCGATGGAGATTGAGAAAAAGGAGCGGGGCCTTGGTCTCTTTATAAAGAGGTTGAATACCAGGAGCCCTCCCCGTGACCGTTCGGGACTCGCCTTCGATAGAGGAGGCGTGCCAACGGGCACGATCGGGTTACCCACGCCCGTATTGATGAGAATCCCAGAATAAGGGGACACGATCTCTGCTTTGACAAGACGTGCCAAGGAAACCGCCTCGCTAAACGCGCCGAGGTTGGACAGTAAAAATGATTCGAATAAAGGCTTGGCTATGGTGTGATGTCACGCTGCAGAACACGTCAGCAGATTGAACTTGTGTAAATATTATTCTCTCTACGGTGGTATGTGGAACTTATTTTGCAGAGCCGGACACTATCCTTGTGTTCAAAATCTTCTATAAAGTATTCGGAGGAGGAACCCGCCTTGCAATGCCGAAGACAATATGCACGCCGGACTAAATCGTCATTGAAGCCTGGTTCAGGGCTACCGAGGAGTCTGGATTAGGGGTGTCCGGATAGCCGGACTATAGCCTTTGGCGGACTCTGGACTATGAAGATACAAGATTGAAGACTTCGCCCCGTGTCCGGATAGGACTTTCCTTGGCGTGGAAGGCAAGCTTGGCGATACGGATATGTAGATCTCCTACCATTGTAACCGACTCGTGTAACCCTAACCCTATTCGGTGTCTATATAAACAGGAGGGTTTTAGTCCGTAGGACGAACACCAATCATACCATAGGCTAGCTTCTAGGGTTTAGCCTCTCTGATCTCGTGGTAGATCTACTCTTGTACTACCCATATCATCAATATTAATCAAGCAGGAGTATGGTTTTACCTCCATCGAGAGGGCCCGAACCTGGGTAAAAACATCGTGTCCCTTGTCTCCTGTTACCATCCGCCTAGACGCACAGTTCGGGACCCCCTACCCGAGATCCGCCGGTTTTGACACCGACAATAATGCTCTGCATGGAGCTACTCTAGCTAATTGCTCGCACTTTCAATATGTATCCAGATTGAGACTCGGAGTCATCAGGATAGGTGTAAAGCATCGACGTAACTCTTTACGACGAACTCTTTATCACCTCCATAACTGAGAAATGTTTCCTTAGTCCTCTTAGGTAACTAAGGTTAACTTTGACCGCTGTCCAGTGATCCATTCCTGGATCACTATCGTACCCCCTTGCCAAACTCATGGCAAGGTACACAATAGGTCTGGTACACAACATAGCATATGATGCGGCTTGAAGCTACGTCTGTATGTCCCCAAAGAGGAAGGGATGATGCAGCTCAGCGGCGGTAGGTATTTCCCTCAGATGTGAAACCAAGTTTATCAACCAGTATGAGAACCAAGCAACACAACGTAAACAACGCCTGCACACAAATAACAACTACTCGCAACCCAACGTGTAAAAGGGGTTGTCAATCCCTTCCAGATAGCGGCGCCTCAAGATAGGCAAACAGACTTGAGTTAAAATTGTAGTAGATTGATAGATCGAATGCCAAATAAAATAAATAAGAATAAAACGCAGCAAGGTATTTTTGTATTTTTGGTTTAATAGATCTGAAAATAAAAGCAAAGGAAAAGTAGATCGCAAAGGCAAATAATATGAGAAAGAGACCCGGGGGCCGTAGGTTTCACTAGTGGCTTCTCTCGAGAAAAATAGCAAACGGTGGGTAAACAAATTACTGTTGGGCAATTGATAGAACTTCAAATAATCATGACGATATCCAGGCAATGATCATTACATAGGCACCACATCCAAGATTAGTAGAGCGACTCCTGCCTGCATCTACTACTATTACTCCACACATCGACCGCTATCCAGCATGCATCTAGTGTATTATGTTCATGGAGAAATGGAGTAATGCAATAAGAATGATGACATGATTTAGACAAGATCTATCTATGTAGAGATAGACCCCATCGTTTTATCCTTAGTAGCAACCATACATACGTGTTGGTTCTCCTTCTGTCACTGGGATCAAGCACCGTAAGATCGAACCCACTAAAAAGCACCTCTTCCCATTGCAAGATAAATAGATCAAGTTGGCCAACCAAAACCCAAATATCGGAGAAGAAATATGAGGCTATAAACAATCATGCTTAAAAGAGATCAAAGAAACTCAAATACTTTCATGGATATAAAAAGATAGATCTGATCATAAACTCAAAGTTCATCTGATCCCAACAAACACACCGTAAAAAGAGTTACATCATATGGATCTCCAAGAGACCATTGTATTGAGAATTCAGCAAGAGAGAGAAAGCCATCTAGCTACTAACTACGGACCCGAAGGTCTACAAAGAACTACTCACGCATCATCGGAGAGTCACCAATGGAGGTGGTGAACCCCATCCGAGATGGTGTCTAGATTGGATATGGTGGTTCTGGACTCTGCGGCTGCTGGAATTGATTTTTGTTGAATTCCCTAGGGTTTCTGGAATATTGGGGTTTTATAGAGCAAAGAGGCAGTCTGGGGGGCATCCGAGGTGGGCACAACCCACCAGGGCACGCCTGGGCCTCCTGGCGCGCCCTGGTGGGTTGTGCTCTCCTCGGAGCACCCCCAGGCGCAGCCTTGGCTACTAGGTGTCTTCTGGTCCAAAAAAATCTCCGTAAAGTTTCGTTGCATTTGGACTCCGTTTGGTATTGATTTCCTGCGATGTAGAAAACAACTGGCTCTTGGCACTATGTCAATATGTTAGTACCAAAAGATGATATAAAATGACTATAAAATGATTATAAAACATCCAAGATTGATAATATAACATCATGGAACAATAAAAAGTTATAGATACGTTGGAGATGTATCAGCATCCCCAAGCTTGAGTCCTATTCGTCCTCGAGTAGGTAAGTGATAAAAACAGAATTTTTGATGTGGAATGTTGCCTATCATGTCCTATCATATTCTTTTCTTCATAGCATGGACATGTGAACTTTTATATTGTTGAAAGCAATAGTCTAGTGTTGACATGATAATTTAAATACTCAAGCATATCAACAAGAAACCATGTCTTTCAAAATATCAACGCTAAAATAAGTTATCCCTAGCCCATTATGTCAATCATTGATTCATTCATGAAACACACTCGCATATTAGCTACAACCAATACTCAAGTATGATCATATTGCCTCCTAGTTGGTGCTTTTATAAGAGAAGATGGAGACTCAAATTCAAAAATAAAGATTGCATAAAGTAAAAGAAAGGCCCTTCAGAGAGGGAAGTAGGGATTTGTAGAGGTGCTAGAGGTCAAAGCAAAAAACTTAGAGATAAAAACATTTTGGAGGTGTATCCTTCCCACCAACGAAACGACTTAGAGTTCCAAACACTTTCCATGCTAGATATATCATAGGCGGTTCCCAAAAAGAAAATAAAGTTTATTCCTTTTTCAACCATACTTTCACTTTCCATGGCTAGCCTATCCATGGTTGCCTTCCATACCAACACTTTCCAAGGAATTTATTATTTGACAACATAAAGTAAATTCATTTTTTCATTTTGGGACTGGGCATCCCTAATACCTTTGCCTTACTCTCATGCAATGACAAGTGAATAAACACTCATCGTGAGAATAACACATCTAACATGGAAAATATTAGCCACCCCTCACCGCTCCGCGAGCAGTACAAACACACAAAAGAGAAGTTTATTTTGAAAATTAGAGATGGCACATACTAATTTGCTTAGAACATCAAAAGAATACCGCATATAGGTAGATATAGTGGACTCATGTGGCAAAACTGGTTTAAAGGTTTTTGGATGCACAAGTAGAGATCATACTTAGTGCAAAATGAAGGCTAGCAAAAGATTGAGAAGCGACCAACCAAGAAACGAATAATCACATAAGCAAGCATTAAGCATAATTAACACCGAATAATGCACCACAAGTAGGATATAATTTCATTGCATAATTGTTGACTTTCATGCTTGCATTGGGAATCACAAACCTTAACACCAATATTCTTACTAACACATAATTACTCATCAGTATAACTCACATATCACATCATCATATCTCAAAACTATTACTAAGAATCAAGTTTATGTTGTCCAATGATCTTCATAAAAGTTTCTATTATATCCTTCTTGGATATCTATCACTTTGGAACTAATTTTTAGGTGTTGCTTTTGAAAAGCTCAAACAAATATAAGTGAAGATCATGAGCATAATTTTTCTTTCTCTCAAATTAATTTAAGTGAAGCAAGAGAGAATTTCTTGAAATTTTACTAACTCTCAAATAAATCTAAGTGAAGCAAGAGAGCATTTCTCCAAAAAAATACTAAAGCACACCATGCTCAAAAAGATATATGTGAAACATTAGAGCAAGTCCATAGCTCAAAAAAATTTAAGTGAAGCATAAAGAGCAATTCTAACAAATCATGACATAATTTTGGCTCTCTCAAGTAGGTGTGTCCAGCAAGGAATCAAGACTTAAGACACAAAATAAAACAAGCAAAGACTCATATCATACAAGATGCTCCAAGCAAAACACATAGTATATGACGAATAAAAATATAGCTTCGAGTAAAATACCGATGGTCGTTAGAAGAAAGAGAGGATGCCACTCGGGGCATCCCCAAGCTTAGTTGCTTGCTCTCTTTTGTATAATAGCTTGGGATTCCCGGGAATCCCCAAGCTTAGGCTCTTCTTACTCCTTATTCCGTCATCCATCATAAGATAACCCAAAACTTGAAAACTTCAATCACACAAAACTCAACAAAACCTTCATGAAATCCGTTAGTAAAAGAAAGCAAATCACTACTATAAGTACTGTACCAAACCAATTCATATTTTGTTTTTGTATTATATCTACTGTATTCCAACTTTTCTATGGCAAAAACTCATCAAGAAAAACCATAGAGCCATCAAAACTAGCACACAACGCAAAGAAAACATAATCTGTCAAAACAGAACAGTCTGTAGCAATCTGACTATTTTGAAAACTTCTGGAACTCCAAAAATTCTGAAAAATTAGGACAACCTGAGCAATTTGTATATTAATCTTCTGCAAAAGAATTGGCATTTTAGCACGCTCTGGTAAAAAATGAGAATTTTTTTCGTGAGAGCAAAAGTTTCTGTTTTTCAGCAAGATCAAACAACTATCACCCAAGAAGATCCTGAAGGCTTTACTTGGCACAAACACTAATTAAAACACAAAAACGCAATCATAACAGTAGCATAATTGTGCTAACAATCAAGAACAGAAAGGAAAAAGCAAAAATAAATTTTGTTCATTGGGTTGCCTCCCAACAAGCTCTATAGTTTTACGCCCTTAGCTAGGCATAAAGCAAGGATCTAAGTTTTGTGATCTTTGTTCAACTCTTCAATCAAACACTTAGAATCCCTTAGAGATTTAGCATAGAGATTTTCAATGACAGTACTCCTAGGAACAAATTTAAAGAATTCATTCTTGCCAAAGGGATCTCTTATAACTTCAACAAAATCCGGGTGGATACTAATCATCTTAAGATCCTCTTTACTAGAAGTTGCAGCCTTGCTGTTAGTAACTTGGGTAGTCTTGCCAATTTTTACGGGAGTTCTCAAAAATTTTAGTGGAAGCAAAAGATGTAGTCAAATTACTAAATATTTCTTCTAGTTTATCAATCCGAGACGGGCTCTCTTCAATTCTTTCATGAATTATAGTTCCCATTTCTTTTAACAACTTAAAAACTTCCCCAGCTTTTCCCAATTTTAGTGGCAAAATTATGCATCTTTCTATCCAAACTTTCAATATGCTCTTAAGTAAGCATTTTTCTTTCCAATAGCATCTAATCTTTCCATGACATGCTCAAGAGTCAAAGTTGTTTCATTAATCATAAGGGGTGGTGAGCCAACTAAATTTCCCATAGCATTAAAATCATCAAGAGAGGGACACATCAAGAAATTTCCACCGGTAGTCGTATCAAGGTTGAATCTATACCAAGTGGTGATGCCCACATAAAAACAACAAAGAAGAACAACGGTAGATTGCTTTCGGATAGATCTATTATGAGCATTGCAAATTCTATACCAAGCATCTTTTAAATTATCTCCTCCCCTTTGTTTAAAGTCGAGAACTTCGTTCTCGGGAGTGTACGCAATAGAGGAAGATCTATCCATGACGATAATAAAAGCAAACAAAATTGCACTCAAAAACAGATTCGACAAGAAAACAGCGAACAAAAAAGAGGGGCGAATAAAATGGCAAATTTTTGTGAAGTGGGGGAGAGGAAAACGAGAGGCAAATGGCAAATAATGTAAATTGCGAGGAGATGAGATTTGTGATTAGGAACCTGGTATATGTTGAACATCCTCCCCGGCAACGGTGCTAGAAATTCCTTTTGATGTGGCTTGAAGCTACGTTGGTATTTCCCCAAAGAGGAAGGGATGATGCAGCACAGCGGCGGTAGGTATTTCCCTCATATGTGAAACCAAGGTTATCGAACCAGTAGGAGAACCAAACAACACAACGTAAATAGACCCGCACACAAATAATAAATACTCGCAACCCGACGTGTAAAAGGGGTTGTCAATCCCTTCCGGGTAGCGGCGCCTCAAGATAGGCAAGCAGACGTGAAATAAAATTGTAGTAGATTGATAGATTGAACGCCAAATAAAATAAATAAGAATAAAACACAGCAAGGTATTTTTGTTTTGGTTTAAAAGATCTAGAAATAAAAGCAAAGGAAAAGTAGATCACAAAGGCAAATAATATGAGAAAGAGACCCGGGGGCCGTAGGTTTCACTAGTGGCTTCTCTCGAGAAAAATAACAAACGGTGGGTAAACAAATTACTGTTGGGCAATTGATAGAACTTCAAATAATCATGACGATATCCAGGCAATGATCATTACATAGGCATCACGTACAAGATTAGTAGACCGACTCCTGCCTGCATCTACTACTATTACTCCACACATCGACCGCTATCCAGCTTGCATCTAGTGTATTAAGTTCACTGAGAAACGAAGTAATGCAATAAGAAAGATGACATGATGTAGACAAGATCTATCTATGTAGAGATAGGCCCCATCGTTTTATCCTTAGTAGCAATGATACATACGTGTTAGTTCCCCTTCTGTCACTGGGATCTAGCACCATAAGATCGAACCCACTACAAAGCACCTCTTCCCATTGCAATATAAATAGATCAAGTTGGCCAAACAAAACCCAAATATTGGAGAAGATATACGAGGCTATAAACAATCATGCATAAAAGAGATCAAAGAAACTCAAATACTTTCATGGATATAAAAAGATAGATCTGATCATAAACTTAAAGTTCATCCGATCCCAACAAACACACCGCAAAAAGAGTTACATCATATGGATCTCCAAGAGACCATTGTATTGAGCAGCGAGAGAGAGAAAGCCATCTAGCTACTAACTACGAACCCAAAGGTCTACAAAGAACTACTCACGCATCATCTCACGCATCATCGGAGAGGCACCAATGGAGGCGGTGAACCCCATCCGAGATGGTGTCTAGATTGGATCTGGTGGTTCTGGACTCTGCGGCGGCTAGAATTGATTTTCGTGGAATCCCCTAGGGTTTCTGGAATATTGGGGTATTTATAGAGCAAAGAGGCGGTCCGGGGGGCATCCGAGGTAGGCACAACCCACCAGGGCGCGCCTGGGCCTCCTGGCGCGTCCTGGTGGGTTGTGCTCTCCTCGAAGCGCCCCCTAGGCACAGCCTTGGCCCATTAGGTGTCTTCTGATCCAAAAAAAATCTCCATAAAGTTTCATTGCATTTGGACTCCGTTTGGTATTGATTTCCTGCGATGTAAAAAACATGCAGAAAACATCAACTGGCTCTTGGCACTATGCCAATAGTTTAGTACCAAAATATGATATAAAATGACTATAAAATGATTATAAAACATCCAAGATTTTAATATAACAGCATGGAACATCAAAATGTATAGATACGTTGGAGACGTATCAGCATCCCCAAGCTGTAAGCAGCTTCACTGAGGTTTTTCTTTGAAAAACTCCTTCCAAACACTCCTTTATGCTCTCCAGAAAATTCTACAATATTTCCGATCAACAATATGTCATTCACATATACTTTTCAGAAAGGCTTTACTGCTCCCACTCACTTTCTTGTAAATACAGGCTTCACCTCAAGTCTGTATAAAACTATATGCTTTGATCAACTCATCTAAGCGTATATTCCAACTCTGAGATGCTTGCACCAGTCCATAGATGGATCGCTGGAGCTTGCGCATTTTATTAGCACCTTTAGGATTGACAAAACCTTCTGGTTGCATCATATACAACTCTTCTTTAATAAATCCATTAAGGAATGTAGTTTTGATATCCATTTGGCAGATTTCATAAAATGCGGCAATTGCTAACATGATCCGGACAGACTTAAGCATCGATATGAGTGAGAAAAGCTCATTGTAGTCAACACCTTGAACTTGTCGAATTTTTTTTTGCGACAATTCGAGCTTTGTAGATAGTAACACTACCATCAGTGTCCGTCTTCCTCTTGAAGATCCATTTATTCTCAATGGCTTGCTGATCATCGGGTAATTCCACCAAAGTCCACACTTTGTTCTTATATATGGATCCTATCTTAGATTTCATGGCCTCAAGCCATTTATCGGAATCTGGGATCATCATAGCTTCTTCATAGTTCTTAGGTTCGTCATGGTCTAGTAACATGACTTCCAGGACAGGATTACCGTACCACTCTGGTGCGGAACGTGCTCTGGTTGACCTACGAGGTTTGGTAGTAGCTTGATCTGAAGTTTCATCATCATCATCATTGGCTTCCTCTCTAGTTGGTGTAGGCAGCATGGGAACTGATTTCTCTGATGTGCTACTTTCCAAATTGAGAGAAGGTACAATTACCTCATCAAGTTCTACTTTCCTCCCACTCACTTCTTTCGAGAGAAAGTCCTTCTCTAGAAAGGATCCATTCTTAGCAACAAAGATCTTTCCTTTCGGATCTGTGGTAGAAGGTGTACCCAATTGTTTCTTTTGGGTATCCTATGAAGACGCACTTCTCCGATTTGGGTACGAGCTTATCAGGCTGAAGTTTTTTCACATCAGCATCACAACCCCAAACTTTAAGAAACGACAGCTTAGGTTTCCTGCCAAAACATAGTTCATACGGTGTCGTCTCAAATCGGAGAACAACAATTATTCTCTGACTTAAATGAATAACCATATTGCAATAAACATGATCTAATCATATTAATGCTCAACACAAACACCAAATAACATTTATTTAGGTTCAATTCTAATCCCGAAGGTAGATGGAGTGTGTGATGGTGATTGTATCAACCTTCGAATTACTTCCAACACACATCATCGCCCTGTCCTTAACTAGTCTCTGTTTATTTTGCAACTCCTGTTTCGAGTTACTACTCTTAGCAACTGAACTAGTATCAAATACCGAGGGGTTGCTATAAACACTAGTGAAGTACACATCAATAACATGTATATCAAATATACCTTTGTTCACTTTGCCATCCTTCTTATCCACCATCTAGGGCAATTCCTCTTCCAGTGATCATTTTTGGAGTAGAAGCATTCAGTTTCAGGCTTGGGTCTAGCTTTGGGCTTCTTCATGGGAGTGGCAACTTTCTTGCCATTCTTTTTGAAGTTTCATTTTCTTTCCCTTGCCCTTTTTCTTGAAACTAGTGGTCTTGTCAACCATCAACACTTTATGCTATTTCTTGATTTCTACCTTCGCTGATTTCAGCATCGCGGAGAGCTTGGGAATCGTTTTCGTCATCCCTTGCATATTATAGTTCATCACGAAGTTCTAGTAACTCAGTGATAGTGACTAGAGAACTCTATCAATCACTATCTTATCTGGAAGATTAACTCCCACTTGATTCAAGCGATTATAGTACCCAGACATTCTGAGCACATGCTCACTAGCTGAGCTATTCTCCTCCATCTTGTAGGCAAAGTACTTGTGAGAGGTCTCATACCTCTTAACATGGGCATGAGTCTGAAATATCATTTTCAGCTTCTTGGAACATCTCATATGCTCCATGGCGTTCAAAACATTTTTTAAGTCCCGGTTCTAAGCCGTAAAGCATGGTGCACTAAACTATCAAGTAGTCATCATACCAAGCTTGTAAAACGTTCATAACGTCTGCATCTGCTCCTGCAACAAGTTCGTCACCTAGTGGTGCATCAAGGACATAATTCTTCTGTGCAGCAATGAGGATAATCCTCAGATCATGGACCCAGTCCGCATCATTGCTACAATCATCTTTCAACTTAGTTTTCTCTAGGAACATATCAAAAATAAAACAGGGGAGCTATACGCGAGCTTTTGATCTACAACGTAAATATGCAATGTGACACTCCAAAAAAATTTATTTGGTTTTTTAACAAACCCTTTTTTTTTGTTTTGAAGGAGGCTATTTAAAATCTTTCCAAAAGCCCCTCCTTCTCAAAAAAAATTCTCCTATGACAAGTATTTTGTTTTTGTATCTTCCTCAACCTTGGTGTTTGGTTTTAAAAACTTTCCTTCTGATGTTGACTCATCACAGTAAATTTTTGGAAATTTAGTTTCTATTAAAAAGTAATCCTATGGGTTTTGGGGCTTTTCTTTCTTTTGCAACCACCCATTTTTACCATGCCTCATATCAAGACTTCTCCCAAAACCCCTCCCTCCACTTTGGGCCAAGCCAAATATTCTATTCCAACAAGATCAACCCATTTTTGAATTTTGTTTCATTTATTTTATCCCCAAAAAATAATTCTGTCTTTTATTTTGGGCCTAGGTGATTTACAAAGGAAGTGCCTGATTTCCTTTGAGTTTTGATCTCAAACCAACTCCTCTGGCTAGTCCCTAGCACCCCCAACCTAGATCCATCAAGATCCACTCTTCCACAGTTCAAAATTTTCAAGTTTCACACACTGCAAGTTTGGACCAAATTTGGCAAATTTGGTGAAATTCATATTTTCCTTCTCCAAAATTCTGCCAAAATTCAGGCAGCCCCAGTGCATTGAGAGGCCACCCCACCAAAGATCAGCTCAGATAAATTCCCCACATGCCAAAATCATTTCATCGAACACCGACAGATTGTTCTTTGTTCATTTTGAGTTCGATGTTTGATCATTGTCGATGTCGTTTTCTTCAAGGTCACGACGTCGATCTCACCAGTGCCCACTCTGGAGCCATGCGCACTGCTCCTTCGTCTTATCCAGAGCGCTACACGGTCCTTTGGACGGGCACCACCGTCGGTGGTGACGTGTCCCACCGACGCCGGCAGCTTCTGCGGTGGTAGAGCCAACCGAGGCGGCCAACAGGGATCAGCCCCAGCTTTCGGCGCCGTCCAGCACCGCCCAAGCCACCCGAGGCCTCCGCGTGGCCGTTTTCTTGCCTGCGCATGCTGCGGCACTGTCGCCGTGGCCTGAGCAGCGCAGAGCGCGCTCCCTGCCGCCGACGAGCTCCGTGCGCCGTTCCGTTCGGAACTTGGAGTATCAACAAAGGCAGGCCAAGCTTAGAACCTAAACCGAACCCGTAGGCCCCCACGGTGATGCCTAGCCCCCTAAACCACCTGACCAACCGCTGCACCGCCGTAATCATCGTCGGAGTTATCCCGTTCATGGCCACTGCCTCGGATCAGCTATAAAAGGAGCCCCCAAGCTCGCTCTCGACTCCGCACCACAACTCCACCTCACCAAAGCCCCGCCAAGCCACCAGGAGGACCCCGAGGAGGTCTCCTTCCCCGACTCCGGACGCCTCGATCCGCCTCGGGCTCCGGCTTGATTCACTCAGGTGAGGCTACCTCCGCCTCCTAAACCATGTCAGCAGCCCTCTGGTGCACCCAGTGTTCTAACCCGAGCCTCAATTCAACCTGTGTAGCCCTCCCCGACGAGATCCACCAACGCTCGAACCACCACCCGCCGGAGTTGAGGCCGCCGTCGACGTGGTGCTCGCCGTCGACTAACCCCACCACCCACAGGTGCGGAAGGACCCAAGGAACCCGTAGGTACCACCCAACCCTCCTAACTCGCCGTGGATCGCCGCCGGCGACCACTGCAGCCTTCGGGCGCCGGTGACTCTGTTTCAGAGGTTAAACCCGACAAGTGGGACCCCCCGTCAGCTTTTCTCTTCTTTTTTTGAAACATTTTCTGAAAACACCTTCGGGCAGGATACGTTTTCCTTTGGAGTTGGCGGGTTTTTAATCGAATCTTTTTCTATTTTTATAAGCTAGCCCCTGGGAAGTTTCTGTTTCATTACAGACAAGTCCCTGGACTAAAACTTTAATAACTTTTAATCAGAAAATGATTTTTGATTGACTCTTTTTCTGTCACCTTAATTTTTTTGTCTAGTTTTTTATAATATTTATTTGAAAAATATTTGGAACACTGTTTGTGCACACACAGTATTTATGTTAGTACGTATTTTTCTTATGCCGTAGATACCGGAAGAGGTGACGGAACCGCGAACTTCACCGAGCTAGACTCCGACTACTCCGAACCAGGCAAGAATGTTTGAACCTTTGATATGATGGGTGTTTTGCATGTTTGCATTGAGTAGTCAGTTCATGGCATGATTATATGCATAGTAGTGAGGGTTGTATTTCATACATAGATATTACAAGTGAGCCTCGAAACTCAATGTGTGATTTGATGTGAGTTTACTTGATCATGTGGTGACATGATGGGTGGTAAGATGGTTTTGTTGTAGCATGCCAGTCTTATGCCAACTACTTAACTCCAGTGTCAACGTTAAGCAAGTCACGTTACCATCCGTTCCTTTTCTTGTACTACCACATGTTTTCTGTATGGAATATGGTTTAGTAAGTTGCAAACCTTTTCCTGGTACACACCAAACAGAGGGGCCTGGATGAGGGTTCCATGGCCCTGGATTAAAGCCCGTCATCCGGTCAGGGAGCATGGGTGTTTCCAGTTGGGACCGAGAGGGAGGCACCCCTTAGAGCGCGCGAGATAAATTTAATCCCATGCTATTCGAGGTTGTGACCTCCCCGTCTTAGAGTTTTTCTTGAACGTTGCCAAGGGTGATTCCTGGCAGCGGAAGGTGGAATTGGGCGTGTACCGGTTAGATGTGTTTCTTCTAAAATACCGTAAACGGAACTAGTCCCTTGCGACTACTGAAATCTGTTGGCTGTGGTTTAATAGTACAAACTCTGCAGAGTCAAACTCATCCAAGTAACCGTGCCTATGGTCAAGGTCCGTGTTCAACTTGTCCTTGTCAGTCTCAGTGTCAGTCTCCTTGACAAATCTCCAGTGAACAGACATGAGTAGTAAAGTCGACTATATGTTTAGTCCTGTGGATGGACTAACCCGTTTATTTTTATTATGTGCTGAGTATTTTCCTTGGGATGGCCTATACTGCTTGGATACAACTATGAAATATAAGTCCTTTATGTTATGTTGCCCAGATGTCCGACTGTGGCATTTATGTTGCTTACTTTCGATATAAGCCCTTTATGTGATGTCGCTCAGACGTCCAACTGTGGCATTTATGTTGTTTACTTTCGATATAAGCCCTTTATGTGATGTCGCTCAGACGTCCGACTATGGCACTTATGTTATTTATTTTCAATATAAGCCCTTTATGTGATGTCGCTCAGACGTCCGACTGTGGCATTTATGTTGTTTATTTTCAATATAAGCCCTTTATGTGATGTCGCTTTGACGTCCGATTATGGCACGCACTGTCATTTACTTTTCAATATAAGCCCTTTATGTGGTGTCGCTTAGACGCCCGACTGCGGCATGTTAATTTATTTGTTCATCATTCGAGGCGTCGTTTCAGACACTCGATCGGTTTTCAGTTATTTTTGTTGGGATTTCGGGAGGACTACCGCCTGACTTCCCTTTATTTTACCATGTCGTGCAAGTTTATCGTTTGAGTGTGCATTGAAGATTACTCATGATGCATCATGCTTACATTTGTTATATCTTATGTCCGAACTGTCTTGCGAGTACATTCCAAGTACTCACCTGGCTTGTTGATTTGGCCAGATTTTGACGAAGGCGATCTTATGGATGAAGAGTTCGATAGCGAGTCCGACGCCTAGAGGAGTCGGTCGATCCGTGCGATCCTGGAATTTATCACTTGTACCATATCCTCTTCCGCTACCCGAATAAATCATCGAGCCTCACTTCGACGCTCGATGAACTGCAAGAGTAGGTGTCAATGTCACCCACTTCATTGTGACACATCCACCACCACGTTTAAATACGAGTCAGTAGTGTGCCACCACACCCTTGTGCCATATCCGCCTTTATGTATATTATTGGCGTGCTTGTAATAAAATTGTTGAGCAACCTCAGCTCAACCCTGTAATATATTTAGTACTTCTGGGTTTCTATATCAAGAATTCGTCTACCAGTAAGGAGGACTCTCCTATACTGGAAATAAAAAGATTGGTTTCTCAATAAGTATTTTATTGAAAAACCGGAAGTGACAAACTTGGTACCAGAGTCACGCTGACTGTAGGAAGCCACTAGGTGCGATCACTAATCAATTATTAGCGTCTTAGTGCGATTTTAGCATTTTTGCAAAACGTAGCAATTTTTCTTTTAGTCATCATAAATTTATGATCTGACTATTCTGAATTTTTGTCTACTTTTGTAGATGGCTAGCAGCGACTGTGAGTCACAGGTGTTCGCCAATGTTCCTGAGGGATTTATCAAGCTCCTCACCTACATCGTCAAGATCGTGATTGGGCCATCGGTTCGCCCAGTGTTCACACTCTACCAGCACAGGATCAGCGACAGTCTGTCTATGCACCAGGACACGGTACAGTTCAAGGGAGGGCGTTCAGAGTCACGCCAATTCCGATTTGTTGGCAGGGCCATGCCTACGGAGAGGCATGCCATGCAGATGGCTGCCCGTGAGGCGATAGCTCGTCTCCGGGATGTTCTTCCTTCGATGGAGACTCGCCGCTACCGCTACCTTCCATGCCACGTGCCATACACGTGTCACTATGCATTCGCTTGCCCCAGAGGAGAGCGAGATGAGGCTATTGAGATGCTTGTGGAACACCTCCAGGCACTGGAGGCAGCCTTTGACAACCTTGTGGACGACCTTGTGGCTGCCCGTATGGACTCAGGCCATGGCTGTGCCGCCAACAGGAGGGAGCTCCTCCACACAGCACCACCACTGACCTTCGTCTCATCCTTAGCATCTTATTCACCTGCCATCCTCACCACCGCTCGTCGCCTGCCTACCACTGAGGAGTTCTACCAAGTCATCGCACCCACTCCAGTCCGTGTTGCACCACCTATTGCGCCCACTCCAGTCCGTGTGGCACCACCTATTGCGCCTGCCCCAGTCCGCGTTGCACCGCCTCTCGTGCCCGCTCCAGCTTCTCAGCGCAGCACTTCACGCCTGGAGCCTATTACTGAGGAGGAGGTTGAGTCCCCAGCATCATTGGGCCTCACCCTCGGCAGGCCAAGGGAAATCCTTAACATCTCCGACTGAGTGTGCATAGCAGCCCCGCGTTGTGCCAGCTTGTATGATATGTTTATATGTATATAGGTTGTGAGAAGTAGTTTGTATGCGCATCATGTAGGAACTGGGAGAAGTGCACTAGCCTAAATAACATGTCAGGATTGTGTACGCACATCCTGAGTGATGTATTGTATAACTATTGCTTGCGTGTAAGATATGTACTGAGCGGTCCTTCTCCATGCGCTATCAAATATTTTCTTGAAAAATCTTGGAGCGGTTAAATTTTTTTTTTGCCTTTGAGTATTTATTTATTTTTGCGGCTCAATTTCTTTTCCTTATGTTTTTTTCCAAAATATATCCCCAGAGTGGAAAATGTCTCGTCCTTGGACTCGTTCCATGCCAAATCCGCCAGAAGAGAATTATGGCACCCAAACCAGCAACAACTTCACACAGGGACAGTCAAGTCAACAGGGCAGTGAGACAGCTTTTTCTCAAGTGTGCCGCCTTTATGAGCAAAGCTAGCAACAACACCAAGAAATGATGAACCAGGTCATCAATATGGGAAATCACCGTGGACCGTATCAGCAGCAATCCAAATTGTCAGAACTACAAAAGACGCGTCCCCCAACTTTCTCGCACACTGACAAACCTCTTGAGGCCGATGACTGGCTTCGAGACATTGAAAGAAAATTGATTATTGCACAATGTTCAGACCATGAGAAGGTACTATATGCACCTCACTACCTCACAGGAGCAGCTGCATCATGGTGGGAAAATTTCCTACACATGCACCCCAATGAGAATAACATCACCTGGGAAGAATTTAAAGAAGGTTTTCATGGGGCGCATATTCCCAAAAGCGTTATGAAAATCAAGAAGAGGGAGTTTGATGACCTCAAGAAGAGAGGCATGACGGTGACTAAGTACAACAGCCAGTTTACTCAGTTATCTCGTTACGCCAAGGAAGAGCACATGATGGAAAATAAGAAGATGGAAAAATTCCTGGATGGTCTTGCACCAGCACTTAAATGCCAGCTTGTTGTACACACCTTTCCAGACTTCAAAACACTTGTGGACAAGGCCATTACCCTGGAAAATGAGCGCCGCAGTTTGAAAGATTTTCGCAAGCGCAAGAGGGACCAAACTACTCAAGCTCGCAACAACCGAAGCAAGACTGACTTCCAGAAAAGTGGAGCAAACAAGTCCACAACCAATATCCCGCGCTCGATCAAGAATTTTCATGCAAGGGACAAGGAGTTCACATACCGCCCAGGTGTTACTTGCTACGCTTGTGGAGAAGAAGGGCACTATGCCAAGCAGTGCCCAAAGCCAAGAAACTCGGCTCTCACGCAGAACCACGGTGGGAATAATTCAGCACCCAAGTGTAACAACTTCAACCCCAATAATAATCACAAGAAGGGTCACTTGAACCATGTGACCAAGGAGGAAGCACAGAATTCCCCGGATATCGTACTCGGTATGTTCCCTGTCAACACAATACCTGCCACGGTTTTGTTTGATTCTGGAGCTTCTCACTCGTTCATTTCAAAGAAGTTTGCTTTGCAAAATGATTTTTCAATGCTTCCCCTGGAAAAGTCCATGATCATCAAGTCCCCCGGGATTAAGCAAGTTACTCAGAGTTACTGCCAAGGTGTGGTTATTGACTTTGAGGGATTAAAGTTTCGCGCCAACCTTATTGTATTGGAAAATAAGGGACTAGATGTAATCCTAGGGATGGACTGGTTAATCACCAACAAAGGATTTATTGACTGCTTCAACCGGACAGTAATTCTTACCCACCATCACGGAAAGACAATAAAAGTCTCAGCTCAAGAGAGACAAATATCACGGCAACCAAGGTTGAACAAGGTGGACATTTCTTAGTTAAGCAAAGTTCCAGTAGTGTGTGAGTTCCCAAACGTATTTCCCGAAGAACTACCAGGCATGCCACCAGACCGGGAGATAGAATTCAGCATTGAGCTAGCACCTGGAACCACCCGCATTTACAAGAAACCATATAGAATGGCACCCTCAGAGTTGGTGGAATTAAAGAAGCAAATAAAAGAATTACTGAAATAAGGATTTATTCGAGCCAGCTCCTCACCTTGGGTCTCTCCAGTTTTATTTGCCAAGAAAAAGGATGGGACACTGAGATTGTGTATAGACTATCGAGCACTCAGAGTTGGTGGAATTAAAGAAGCAAATAAAAGAATTACTGGACAAAGGATTTATTCGAGCCAGCTCCTCACCTTGGGGCTCTCCAGTTTTATTTGCAAAGAAAAAGGATGGGACACTGAGATTGTGTATAGACTATCGAGCAGTCAACATGGTCACAATCAAGAACAAATATCCAATGCCGCGGATAAATGATTTATTTGACCAGCTCGCTCAAGCCAAGGTTTTCTCAAAAATTGACTTAAGGTCGGGATACCATCAATTAAAAGTACGGACAGAAGATATCCCCAAGACAGCCTTCACCTCCAGATACGGGCTGTATGAGTTTACAGTGATGCCGTTTGGTCTGAACAACGCCCCCGCATATTTCGCCCACCTCATGAACAAAGTGTTTATGAGATTTATGGACAAGTTTGTTGTGGTGTTCATCGATGATATTCTGGTATACTCCGAGACACCAGAAGAACATGTTGGACATCTCAAAATTGTACTAGGAGAATTAAGGAAACATCAATTATACGCCAAGTTCAGCAAATGTGAATTTTGGTTGAGACAAGTTGGTTTCCTAGGCCATGTGTTAACATAGGAAGGTATTGGCGTAGACCCAGAAAAGGTCAAGGCCGTACTTGGTTGGAAACCACCAGCCAGCGTAACGGATGTAAGAAGTTTCTTGGGAATGGCAGGGTATTACCGAAGGTTCATTGAAGGGTTCTCCACCATAGCAAAGCCAATGACGCAGTTTCTCAAGAAGGACAAGAAATTTGTTTGGACAGAAGCTTGCGAGAAAAGTTTCCAAGACCTCAAAAGAAAATTAACAACAGCACCAGTATTGGTTGTGCCAGACATACACAAAAGTTTTTGAGGTATATTGTGACGCCTCCAGGAAGGGCCTCGGAAGCGTATTAATGCAAGAAGGCAAGGTAGTCACGTATGCCTCCAGGCAACTACGCAAGCATGAAGAAAATTATCCTACGCATGATTTGGAACTGGCAGCAGTCATTCATGCACTCAAGGAGTGGATGCACTTTTTACTCAGAAACCGTTGTGAAATATACACGGACCATAAAAGCCTAAAGTATATTTTCACACAACAAGAACTCCACTTACGACAACGACGCTGGTTGGAATTAGTAAAAGATTATGATGTCGGTATTCACTACCATCCGGAAAGGCAAATGTTGTGGCAGATGCTCTTAGCGAAACCCCAGCTCGGGCAACGGTATGCGCGGACTTGAGACCTGAATTTCGCAAGAGTTCGCCAAACTCAACATGATGATGGTCGCCGAGGCGATGTGTCAAATTTGGATATACGGCCTACCTTAATGGAGCAAATTAAGGAGGCTCAGCATGGACACCCCAGCATCGAAGGCATAACAAGGAAAGTGAGTTTGGGCAAGGCCTCTGAATTTATCATAGACAATAAGGGAATACTATGGTACGGAGACAGACTTTGCGTACCGAATATAGAAGACCTCAAACAGCAAATCCTAGCCGAAGGCCACACTGCTCCGTATTCAATCCACCCGGGAGGAACCAAAATGTAGAAAGACATCCAGAAAAAGTTTTGGTGGCACGGTATGAAGAGGGATATAGCCACCTTCATTGCATGTTGTGATTCGTGTCAGCGCATTAAGGCCGAGCATCAAAAACCGGCAGGGTTATTACAGCCAAACAGGATACTTGAGTGGAAATGGGATGAGATCGGGATGGACTTTATTGTTGGACTACCTCGGTCACAACACGGAAATGATGCCATATGGGTCATCACAGACAGATTAACCAAGGTGGCACATTTCATTCCCGTGAAGACAACCTACACCACTCAGAAGCTTGCTAAGCTTTATCTCTCTCGCATACTTTGCCTGCATGGAGTCCCAAAGACTATAATATCTGACCGAGGCACTCAACTCGTCTCTAGATTTTGGGATCAATTACAACAAGCTCTGGGTACTCAACTGGATTCAGTACAGCATACCACCCCCAGACCGATGGGCAAACTGAACGCGTAAACCAAATACTAGAGGACATGCTGAGAGCGTGTGTCCTCACCTATGGGACCATTTGGGAAGAAAGCTTGCCATATGCCGAGTTTGCATACAACAACAGTTACCAAGCCAGCCTGCAAATGGCACCCTTCGAAGCCTTGTATGGACGGAGATGTCGTACTCCATTGAATTGGTCAGAGACCGGAGACAGCCGTATCTTTGGCCCTGATATGCTCAAGGAAGCTGAGGAGAAAGTTAGGCTAATCAGGGACAGACTCAAGACAGCTCAAAGCCGACAGAAGAGTTATTACGATCGGAAACATCGGGGAGTCAGTTTTGAACCCGGTGAATATGTGTACCTCCGAGTATCTCCTATGAGGGGCCTACAACGATTCAAAGTTAAAGGAAAGCTAGCACCAAGATTTATCGGACCCTTCTGTGTAATTTCACGAAGAGGCACGGTAGCCTACCAGCTAGACCTACCCGAAGAGCCGTCCGACGTCCACGACGTGTTCCACGTCTCACAGTTGAGGAAATGTGTGAGCAACCCAGATAAGCAGGTATCCCATGAGGACATTGATGTACAGCCAGACCTCACCTAGAGGGAACACCCAATAAAAATATTAGAGGAGTCTGAAAGGAGAACCCGTCAGAAGGTAATCAAGTTTTTCAAAGTACAGTCGAGCAATCACACCGAAGACGAGGCAACATGGGAAAGAGAGGATTTTCTTCGAGCAGAACACCCACACCTATTTGAGGATCAGCTGAAATCTCGGGGACGAGATTTTTCCTAAGGGGGTAGGTGTTGTGACACTCCAAAAAATTTTATTTGGTTTTTAACACACCCTTTTTTTTGTTTTGAAGGAGGCTATATAAAATCTTTCCAAAAGCCCCTCCTTCTCAAATTTTTTTATCCTATGACAAGTATTTTGTTTTTGTATCTCCCTCAACCTTGGTGTTTGGTTTTAAAAACTTTCCTTCTGATGTTGACTCATCACAGTAAATTTTTGGAAATTTAATTTCTATTAAAAAGTAATCCTATGGGTTTTGGGGCTTTTCTTTCTTTTGCAACCACCCATTTTTACCATGCCTCATATCAAGACTTCTCCCAAAACCCCTCCCTCCACTTTGGGCCAAGCCAAATATTCTATTCCAACAAGATCAACCCATTTTTGAATTTTATTTCATTTATTTTATCCCCAAAAAATAATTTTGTCTTTTATTTTGGGCCTAGGTGATTTACAAAGGAAGTGTCTGATTTCCTTTGAGTTTTGATCTCAAACCAACTCCTCTGGCTAGTCCCTAGCACCCCCAACCTAGATCCATCAAGATCCACTCTTCCACAGTTCAAAATTTTCAAGTTTCACACACTGCAAGTTTGGACCAAATTTGGCAAATTTGGTGAAATTCATATTTTTCCTTCTCCAAAAATTCTGCCAAAATTCAGGCAGCCCCCAGGTGCATTGAGAGGCCACCCCACCAAAGATCAGCTCCAGATAAATTCCCCACATGCCAAAATCATTTCATCGAACACCTGATAGGACTGTTGATGTTCATTTCTGAGTTCGATGTTTGATCATTGTCGATGTCGTTTTCTTGTGGTCACGGCGTCGATCTCACCAGTGCCCACTCTGGAGCCATGCGCACTGCTCCTTCCTCTTATCCAGAGCGCTGCACGGTCCTTTGGACGGGCACCACCGTCGGTGGTGACGTGTACCACCGACGCCGGCAGCTTCTGCGGTGGCAGAGACAACCGAGGCGGCCAGCAGGGGTCAGCCCCAGCTTTCGGCGCCGTCCAGCACCGCCCAAGCCACCCGAGGCCTCCGCGTGGCCGTCTGCTTGCCTGTGCATGCTGCGGCACTATCGCCGTGGCCTGAGCAGCGCAGAGCGCGCTCCCTGCCGCCGACGAGCTCTGTGCGCCGTTCCGTTCGGAACTTTGAGTATCAACCAAGGCAGGCCAAGCTTAGCACCTAAACCGAACCCGTAGGCCCCCACGGTGATGCCTAGCCCCCTAAACCACCTGACCAACTGCTGCACCGCCGTAATCGTCGCCATAGTTATCCCGTTCATGGACACCGCCTCGGATCAGCTATAAAAGGAGCCCCCGAGCTCGCTCTCGACTACGCACCACAACTCCACCTCACCAAAGCCCCGCCAAGCCACCAGGAGGACCCCGAGGAGGTCTCCTTCCCCGACTCTGGACGCCTCGATCCGCCTCGGGCTCCGGCTTGATTCACTCAGGTGAGGCCACCTCCGCCTCCTAAACCACGTCAGCAGCCCTCTGGTGCACCCAGTGTTCTAACCCGAGCCTCAATTCAACCTGTGTAGCCCTCCCCGACGAGATCCACCAACGCTCGAACCACCACCCGCCGGAGTTGAGGCCGCCGTCGACGTGGTGCTCGCCGTCGACCAACCCCACCACCCACAGGTGCGGAACGACCCAAGGAACCCATAGGTACCACCCAACCCTCCTAACTCGCCGTGGATCGCCGCTGGCGACCACCGCAGCCTTCGGGCGCCGGTGACTCTATTTCATAGTTTAAACCCGACAAGTGGGACCCCCGTCAGCTTTCTTCTTCTTTTTTTGAAACGTTTTCTGAAAACGCCTTCAGGCAGGATACGTTTTCCTTTGGAGTTGGCGGGTTTTTAATCGAATCATTTTCTGTTTTTATAAGCTAGCCCCTGGGAAGTTTCTGTTTCATTATAGACAAGTCCCTGGACTAAAACTTTAATAACTTTTAATCAGAAAATGATTTTTGATTGATTCTTTTTCTGTCACCTTTATTTTTCTGTATAGTTTTTTATCATATTTATTTGAAAAATATTTGGAACACTTTTTGTGCACACATGGTATTTGCGTTAGTACGTATTTTTCTTATGCCGTAGATACCGGAAGAGGTGACGGAACCGCGAACTTCACCGAGCTAGACTCCGACTACTCCGAACCAGGCAAGCATGTTTGAACCTTTGATAATATGGGTGTTTTGCATGTTTGCATTGAGTAGTCAGTTCATGGCATGATTATTTGCATAGCAGTGAGGGTTGTATTTCATACATAGATATTGCAAGTGAGCCTCGAAACTCGATGTGTGATTTGACATGAGTTTACTTGATCTTATGGTGACATGATGGGTGGCAAGATGGTTTTGTTGTAGCATGCCAGTCTTATGCCAACTACTTAAATCCAGTGTCAACGTGAAGCAAGTCACGTTACCATCCGTTCCTTTTTTTGTACTACCATATGTTTTTTTTATGGAATATGGTTTAGTAAGTTGCAAACCTCTTCCTGGTACACACCAAACAGAGGGGCCGGGATGAGGGTTCCATGGCCCTGGATTAAAGCCCGTCATCCGGTCAGGGAGCATGGGTGTTTCAGGTTGGGACGAGAGGGGCACCCTTAGAGCCTTGAGATAAATTTGATCCCATGCTATTCGAGGTTGTGACCTCCCCGTCTTAGAGTTTTTCTTGAACGTTGCCTAGGGTGATTCCTGGCAGCGGAAGGTGGAATTGGGCGTGTACCGGTTAGATGTGTTTCTTCTAAAATACCGTAAACGGAACTAGTCCCTTGCGACTACTAAAATCCGTTGGCTGTGGTTTAATAGTACAAACTCTGCAGAGTCAAACTCATCCAAGTAACCGTGCCTATGGTCAAGGTCCGTGTTCAACTTGTCCTTGTCAGTCTCAGTGTCAGTCTCCTTGACAAATCTCCGGTGAACAGACATGATTAGTAAACTCGACTATATGTTTACTCCTGTGGATGGACTAACCCGTTTATTTTTATTATGTGCTGAGTATTTTCCTTGGGATGGCCTATACTGCTTGGATACGACTATGAAATATAAGCCCTTTATGTGATGTCGCCCAGACGTCCGACTGTGGCATTTATGTTGCTTACTTTTGATATAAGCCCTTTATGTGATGTCGCTCAGACGTCCGACTGTGGCATTTATGTTGTTTACTTTCGATATAAGCCCTTTATGTGATGTCGCTCAGACGTCCGACTGTGGCATTTATGTTATTTATTTTCAATATAAGCCCTTTATGTGATGTCGCTCAGACGTTCGACTGTGGCATTTATGTTGTTTATTTTCAATATAAGCCCTTTATGTGATGTCGCTTTGACGTCCGACTGTGGCACGCACTGTCATTTACTTTTCAATATAAGCCCTTTATGTGGTGTCGCTTAGACGCCCTACTGCGGCATGTTAATTTATTTGTTCATCATTCGAGGCGTCGTTTCAGACACTCGATCGGTTTTCAGTTATTTTTGTTGGGATTTCGGGAGGACTACCGCCTGACTTCCCTTTATTTTATCATGTCGTGCAAGTTTATCGTTTGAGTGTGCATTGACGATTACTCATGATGCACCATGCTTACATTTGTTATATCTTATGTCCGAACTATCTTGCGAGTACATTCCAAGTACTCACCTGGCTTGTTGATTTGGCTAGATGTTGACGAAGGCGATCTTATGGATGAAGAGTTCGATAGCGAGTCCGATGGCTAGAGGAGTCCCAGTCAGTCCCGTGTGATCCTGGTATTTATCACTTGTACCATATCCGCTTCCGCTACCCGAATAAATCATCGAGCCTCACTTCGACGCTCGATGAACTGCAAGAGTAGGAGTCAACATCACCCACTTCATTGTGACACATCCACCACCACGTTTAAATACGAGTCAGTAGTATGCCACCACACCCTTGTGCCATATCCGCCTTTATGTATATTATTGGCGTGCTTGTAATAAAATTGTTGAGCAACCTCAGCTCAACACTGTAATATATTTAGTACTTCTGGATTTCTGTATCAAGAATTTGTCGACCAGTAAGGAGGACTCTCCTATACTGGAAATAAAAAGATCGGTTTCCCAATAAGTATTTTATTGAAAAACCGGTCGTGACATGCAAATACTATCAAGACTAAGTTCATGATATATTAAGTTCAATTAATCATATTACTTAAGAACTCCCACTTAGATAGACATCCCGCGAGTCATCTAAATGATTACGTGATCTAAATCAACTAAACCATGTCCGATCATCACGTGAGATGGAGTAGTCTTCAATGGTGAACATCTCTATGTTGATCATATCTACTATATGATTCAAGTTCGACCTTTCGGTCTCCAGTGTTCCGAGGCCATGTATGTACATGCTAGGCTCGTCAAGTTTAACCCGAGTATTCCGCATGTGCAAAACTGTCTTGCACCCGTGGTATGTGAACGTAGAGTTATCACACCCAATCATCACGTGGTGTGTCAGCACGACGAACTGTCGCAACGGTGCATACTCAGGGAGAACACTTATACCTTGAAATTTTAGTAAGGGATCATCTTATAATGCTACCGCCGTACTAAGCAAAATAGGATGCATAAAAGCTAAACATCACATGCAATCAAAATATGTGACATGATATGGCCATCATCATCTTGTGCCTTGATAACCCACAAGTATATGGGATAAATTGTAGCCTCTTTCGATAAGTAAGAGTGTCAAACCCAACGAGGAGCTAAAGGTAGAACAAATATTCCCTCAAGTTTTATCGACCACCGATACAACTCTACGCACGCTTGACGTTCGCTTTACCTAGAACAAGTATAAAACTAGAAGTACTTTGTAGGTGTAACGGGATAGGTTTGCAAGAATATAAAGAGTACGTAAATAAAAACTAGGGGCTTAGTATAGCGAGTGTGTAAAAGTGGTGGTAGGAGTTGCGAAATTGTCCCTAAGCAATTGACTACTTTACTAGACCGATAGCAAGTTTTATGTGGGAGAGGCCACTGCTAGCATGTCATCCCTGACTTGGAATTCTACGCACTTATGATTGGAACTATTAGCAAGCATCTGCAACTACTAACATTCATTAAGGTAAAACCCAACCATAGCATTAAGATATATTGGTCCCCCTTCAATCCCGTACGCATCAATTTCTATGCTAGGTTGAAGCTTCTTTCACTCTTGCCCTCCAATACATAGTCCTATCAACATACAACTAACCCTATGGTGTGATCCACGCGCGAGCTCATATGATGGGCACCAAAGTACAACAACATAACCACAAGCAAATTAAACCAATCATAGCAATTCACCAATTACCGATAGGACAACGAAAATTTACTCAGACATCATAGGATGGCAACACATCATTGGATAATAATATGAAGCATAAAGTGCCATGTTCAAGTAGAGGGTACAACAGGTTGCGGGAGAGTGGACCGCTGTAGATAGATGGGGGAAGGTGATGAAGATGTTGGTGAAGATGACAGAGGTGTTGGTGTCAATCGTTGTCGCGATGATGGCGCCGGCGGTGTTCCGGCGCCACCGGGAAGAGGGGGAGAGAGCCCTCCTTCTTCTTCTTCTTCTTCTTCTTCTTCTTCTTCTTCTTCCTTGACCTTCCCCCTAGATGGGAGGACGGTTTCCCCTCTGGTCCATAGCTTCCATGGCGGCGGAGGGGCGAGAGCCCCTCCGAGATTGGATCTGTCTCTCTGTCTCTCTTTGTTTCTGCGTTCCAGATTCTGGCCTTTCACTGTTTCTTATATTCCCGGAGATCCGTAACTCTGATTGGGCTGAAATTTTAACACAATTTGTATCCGGATATTGGCTTTGTTGCGGCAAAAGAAGGGCACCAACCGCCTTACAGGGTGGCCACGAGGGTCAGGGGAGCGCCCCCTGCCTCGTGGCCTCCTCGGGCATCGTCTCGCGTTGATTCTTCCCAAAAATCACATATATTCCAAAAATAATCTCCGTAAGTTTTTATCCGTTTGGACTCCGTTTGATATGGATTTTCTGGGAAACAAAAAACATGCAACAAACAAGAACTAGCACTAGGCACTGGATCAATATGTTAGTCCCAAAAATAGTATAAAAGGTTGCCAAAAGTATATGAAAGTTGTATAATATTGGCATGGAAAAATAAAAAAATATAGATACGACGGAGACGTATCAGCATCCCCAAGGTTAATTTATGCTCGTCCTCGAGTAGGTAAATGATAAAAAATATAAATTTTGATGTGGAATGCTACCTAGCATAATCTTGATCATGTAATCTAATCATGGCATGAATATTAAGACACGAGTGATTCAAAGCAATAGTCTATCATTTGCCATTAAGACAATAATACTTCAAGCATACTAATAAAGAAATCATGTCTTTTCAAAATAACATGGCCAAAGAAAGTTATCCCTACAAAATCGTATGGTCTGGCTATGCTCCATCTTTGTCACACAAAATATTTAAATCATGCACAACCCCGATGACAAGCCAAGCAATTGTTTCATACTTTTGATGTTCTCAACCTTTTCAACTTTCATGCAATACATGAGCGTGAGCCATGGATACAACACTATAGGTGGAATAGAATATGATGATGGAGGTTGTGTGGAGAAGACAAAAAAGGGAGAAAGTCTCACATCGACGCAGCTAATCAACAGGCTATGGAGATGCCCGTCAATTGATGTCATGCGAGGAGTAGGGATTGCCATGCAGTAGATGCACTAGAGCTATAAGTGTATGAAAGCTCAAACTGAAACTAAGTGGGTGTGAATCCAACTTGCTTGCTCATGAAGACCTAGGGCACTTGAGGAAGCCCATCGTTGGAATATACAAGCCAAGTTCTATAATGAAAATTCCCACTTGTATATGAAAGTGATAACTCAAGCGACTCTCTATATGAAGAACATGGTGCTACTTTGAAGCACAAGTGTGGTAAAAGGATAGTAACATTGTCCCTTCTCTCTTTTCTCTCATTTTTTTATCTTTTTTTGTAGGCTTCCTTGGCCTCTCTCTCTCTTTTTTGGGGGGCTTCTCTGGCCACTTTTATTTTGATAACCTCACATGGGACAATGTTCTAATAATGATGATCATCACACTTTTATTTACTTACAACTCAATATCACAATTCGATACTAGAACAAAGATATGACTCTATATGAATGCCTCCGGCGGTGTACAGGGATGTGCAATTATCTAGCGTCATGCTAGCTATCTTACAATCATGCAAAGTAATATGACAATAAATGTTCAAGTCATGTATATGATGATGATGGAAGTTGCATGGCAATATATCTCGGAATGGCTATGGAAATGCCATGATAGGTAGGTATGGTGGCCGTTTTGAGGAAGATATAAGGAGGCTTATGTGTGATAGAGCGTATCATATCACGGGGTTTGGATGCACCGGCGAAGTTTGCACCAACTCTCGAGGTGAGAAAGGGCAATGCACGGTACCGAAGAGGCTAGCAATGATGGAAGGGTGAGAGTGCGTATAATCCATGGACTCAACATTAGTCATAAATAACTCACATACTTATTGCAAAAATCTATTAGTCATCGAATCAAATTACTACGCGCATGCTCCTAGGGGGATAGATTGGTAGGAAAAGACCATCGCTCGTCCCCGACCGCCACTCAAAAGGAAGACAATCAGTAAATACCTCATGCTCCAACTTCGTTACATAACGGTCCACCATACATGCATGCTACGGGAATCACAAACTTCAACAAAAGTATTTCTACAATCCACAACTACCCACCAGCATGAATCTAATATCACCATCTTTATATCGCAAAACTATTGCAAGAAATCAAGCATATCATATTCAGTGATCTACAAGTTTTATGTAGGATTTTATGACTAACCATGTGAATGACCAGTTCCTGTCAACTCTCTAAATAGATATAAGTGAAGCAAGATAGTTTAATTCTTTCTAAAAAAGATATGCCCATGCTCTAACAAATATAAGTGAAGCAAAAGAGCATTCTACAAATGGTGGTTTTCTAGGGAAACAGGCAATCCAAACTTCAATGATACATGTGAAGCACATGAAGCATTCTATAAAGCCATACTCAAAAGATATAAGTGAAGTGCAATGAGCATTCTATAAATCAACCATGGACTATCTCATACCAGCATGGTGCATCAAACAAAAGTGAAAACTAAATGCAAAAGACGCTCCAAGATTTGCACATATCACATGAACGAAACGAAACCGAAAACATACTGATACTTGTTGAAGAAAGATGGGATGCCTTCCGGGGCATCCCCAAGCTTAGATGCTTGAGTATCCTTGAATATTTACTTGGGGTGCCTTGGGAATCCCCAAGCTTGAGCTCTTTCCTCTCCTCCTTCTCCTCATATTGAGACCTCCTCGATCTTTGATCACTTCATCCACACAAAACTCAACAGAAAGCTCGGTAATATCCGTTAGTATACTAAAGCAAATCACGACTCTAAGTATTATTGCAAACCAATTCATATTTTGTTTTTGCATTGTAGCTACTGTAATATAACTTTTCCATGGCTTAATCCACTAATAGAAATCGATATTTTCATCAAAACAAGCAAGCTACGCATCAAAACAGAATCTGTCTTAAACAGGAGAGTCTGTAGTAATCTGAACATTCACCATACTTCTGGTACTCCAAAAATTCTGAAAAATTAGGAAAAGTACAAATTTGTATAGAAAGACAGTGCAAAAAGTTTCATAGCCGTTTTACGTTCTAGTAAAAAATGTAAAATTGTGCACTACAGCCAAAGTTTCTGTTTTGCACCATACAAACCAACAAGCAATGTAAACATCCTAAAGGCAAATCTTGGCACATTATTTTTATGATACAATGGATTTGTACAAGGGTATAATTATTTTTGTTGAAAATTTTCTATAATCAAGGGTCACAAAGTTTCCATGGGCATGAACAAAGTTCAAGGATAGCTCCCACTTTATCAATGCTCGTCTTTCTCACTTTTGTTTTTCTTTTTGAAAAAGTTTTAGGTTCCCCTCTTTTTTTGTTTTTAAACTTTATAAAAGCACACAACAGAAATAAATGACTCTCTAAAACTTCCGGGTTGTCTCCCTGGCAGTGCTTTCTTTAAAGCCATTAAGCTAGGCATATAGTGCTCAAGTAATGGATCCACCTGGATCCCAAGGTATATCAAAGCCAATTATAATTAACAATGATTTGTGATTTAGTAGTGAGCACAAAATAACATATATCATGCAACAACGAAGTCTAACTCTCTTCCTATGCAACGACATGTCATAAAAGAACAATTCATGCACACATAGTAAAGGCCAATGCATAGTATAAACAGTTTCTTGCAATTTTATCATATTGGAAACATGGAGAGGCGGAGATGTAGTTCCTCTCTCATAATAATTGCAAGTATGAGCAGCAAGCACATGCATATTATATCTATCAAAATCATCATGTGTAGTAGTGAAACGCAACCCATCCCTATAATCCTTAATAAGGGCAAACTTCTCTGATATAGTGTAGTCGGGAGAATTCAAAAAGATAATAGGACTATCATGCGTGGGTGCAATAGCAACAATTTCATGTTTAACATAAGGAACTATATAAAGTTCATATCCATAAGCATAATTCATATTGGCATCTTGGCCACAAGCATAGCAAGCATCATCAAAAAGGGATATTTCAAAAGAATCAACGGGATCATAACAATCATCATAGCATTCATCCTTCGGTAAATTCGAAGGGAAATGAAACAATGTATGGGATAAAGAGTTACTCTCATTAGATGGTGGGAACAGGTGATCAATCCGCTCTTCCTCCTTTTGTTCTTCGCTCTCCTCCTCATCTTTTTCATCCAATGAGCTCACAATGTCATTAATTTCTTCTTCCATAGACTCCTGCAAAATATTAGTGTCTTCTTGAACAGCGGAGGAGTCCTCAATATATGGTTTAATATAAGGATTAGAAGCATAATTATCATAGCAATATTTAATTATGGCCAAATTTTCAGATTTGTAGAGAGTAGTATCACACTCTTCAATAAAAGAAGCAATTTCACAAGTACCCCTAAAAGCAACAAATTCTTCAATTTGTTGAACATCATAGTAATTATAAACACCCTTAGTATACGAAGATACAATTCCATTATATCACTAAACTCACATTGGTAAGGAAGGTGTCTCTTAGGGTCTTTAGAACAACAAGTACAATCATATATTTCACATAAATTCCAAGCATAACATTGCAAACGATGAATTTTATCCAGTAAAAGTTTCCATTTTTCAGATATGCGGTGTCACACATAAAAAGCATGCTAATCTAAAGACTTGCCGTCAACTAAGCTAGTTGGGGTTTCAGCCCGAGCACATAGGGATCGAAGATGATCCAAGTAAAAAGCTTCAGTAGTGTGATAGATTTTGAGTGGTTCTTCAACCATTGGTTCAGTAGGTACCACTATTTTTTTGGTATTTTGCGTTTCCTACCCATAACTAAAGATAGAAAACAAGAGCACAAAATAAAAACTACTTAGTGATAAAGCAAACAAGCACACACGAGAATATTAACCCCACGCTATAACTCCCCGGCAACGGCGCCAGAAAAAGGTCTTGATAACCCACAAGTATAGGGGATCAATTGTAGCCTCTTTAGATAAGTAAGAGTGTCGAACCCAACGGGGAGCTAAAGGTAGAACAAATATTCCCTCAAGTTTTATCGACCACTGATACAACTCTACGCATGCTTGATGTTCGCTTTACCTAGACCAAGTATAAAACTAGAAGTACTTTGTAGGTGTAACGGGATAGGTTTGCAAGAATATAAAGAGCACATAAATAAAAACTAGGGGATGTTTTAGTAAAGAAGCAATAAAGTTAGTATAGTGAGGGTGGAAAAGTGGTGGTAGGAGTTGCGAAATTGTCCCTAAGCAACTGACTACTTTACTAGACTGACTGCAAGTTTTATGTGGGAGAGGCCACTGCTAGCATGTCATCCATGACTTGGAATTCTATGCACTTATTATTGGAACTATTAGCAAGCATCCGCAACTACTAACGTTCATTAAGGTAAAACCCAACCATAGCATTAAGATATATTGGTCCCCCTTCAATCCCGTATGCATCAATTTCTATGCTACGTTGAAGCTTCTATCACTCTTGCCCTCCAATAATAGTCCTATCAACATACAACTAACCCTATGGTGTGATCCACGCGCGCGCTCATATGATGGGCACCAAAGGACAACAACATAACCAGAAGCAAATTAAACCAATCATAGCAATTCACCAATTACCGATAGGACAACGAAAATCTACTTAGACATCATAGGATGGCAAACACATCATTGGATAATAATATTAAGCATAAAGCACCATGTTCAAGTAGAGGGTACAGCGGGTTGCGGGAGAGTGGACCCCTGTAGATAGATGGGGGAAGGTGACAAATATGTTGGTGAAGATGACGGAGGTGTTGGTGTAGATCGTTGTCGTGATGATGGCCCCGGCGGCGTTCCGGTGCCACCGGGAGAGAGGTGGAGAGAGCCCCCCTTCTTCTTCTTCTTCTTATTCTTCTTCCTTGACCTTTCCCCTAGATGGCAGAAGGGTTTCCCCTTTGGTCCATGGCTTCCATGGCGTCAAAGGGGCGAGAGCCCCTCCGAGATTGGATCTGTCTCTCTGTCTCTCTCTGTTTCTGTGTTCCAGATTCTGGCCTTTCACCGTTTCTTATATTCCTGGAGATCCGTAACTCTTATTGGGCTGAAATTTTAACATGATTTGTATTCGGATATTTGCTTTCTTGCGGCGAAAGAAGGGCACCAACCCCCTGGGGCGTGCTCCCTGCCTCGTGGCCCCCTCGGGCATCGTCTCGCGTTGATTCTTCTTCCAAAAAAATCACATATATTCCAAAAAAAAAATTCGTAAGTTTTTATCCCGTTTGGAGTCCGTTTGATATGGATTTTCTGCGGGACATTAAACATGCAACAAACAGGAACTGGCACTGGGCACTGGATCAATATGTTAGTCCCAAAAATAGTAAAATAGTATAAAAAGTTGCCAAAAGTATATGAAAGTTGTATAATATTGGCATGGAACAATAAAAAATTATAGATACGACGGAGGCGTATCATGCCTTTGATCTCCATCTCCAAAGCACTGTCATGATCTCCATCGTCACTGGCTTGTTGATCTCCATCGTAGCACCGTGGTCGTCTCGCCAACTATTGCTTCTACAACTATCGCTAACGCGTAGTGATAAAGTAAATCAATTACATGGCGTTTGCATTTCATACAATAAAGAGACAACCATAAGGCTCATGCCAGTTGCCGATAACTTTTACAAAACATGATCATCTCATACAATAACGTATATCACATCATGTCTTGACCATATCACATCACAACATGCCCTGCAAAAACAAGTTAGACGTCCTCTACTTTGTTGTTGCAAGTCGTACGTGGCTGCTACGGGCTTCTAGCAAGAACCGTTCTTACCTGCTCATCAAAACCACAACGGTGTTTCGTCAAGTTTGCTGTTTAACCTTCTTCAAGGACCGGCCGTAGTCAAATTCGATTCAACTAAAGTAGGAGAAACAGACACCCGCCAGCCACCTTTATGCAAAACTAGTTGCATGTCTGTCGGTGGAATCGGTCTCATGAACGTGGTCATGTAAGGTTGGTCAGGGCCGCTTCATCCAACAATACTGCCGAATCAAAATAAGACATTGGTCATAAGCAATATGACGATCACCGCCCACAACTCTTTGTGTTCTACTTGTGCATATCATCTACACATAGACCTGGCTCAGATGCCACTGTTGGGAAACGTAGCATGCAATTTCAAAAAAAAAATCCTACGCTCACGCAAGATCAATCTAGGAGATGCATAGAAATGAGAGGGGGGAGTGTGTCCATGTATGCTCATAGACCGAAAGAGGAAGCGCTTGACAACGCGGTTGATGTGGCCGAACTTCTTCTCGTTCCGACCGATCAAGCACCGAACGTACATCACCTCCGAGCTCTGCATAGGTTCAGCTCGATGAAGTCCCTCGAACTATTGATCCAGCAAAGTGTCGAAGGAGAGTTCCGTCAGCACGACGGCGTGGTGACAGTCATGGTGTAGTGATCCACGCAGGGCTTCGCCTAAGCACTATGAAGATATGACCGGAGGCGTAAACTGTGGAGGCAGGCGCCGCACACGGCTAGGAATCAATGTTGTTGTTTTCTAGCGGTGCCTCTTGATAACCCACAAGTATAGGGGGTCGCAACAGTTTTCGAGGGTAGAGTATTCAACCCAAATTTATAGATTCGACACAAGGGGAGCCAAAGAATATTTGAAGGTATTAGCAGCTGATTTGTCAATTCAACCACACCTGGAGATTAATTATCTGCAGCAAAGTGATCAGTAGCAAAGTAGTTTGATAGTTTTGATAGTAGTGACAGCAACAATAGTAATAATAACAGTGATAGCAGTAATTCTGTAGCAAGTGTAAAAGTGATGATAGAAGTAGTCATAGTGGGGAGCATCATGGAATTAGCGATGGAGAAAGGTTGGTGATGACGAAGAACGAAGATCCCCCTCTCTGGAGCCCCAAACGGACTCTAGATCTGCCCTCCCGAGGAAGGACACGTCTTGGCGGCGGCTCCGTCTTGTGGATCGTGATAATTCTTTCTCTCTGACTTTTTTCTCCGAAAATAGTATTTTATAGTGTCGGTTTCAGGGTCTGTGGGGCCACCAGGTGGGGACAACCCACTTGGGCGCGCCAGGAGAGGGGGCGCGCCCTGGTGGGTTGTGCCCACCCAGGTGCCCCTATCTAGCAGGTCTTGGCTCCAGAAATTCTATTTTATTGTATAAAAATTCCTCGCAAAGTTTCGTTCCATTCCGAGAACTTTTATTTCTGCACAAAAACAATACCATGGTAGTTCTGCTGAAAACAGCGTCAGTCCGGGGTTAGTTTCATTCAAATCATGCAAATTAGTGTCCAAAACAAGAGGAAAAGCGTTAGGAAAAGTAGATACGTTGGAGACGTATCACCTCCCCTTCATATATATAGGTTCGAGGGGAGGAGAGGCAGCCAAGGGGGCACCCCAAGTAGGAGGAATCCTACTTGGGCGCCTCCCAATTTGGCCTCCCCCCTTCCATATTCATCCAAAGGGGGAAGGAAGGAGGAGGGAGGAGAAAAGGAAGGGGGAGGCCGAATTGCTCCCCTTCCTTTCTCTCTTCCCCTCTTTCCTTCCCCCTTATTTTGGCCTACATGGGGCGCACCAGCCCCCTAGGGGCTTGTTTCTACCCTTGTTGGCCCATTAGCCCATGTAGTTCTTTGGGGATGCCGAAACCCCTTCCAGGTGACCCGATATGTACCCGGTACCCCCGGAACACTTCCGGGGTCCGAATATCATCGTCCAATATATGAATCTTTACCTCTCGACCATTTTGAGACTCCTCGTCATGTCCGTAATCTCATCTGGGACTCCAAAAAACATTCGGTCACAAAATCACATAACTCATATAATATAAAATCATCATCAAACGTTAAGCATGCGGACCCTACGGGTTCGAGAACTATGTAGACATGACCGAGACACCTCTTCGGTCAATAACCAACATCAGAACCTCGATGCTCATATTGGTTCCTACATATTCTACGAAGATCTTTAGCGGTCGTACCGCAATGACAACATAGGTAATTCCCTTTGTCATCGGCATGTGACTTGCCCCAGATTCGGTCGTCGGTATCTTCATACCTAGTTCAATCTTGTTACCGGCAAGTCTCTTTACTCGTTCCGTAATACATCATCCCACAACTAACTCATTAGTCACATTGGTTGCAAGGCTTATTATGATGTGCATTACTGAGAGGGCCCAGAGATACCTCTCCATACTCGGAGTGACAAATCCTAATCTCGATCTATGCCAACCCAACAAACACCTACGGAGATACCTGTAGAGCATCTTTATAATCACCCAGTTACGTTTGATAGCACACAAGATATTCCTCCGTTATCCGGGAGTTGCATAATCTCATAGTCAAAGGAATATGTATAAAACTTAACGATCATTATGCTAAGCTAACAGATGGGTCTTGTCCATCACATCATTCTCCTAATGATGTGATCCCGTTCATCAAATTACAACACATGTCTATGGTTAGGAAACTTAACCATCTTTGATTAATGAGCTAGTCTAGTAGAGTCTTATTAGGGACATTGTATTTTGTCTATGTATCTCCACATGCATCAAGTTTTCGGTTAATACAATTCTAGCATGAATAATAAACATTTATCATGATATAAGGAAATATAAATAACAACTTTATTATTGCCTCTAGGGCATATTTCCATCAAAACTCCCCCAGGATTGATGTTGGTATGGATGGTACCCGTGGATTCGGCTAGCCATGGAGTGTGTTTGTTGGTGGAGGGGGAGTAAACCTTTACTTTTATCGCTTGGGAACGGCCGCTAATGTGTTTAGCATGGAAGATATCGATAACTAATGGTCGCGAAGTAAACAGGAAGGGTGCATTTCTCAAAATTTCATTTATCTCTATTTTAAAAATATGAGCTCTGGCACCGCTGCAAATCATTGCTTCCCTTTGCGAAGGGACTATATATTTACTTTTATGTTGAGTCATCACCTTCTCAAATAAGCACCAGATCTGAGAGCACTATTTTCATCCTCATGCATTATGTATAGCTAATGTTGGGTGCATCATGACTGGATCTTTTCTACCATGAATTACAATGTTTAGTCGCTGCTTGAACTTTGGAGGTGCTCAGCATTTATGTTTTGCGGTCTCAGAAAGGGCTAGCAAGATACCACTATTGTCATATTATATCATGGTTGTTTTGACAAAGTGTTGTCATTTGAGATGTCCTATTATTGCTCGCTAGTTGATTATGCCATTGATATGAGTTAATACAATTTATAAGAATTATTGTCGACATGGTTGGTTATAATCTTTGCTGAAAACTTGGGTGCTACTTAACCTTATTTATGTAAACAAGAGCAAAAGAGTTTGTAAGAGTTTTTCCTTTTCACTTTCAGTTTATCAACTGAATTGCTTGATGACAAGCAAATGTTTAAGCTTGGGGAGTTGATACATCTTCGTCGTATCGACTTTTCCTAACACTTTTCCTCTTGTTTTGGACTCTGATTTGCATGATTTGAATGAAACTAACCCGGACTGACGCTGTTTTCAGCAGAACTACCATGGTGTTGTTTTTTGTGCAGAAATAAAAGTTCTCGGATTGGAACGAAACTTTTGGAGAAGTTCTGTACAGTAAAAGAAAAATACTGGAGCCAAGAACCACCGGAGGGGGGGGTCCCTGGGGGAGCACAACCCACCAGGGCGCGCCCCCTCCTGGCGCGCCCAGGTGGGTTGTGCCCACGTGGTGGCCCTGCTGACCCTATCTCCGACGCTATAAATCCTATTTTGGGAGAAAGAATTATCGCGTTTCATGAGACGGAGCCGCCGCCACCTCCTGTTCTTCACCGGGAGGCTAGATCTGGAGTCCGTTTGGGGCTCCGGAGAGGGGGATCTTCGATCTTCATCATCACCAACCCTTCTCCATCGCCAATTCCATGATGCTCCCCACCGGGAGTGAGTAATTCCTTCATAGGCTCGCTGGTCAGTGAGGGAGTTGGATGAGATTCATCATGTAATCAAGTTAGCTAGTTTTGTTAGGGCTTGATCCCTAGTACCCATTATGTTCTGAGATTTGATGTTGATATGACTTTGCCATGCTTAATGCTTGTCACTTTGGGCCCGGGTGCCATGATTTCAGATCTGAACCGTTTATGTTATCACCATTATATCTATGTTCTAGATCCAATCTTGCAAGTTATATGCACCTGCTATGTGTTATGATCCGCATACCCCGGAGTGACAGTATTTAGAATACTTTCTGGTGATGACCGCAGTTTGAGGAGTTCATTTATTCACTATGTGTTAATGCTTTGTTCCGCTTCTCTATTAAAAGGAGGCCTTAATATCCCTTAGTTTCCTTATGGACCCCACTGCCACGGGAGGGTAGGGCAAAAGATGTCATGCAAGTTCTTTCCATAAGCACATAGGACTATTTACGGAATACATGCCTACATTATATTTATGAACTGGAGCTAGTTTTGTATCGCCCTAGGTTATGACTGTTATATGATGAATATCATCCAACGAATTCACTGATCCAATGCCTATGGGTTTTTCAGATATAGTTCTTGCTTAGTTACTATTGCTATTGCTACTGTCACAACTGCTACAAAATCACCGCTATCACTGTTACCGTTACTATTACTGTTACCACTACTATCAAAACTATCATATTACTTTGCTACTGATCATATTGCTGCAGATAATTAATCTCCAGGTGTGGTTGAATTGACAACTCAGCTGCTAATACTTGCAAATATTCTTTGGCTCCCCTTGTGTCGAATCAATAAATTTTGGTTGAATACTCTACCCTCGAAAACTGTTGCGATCCCCTATACTTGTGGGTTATCACAATGTCGGTATCAAAACTAGCAAATCTCGGTTAGGGGGCCCCGAACTATGGATCTTGGATCGATGGGGAACAAGGGACGCAGAACACGATATTTACCCAGGTTTGGGCCCTCTCTAAGGGGTAATACCTTACGTCCTGCTTGATTATATTATTTGTGTATATGGGGATCACAGAGTTGATCTACCACGAGATCAGAGGAACTAAACCCTAAACTAGTAGGATGGTGCTTGTTGTCTTGGCCTCTACGGACTAAACCCTCCAGTTCATGTAAACACCAGGGGTACTAGGGTTTACATATAGTTGGTTACATCGAGGGGACGCCGGATCTTCCATCTTGACTTGGAGTACACACCAAGACAGTGCGACCCAATAGTCCAGCCCACGTGAGATGGGCCGGCACCCCGAGGACCCCCTAGTTCAGGATTCCCTCAGAGCGGGCTCAGGCAATATGGTATAACAAAGGTCAGACAAGGATCTGAAAAAGAAGAAGAAGAAGATGATGATGATGATGAAGAAGAAGAAGAAGAAGAAGAAGAAGAAGAAGCAGCAGCAGCATAGTAGTAGCAGAAGAAGAGGAAGAGGAAGAGGAAGAGGATGGACTTTCACCTAGTTAACATCGTTGAACTTTCCTCTATTCAGTCATATTTTGGCTCTTAATAACTTGTATTGCCATTTTCTAGTATCTAGCATAAACTATCATTTGTTTCCTAGCGAGGAGAAGATGATGTTCAGTGTGTGGTAAGGTCACCACTAGTGAGAAGTGGTGATCACACCTTATGACGTTTGCAACCAAACAACGTGTTGTTTATCTAACAACAGGGACGCAAACAACCAAACAGCGTGGCAGATATTTCTCCCCTCGTGCACGGAGCCTAATGCAGGCAACCAAACTACATGCAAATGTTGGTTTCTAGCCTGCATTAACTCAAACAGGCCCAACTGAAACAAGTATGCAAAATGCCCTGAAACAGATATATATAAACCAAACGCATGCCAAAGTTTCTAGTAAATATAAATGGAGAACGCTTAATACAAAGGTGTGGCGAGCTACGTAAGGCACCTAACTTTTGTAGCTTCAACCGATACTAGCATCGCACCCGGCTGTTAGGGCATGGCCAGCGCTACATGCTGGACGGCTGCCCCATTTGCCACATCAGCGCAATCAGTCCAGCTTCAAGCTGGAATGGTTAACCGGTACCTGCTTACCCATGGGTAATCATTCTATCAGGGGACGGGGATGTGCTATTAATGCCCATGGGGAAGCTGGTGGGTCAAATACCTTACCCAACGCGCAAGACGGGGATGGGGATGGGATAGCATTACCCGTGCCTGTTACCCGGCTTACCCATGAAGGCCTTATATGTGGGCTCTCAAATTAGTAGACCCCATGTAATTCCCACTCTTACCCGCCCAAATTTCCTCCCATCCCACCCCTCTGGCCAAAAATCCCTAAGAAAACACTTACCCAACCGCAACATATTATTTATTGCGCTGAAATGCTATTTTTTCTACTGAAATGCTTTCGAAGGTTGTTGTTGATTGCGTGCATGGGTTTTCCCATGGGGATAATACCCGACAGAGATGGGGATGGGGATTTTTAACCCTGCACACGGGTATGGGGATGGGGATGGGCATGGGAAGGTTGTCGCGGTGATGGGGATGCGAGTCTAATACCCGCCTGGGTAATCCCCATTGCCAGCCTGAGTCCAACTCAAGTAAGAGATGCTGCTTGCAGCGGCGGACGGGCTCTTGCAGAGGATCCCGGTTCCTCACTAACAAAAATGGTGGTTGAGTCAAGTTCTACTCTCCAGCATAGTGTGCTTTTTCTGCCGGGAGAGATCAATGGAAGAAAAGGGAAAGAAATAATTATGACATACTAGGAAAGGGATCACTGCCACCATTGAGCGATTGTTGGTTTCGACAGCAGCTTCAAATAAACAATCTATGTGAAATGCATGGGGCAGCACCATGGCGATGCCACCATTGTACATGCCATTAGGCGGGTGTCGGTGTCAAAACCGGCAGATCTCGGGTAGGGGGTCCCAAACTGTGCGTCTAAGGATCGAGGGTAATAGGAGGCAGGGGACACAATGTTCACCCAGGTTCAGGCCCTCTTGATGGAGGTAATACCCTACTTCCTGCTTGATTGACTTTGATAAGTATAGGGGTTACAAGAGTTGATCTACCTCGAGATCGTAATTGCTAAACCCTAGATGTCTAGCCTGTCTGATTATGATTGCCTCTACGGACTAAACCCTCCAGTTTATATAGACACCGGAGGGGGCTAGGGTTGTATAGAGTCGGTTAACAGAGAAAGGAATCTTCATATCCGCACGCCCAGCTTGCCATCCACGCCAAGGAGAGTCCCATCCGGACATGGGGAAAGCCTTATATCTTGTATCTTCACGGCCCATCTGTCTGGCCCACGTCACATAGCCTGGACACCCGAGGACCCCATAATCTAGGACTCCCTCAGTAGCCCCTAAACCAGTCTTCAATGATGACGTGTCCGGCGCGCAGATTGTCTTCGGCAATGCTGTTGGGGAACATAGTAATTTCAAAAAAAAATTCCTACGCACACGCAAGATCATGGTGATGCATAGCAACGAGAGGGGAGAGTGTTGTCCACGTACCCTCGTAGACCGAAAGCGGAAGCGTTAGCACAACACGGTTGATGTAGTCGTACATCTTCACGATCCAACGGATCAAGTACCGAACGCACGGCACCTCTGAGTTCAGCACACGTTCACCCCGATGACGTCCCTCGAACTCCAATCCAGCCAAGTGCTGAGGGAGAGTTTCATCAGCACGACGGCCTGGTGACGATGACGATGTTCTACCGACGCAGGGCTTCGCCTAAGCACCGCTACAGAATTATCGAGGTGGACTATAGTGGAGGGGGAACCTCACACGGCTAAAAGATCAAACGATCAATTGTTGTGTCTCTAGGGTGCCCCCCTGCCCCCGTATATAAAGGAGGAAGGGGGGAGGTGCGGCCGGCCAGGAGGAGGCACGCCAGGAGGAGTCCTACTCTCACCGGGAGTAGGACTCCCTCCCTTTTCCTTGTTGGATTAGAAGTGGAGAGGGAAGGAGAGAGAGGGGAAAGGAAAGGGGGGGGGGGCGCCCCCCTCCTTGTCCAATTCGGACTTGGGGGGGAGGGGCGCGCGGTTGCCCCTTGGCCGCCTCTCCTCTTCCACCAATTGGGCCCATGAGGCCCAATAACCTCCGGGGTATATCCGATAACCCCCGGAACCATTCCGGTGTCCGAATATAGTCGTCTAATATATCAATCTTCATGTCTCGACCATTTCGAGACTCCTCGACATGTCCGTGATCACATCCGGGACTCCAAACAACCTTCGGTACATCAAAACTCATAAACTCGTAAACTCATAATATAACCGTCATCAAAACTTTAAGCGTGCGGACCCTGCGGGTTCGAGAACTATGTAGACATGACCGAGACACGTCTCCGGTCAATAACCAATAGCAGAACCTGGATGCTCATATTGGCTCCCACATATTCTACGAAGATCTTTATCGGTCAAACCGCATAACAACATACGTTGTTCCCTTTGTCATCGGTATGTTACTTGCCCGAGATTCGATCGCCGGTATCTCAATACCTAGTTCAATCTCGTTACCAGCAAGTATCTTAACTCGTTCTGTAATACATCATCCCCAACTAACTCATTAGTTGCAATGCTTGCAAGGCTTAAGTGATGTGCATTTCCGAGTGGGCCCAGAGATACCTCTGCGACAGTCGGAGTGACAAACCCTAACCTCGAAATACGCCAACCCAACAAGTACCTTTGGAGACACCTGTAGAGCACCTTTACAATCACCTAGTTACGTTGTGACGTTTGGTAGCACACAAAGTGTTCCTCCGGTAAACGGGAGTTGCATAATCTCATAGTCATAGGAACATGTATAAGTCATGAAGAAAGCAATAGCAACATACTAAACGATCGAGTGCTAAGCTAACGGAATGGGTCAAGTCAATCACATCATTCTCCTAATGATGTGATCCCGTTAATCAAATGACAACTCATGTCAATTGCTAGGAAACATAACCATCTTTGATCAACGAGCTAGTCAAGTAGAGGCATACTAGTGACACTATTTTTGTCTATGTGTTCACACAAGTATTATGTTTCCGGTTAATACAATTCTAGCATGAATAATAAACATTTATCATGATATAAGGAAATAAATAATAATTTTGTTATTGCCTCTAGGGCATATTTCCTTCAGTCTCCCACTTGCACTAGAGTCAATAATCTAGATTACACAGTAATCATTCTAACACCCATGGAGTCTTGGTGCTGATCATGTTTTGCTCGTGGAAGAGGCTTAGTAAACGGGTCTGCAACATTCAGATCCGTATGTATCTTGAAAAATTCTATGTCTCCCACCTAGACTAGATCCTGGATGGAACTGAAGCGCCTCTTGATGTGCTTAGTTCTCTTGTGAAATCTGGATTCCTTTGCCATGGCAATTGCACCAGTATTGTCACAAAAGATTTCCATTGGACCCGATGCACTAGGTATGACACCTAGATTGGATATGAACTCCTTCATCCAGACTCCTTCATTTGCTGCTTCCAAAGCAGCTATGTACTCCGCTTCACACATAGATCCCGCCACAACGCTTTGTTTAGAACTGCACCAACTGACAGCTCCGCCGTTCAATGTAAACACGTATCCGGTTTGCGATTTAGAATCGTCCGGATCAGTGTCAAAGCTTGCATCAATGTAACCATTTACGATGAGCTCTTTGTCACCTCCATAAACGGGAAACATATCCTTAGTCCTTTTCAGGTATTTCAGGATGTTCTTGACCGCTATCCAGTGATCCACTCCTGGATTACTTTGGTACCTCCCTGCCAAACTTATAGCAAGGCACACATCAGGTCTGGTACACAGCATTGCATACATGATAGAGCCTATGGCTGAAGCATAGGGAACATCTTTCATCTTCTCTCTATCTTCGGCAGTGGTCGGGCATTGAGTCTTACTCAACTTCACACCTTGTAACACAGGCAAGAACCCTTTCTTTGCTTGATCCATTTTGAACTTCTTCAAAACTTTGTCAAGGTATGTGCTTTGTGAAAGTCCAATTAAGCGTCTTGATCTATCTCTATAGATCTTAATGCTCAATATATAAGCAGCTTCACCGAGGTCTTTCATTGAAAAACTCTTATTCAAGTATCCCTTTATGCTATCCAGAAATTCTATATCATTTCCAATCAACAATATGTCATCCACATATAATATCATAAATGCTACAGAGCTCCCACTCACTTTCTTGTAAATACAGGCTTCTCCAAAAGTCTGTATAAAACCAAATGCTTTGATCACACTATCAAAGCGTTTATTCCAACTCCGAGAGGCTTGCACCAGTCCATAAATGGATTGCTGGAGCTTGCACACTTTGTTAGCTCCCTTTGGATCGACAAAACCTTCTGGTTGCATCATATACAACTCTTCTTCCAGAAATCCATTCAGGAATGCAGTTTTACATCCACTTGCCAAATTTCATAATCATAAAATGCGGCAATTGCTAACATGATTCGGACAGACTTAAGCATCGCTACAGGTGAGAAAGTCTCATTGTAGTCAATCCCTTGAACTTGTCGAAAACCTTTCGCAACAAGTCGAGCTTTATAGACAGTAACATTACCGTCAGTGTCCGTCTTCTTCTTGAAGATCCATTTATTCTCAATGGCTTGCCGATCATCGGGCAAATCAACCAAAGTCCATACTTTGTTCTCATACATGGATCCCATCTCAGATTTCATGGCCTCCAGCCATTTTGCGGAATCTGGGCTCACCATCGCTTCTTCATAGTTCGTAGGTTCGTCATGGTCTAGTAACATAACCTCCGAACAGGTTACCGCATCACTCAGTGCGGATCTTACTCTGGTTGACCACGAGGTTCGGTAACAACTTGATCTGAAGTTTCATGATCATCATCATTAACTTCCTCACTAATTGGTATAGACATCACGAGGAACTGGTTTCGTGATGAACTACTTTCAATAAGGGAGCAGGTGCAGTTACCTCATCAAGTTCTACTTTCCTCCCACTCACTTCTTTCGAGAGAAACTCCTTCTCTAGAAAGGATCCATTCTTAACAACGAATGTCTTGCCTTCGGATCTGTGATAGAAGGTGTACCCAACAGTCTCCTTTGGGTATCCTATGTAGACACATTTCTCCGATTTGGGTTCGAGCTTATCAGGTTGAAGTTTTTTCACATAAGCATCGCAGCCCCAAACTTTAAGAAACGACAACTTTGGTTTCTTGCCAAACCACAGTTCATAAGGCGTCGTCTCAACGGATTTTGATGGTGCCCTATTTAATGTGAATACGGCTGCCTCTAAAGCATAACCCCAAAACGATAGTGGTAAATCAGTAAGATACATCATAGATCGCACCATATCTAGTAAAGTACGATTAAGACGTTCGGAGACACTATTACACTATGGTGTTCCAGGTGGCGTGAGTTGCGAAACTATTTCGCATTGTTTCAAATGTAAACCAAACTCGTAACTCAAATATTCTCTTCCATGATCAGATCGTAGAAACTTTATTTTCTTGTTACGATGATTTTCAACTTCACTCTAAAATTCTTTGAACTTTTCAAATGTTTCAGACTTATGTTTCATTAAGAAGATATACCCATATCTACTTAAATCATCTGTGAAGGTGAGAAAATAATAATACCCGCCGCGAGCCTCAATATTCATTGGTCTGCATACATTAGTATGTATGATCTCCAATTAATCGGTTGCTTGCTCCATAGTTCCGGAGAACGGCGTTTTAGTCATCTTGCCCATGAGGCATGGTTCGCAAGTACTAAGTGATTCATAATCAAGTGATTCCCAAAGTCCATCAGTATGGAGTTTCTTCATGCGCTTTACACCAATATGACCCAAACGACAGTGCCACAAATAAGTTGCACTATCATTATTAACTCTGCATCTTTTGGCTTCAACATTATGAATATGTGTATCACTACTATCGAGATTCATAAAAAATAGACCACTCTTCAAGGGTGCATGACCATAAAAGATATTACTCATATAAATAGAACAACCATTATTCTCTGATTTAAATGAATAACCGTCTCGCATTAAACAAGATCCAGATATAATGTTCATGCTCAACGCTGGCACCAAATAACAATTATTTAGGTCTAATACTAATCCCGAAGGTAGATGTAAAGATAGCGTGCCTACGGCGATCACATCAACTTTGGAACCATTTCCCACGCGCATCGTCACCTCGTCCTTACCCAGTGTTCGCTTAATCTGTAGTCCCTGTTTGAGTTGCAAATATTAGCAATGTAACCAGTATCAAATACCAGTGCAAATGCGAGCTCGTAAGGTACACATCAATAACATGTATATCACATATACCTTTGTTCACCTTGCCATCCTTCTTATCCGCCAAATACTTGGGGCAGTTCCGCTTCAAATGACCTGTCTCGCTTTGAGAAGCACTCGATCTCGTGCTTAGGTCCAGACTTGGGTTTCTTCTCTTGAGCAGCAACTTGCTTGCTGTTCTTTTTGAAGCATCCCTTCTTCCCTTTGCCCTTTTTCTTGAAACTGGTGGTCTTATTAACCATCAAAACTTGATGCTCCTTCTTGATTTCTACCTCCGCAGCCTTTAGCATTGCGAAGAGCTCGGGAATCGTCTTATCCATCCCTTGCATGTTATAGTTCATCATGAAGCTCTTGTATCTTGGTGGCAGTGATTGAAGAATTCTGTCAATGACGCTATCATCCGGAAGATTAACTCCCAGTTGAATCAAGTGATTATTATACCTAGACATTCTGAGTATATGCTCACTGACAGAACTGTTCTCCTCCATCTTGCAGCTGTAGAACTTATTGGAGACTTCATATCTCTCAATCCGGGCATTTGCCTGAAATATTAACTTCAACTCCTGGAACATCTCATATGCTCCATGACGTTCAAAACGTCGTTGAAGTCCCGGTTCTAAGCCGTAAAGCATGGCACACTTGAACTATCGAGTAGTCATCGCTTTGCTCGCGAGACATTCTTAACGCCGTCGATTGCATCTGCAGCGGGTTGGCACCCAGCGGTGCTTCCGGGGCGTAATTCTTCATGCAGCAATGAGGATAATCCTCGTTACGGACCCAGTCCGTGTAATTGCTACCATCATCTTTCAACTTTGCTTTCTCAAGGAACGCATTAAAATTCAACGGAACAACAGCATGGGCCATCTATCTACAATCAACATAGACAAGCAAGATACTATCAGGTACTAAGTTCATGATAAATTTAAGTTCAGTTAATCATATTACTTAAGAACTCCCACTTAGATAGACATCCCTCTAATCCTCTGAGTGATCACGTGATCCATATCAACTAGACCATAGTCGATCATCACATGAAATGGAGTAGCTTTCAATGGTGAACATCACTATGTTGATCATATCAACTATATGATTCACGCTCGACCTTTTGGTCTCAGTGTTCCGATGCCATATCTGCATATGCTAGGCTCGTCAAGTTTAACCTGAGTATTCTGCATGTGCAAAACTGGCTTGCACCCGTTGTAGATGGACGTAGAGCTTATCACACCCGATCATCACGTGGTGTCTGGGCACGATGAACTTTGGAAACGGTGCATACTCAGGGATAACACTTTTATCTTGAAATTTAGTGAGAGATCATCTTATAATGCTACCGTCAATCAAAGCAAGATAAGATGCATAAAAGATAAACATCACATGCAATCAATATAAGTGATATGATATGGCCATCATCATCTTATGCTTGTGATCTCCATCTCCGAAGCACCGTCATGATCACCATCGTCACCGGCGCGACACCTTGATCTTCATTGTAGCATCGTTGTCGTTTCGCCAATCTTATGCTTCTACGACTATCGCTACTGCTTAGTGATAAAGTAAACCATTACAGGGCGATTGCATTGCATACAATAAAGCGACAACCATATGGCTCCTGCCAGTTGCCGATAACTCAGTTACAAAACATGATCATCTCATACAATAAAATTTAGCATCATGTCCTGACCATATCACATCACAACATGCCCTGCAAAAACAAGTTAGACGTCCTCTACTTTGTTGTTGCAAGTTTTACGTGGTTGCTACGGGCTTAGCAAGAACCGTTCTTACCTACGCATCAAAACCACAACGATAGTTTGTCAAGTTGGTGATGTTTTAACCTTCGCAAGGACCGGGCGTAGCCACACTCGGTTCAACTAAAGTTGGAGAAACTAACATCCGCCAGCCACCTGTGTGCAGAGCACGTCGGTAGAACCAGTCTCGCGTAAGCGTACGCGTAATGTCGGTCCGGGCCACTTCATCCAACAATACCACCGAACCAAAGTATGACATGCCGGTAAGCACTATGACTTGTATCACCCACAACTCACTTGTGTTCTACTCGTGCATATAACATCTATGCATAGCAACGAGAGGGGAGAGTGTTGTCCACGTACCCTCATAGACCGAAAGAGGAAGCGTTAGCACAACGCAGTTGATGTAGTCGTACGTCTTTACGATCCGACCGATCAAGTACCGAACGCACGGCACCTCCGAGTTCAGCACACGTTAAGCCCGATGACGTCCCTCAAACTCCGATCCAGCCGAGTGTTGAGGGAGAGTTTCGTCAGCACGATGGCGTGGTGACGATGATGATGTTCTACCGACGTAGGGCTTCGCCTAAGCACCACTACAGTATTATCGAGGTGGACTATGGTGGAGGGGGGCACCGCACACGGCTAAAATATCAAACGATCAATTGTTGTGTCTCTAGGGCGCCCCCTGCCCCCGTATATAAAGGAGCAAGGGGGGAGGTGCGGCCGGCTAGGAGGAGGCGCGCCAGGAGGAGTCCTACTCCCACCGGGAGTAGGACTCCCTCCCTTTTCCTTGTTGGATTAGGAGTGGAGAGGGAAGGAGAGAGAGGGGAAAGGAAAGGGGGCCGCCGCCCCTCCTCTTTGTCCAATTCGGACTTGGGGGGAGGGGCGCGCGGTTGCCCCTTGGCCGCCTCTCCTCTTCCACCAATTGGGCCCATGAGGCCCAATAACCTCCAGGGTATATCCGATAACCCCCGGAACCATTCCGGTGTCCGAATATAGTCGTCCAATATATCAATCTTCATGTATCGACCATTTCGAGACTCCTTGTCATGTCCGTGATCACATCCGGGACTCCGAACAACCTTCGGTACATCAAAACTCATAATATAACCGTCATCGAAACTTTAAGCGTGCGGACCCTACGGGTTCGAGAACTATGTAGACATGAGCGAGACACGTCTCCGGTCAATAACCAATAGAGGAACCTGGATGCTCATATTGGCTCCCACATATTCTACGAAGATCCTTATCGGTCAAACCCCATAACAACATACGTTGTTCCCTTTGTCATCGGTATGTTACTTGCCCGAGATTCGATCATCGTATCTCAATACCTAGTTCAATCTCGTTACCGGCAAGTCTCTTTACTCGTTCTGTAATACATCATCCCGCAACTAACTTATTAGTTGCAATGCTTGCAAGGCTTAAGTGATGTGCATTACCGAGTGGGCCCAGAGATACCTCTCCGACAATCGGAGTGACAAATCCTAATCTCGAAATACGCCAACCCAACAAGTACCTTCGGAGACACCTGTAGAAAACCTTTATAATCACCTAGTTATGTTGTGACGTTTGGTAGCACACAAAGTGTTCCTCCGGTAAACGGGAGTTGCATAATCTCATAGTCATAGGAACATGTATAAGTCATGAAGAAAGCAATAGCAACATACTAAACGATCGAGTGCTAAGCTAACGAAATGGGTCAAGTCAATCACATCATTCTCCTAATGATGTGATCCCGTTAATCAAATGACAACCTATGTCAATGGCTAGGAAACATAACCATCTTTGATCAACGAGCTAGTCAAGTAGAGGCATACTAGTGACACTATTTTTGTCTATGTATTCACACAAGTATTGTGTTTCCGGTTAATACAATTCTAGCATGAATAATAAACATTTATCATGATATAAGGAAATAAATAATAACTTTATTATTGCCTCTAGGGCATATTTCCTTCAATTGCAAGGTGGGTTCCTCCTCCGTATACTTCAAGATTAGTCTTCTGAACAAAAGACATGTATCCGACTCTGTGTAACAACCACAATCTTCATCCATGAAGGTAAAATATTAAATAGAGATAAGCTATGTCTACTGACAGCTTTTTTTTCTTTTTGGCGAAACATTACGTCAAGCCCCATCATTATTAATTCGAATCGTTTTTAGGGCCTCCTGCCTCACGTATCGAGGCGTGGCCTCTATTGAAACGTCTCGTTAAGGCAGAGATCGTGTCCCCTTATTTGCGAGATCCTTATCAATACGGGCTTGAGCAACCCAACCGTGCCGTTTGCACAACCCCTTGGGAATAGGCGAGTTTTAAGGCTTATGCAGGGGGGCGCTTGATATTCACTGCCTTTATAAGAGGATAAGGATCCATCTTTTTAACCCACGCCTTCTTCCTCAGCACTCCCATCATCAAGCTCCAGCGCCTGAGTCTCAATCTTTCCCCTCGCCCCCAACCTCTTCGGCCATGGCCGGATCTGGCTCCCAAGGCAAATGGATGGCTTCCTCCGTCACAGAGGAGAACGTTAAGGAGCTCCGGGAGGCAGGGTACTTGACTGCGGAGATCGCACACAGGCTTCCTGCCCCAGAGCAGGTCATCCCTTCTCCAGGACCAGGCAAAAGAGTGGTATTTATTCCCCACTTCCTCCGCAGATTGGGTTTTCCCCTTCACCCCTTCGTCCGCGGTCTTATGTTCTACTACGGGCTGTATTTCCACGATTTAGCCCTGAACTCCTTCCTTCACATCCCGGCGTTTATCATCATGTGCGAAGCACTCCTCCGCATCCCTCCACACTTCGGCCTCTGGCTCAAGGTTTTCAATGTAAAGCCGAAGGTGGTCAACAAGTAGCATGCGGAGTGCGGTGGTGCAATGATAAGCAAGCTCCCCAATACCACGTGGCCAAAGGGAGCCTTCATGGAGACCGTAAAGGCATGGAAACAAGAGTGGTTTTATATCACCGAACCCCGTGACACCAAGTGGGCATCCGCTCCCGAATTTAGATCCGGTCCGCCTATGTGGCTCGCGTCATGGATCAACAAGTGTCGGTGTCAAAACCGGCAGATCTCGAGTAGGGGGTCCAGAACTGTGCGTCTAAGGTTGATGGTAACAGGAGATAGGGGATACGATGTTTACCCAGGTTCGGGCCCTCTCTATGGAGGTAATACCCTACTTCCTGCTTGATTGATCTTAATGGATATAAGTATTACAAGAGTTGATCTACCGCGAGATCGTAATGGCTAAACCCTAGAAGTCTAGACTGTATGACTATGGTAATGAGTATCTCCCTTTCCGGACTAAGTCCTCCGGTTTATATAGAAACCGGAAGGATCTGGTGAAAGTGCGTTATATCGACTAGAGGGGGGGTGAATAGGCGATTTTTATGAATTCTTCACTGAGGAATTTGCGGGTGAGGAAATTCCTTAGCGAAGAACTACTTGCAGCAGAATAAGTACTCAAAAGTAAACATAACAGAACACAAGCATAGTCATCATGATGAAATGAAGACAAGCACTGAGTACTAAAAGCGTAATCACAGGATAACAGAATGAAGACAAATAGACTGAAGAAATTGAACTGAGGAAATTGAGAAAGTCTTCAGTCAAAGTCTTCAAACACAGATATGACACGCACACAACACAGTAATGAGGAAATGAAAGAGTTGAGGAAATAGAACCAGTTGGCTTGGTGAAGACAATGATTTGATAGACTAGTTCCAACTGCTGTCTCAGTTGTACATCTGGTTGGAGCGGCTAGGTATTTAAACCTGAGGACACACGGTCCCGGACACACAGTCCTCACCGTATTCTCCTTGAACTAAGGTCACACAGACCTCGCCCAATCACTCGTGGTAAGTCTTCAGGTGACTTCCAAACCTTCACAAACTCGGTCACTCGGCGATCCACAATTCCTCTTGGATGCTCTAGACCATGATGCCTAACCGTCTGGAAGAAGCACAGTCTTCAAAGGTAACAAGCGTCGGATCCATGCAGGATCAATCTCTTGATGATGCTCAATCACTTTGGGTTTGTAGGTGTTTGGGTTTGGGTTTTCCTCACTCGATGATTTTAGCTCAAAGTCCTCGGAGGATGGGATGCTCTCAAATGACAAGTGTCGGTTTCTCAGAGCAGCCAACCAGCTAGTGGTTGTAGAGGCGTCTATTTATAGCCTAGGGAGCAGCCCGACATGATAAGACATAAATGCCCTTCAATGATATGACCGTTAGGTGGATAAGATATTTTGGGACAGTGGCGCAGAGCACAAGAACGGTCAGAAATTTGAGGCTCAAATTCCTCGGGGCTATCATGTTCCTCTTTGTGTAGGCAATCCGCAATGGCGAATTCCTAACTCCTCAGTCAGAACAAATTCCTCAGAGACCAGAGGAACTTCGTCTCGGTCACTGAAGAATATGACTGAGCTGTATGAGATTTCCAATGGCTTCACTCGAAGGGATTGATAGGTGTAGGATTTTGAGTTGAGCATCACTTGGAAATTTTTCCTTAGTATTACCTCGACCCCCTTTAACAGTACGGTGTTTCCTATGACTCAAGAAAGAGAAAATGGAACTACGAAAACAAAAGTCTTCACGCTTCATGTTCCTCAAATGAATACCAAGTCTTCAAGGTTACACCAATTTCTTCACTTTCAAAGTCTTCAGTAAGTCTTCAGAAATCCAAAGTCTTCAGTCGAAGAACTTCATTTTAGAAATTCGACTTTCTCTGTAAATATCAAACTCCTCATAGACTTATAGACCTGTGTACACTCACACATGCATTAGTCCCTTAACCTATAAGTCTTCAATACACCAAAATCACTAAGGGGCACTAGATGCACTTACATCTAGGGTTTACACAAGGTCGGTTACAAAGAAAGGAATCTACATATTCGACCGCCAAGCTTGCCTTCCACGCCAAGGAGAGTCCCATCTGGACACGGGTGCAGCCTTCGGTCTTCGTATCTTCACAGCCCATCAGTCCGTCCCATGGCTAACAGGCCGGACGCCCGAGGACCCCTTATTCCAGAACTCCCTCAGTAGCCCCTGAACCTGGCTTCAATGACGAGGAGTCTGGCGCGCAGATTTGTCTTCGACATTGCAAGGCGGGTTCCCTTCTTTCCGGATACTTAACAATGGTCTTCGAATGATCGAGTTCAGCTTGGCAGCACGAGCAACATATATTTCCACAGAGGGCGTAATAATTTAAAAGTCCAATCCTCTGGCAACTTTTTACAACATGACATCATGTTAGTCCGGTCATTATTTCGAACCATTGTTTCGCCTGCGGCTCCACATTCCGAAAGGCAGTTGTTATTGACACGTCTTATCCAAGCAGAGATCGTGTCCCCTTATTAAGGGATTATTTTATCGACACAGACGTGGGTAACCCAACCGTCCTTAGGGTACAACTCCTTGGGAATAGGCAAATTTTAAGGCCCGGGAGGAGGCTTTCGATATTCTCGGCCTTTATAAAGGGGCACAGACCCGCCTTTCCTCTCCACGCTTGCTTCTTCCTCGACTCTTACTACCTCGAGTTCCAACACCCAGGTTTCATCCTCCGTAAGCCTCAGTCATGTCCGGATCCAGCCGTCACGGCCGGTGGGTGGCTTCTTCAGTCACAGAGGAGGATATCACGAAGCTTTGGGCGGCCAGATACCTGACCGCGGAAATCCTCCACCGGCTTCCCGCGGAGGGCATGTTATCCCTATCCCCAGATCCGGCGAGAGGGTCGTGTTCGTTTCCCACTTCCTCCAAGGATTGGGGTTCTCCCTTAATCCCTTCGTCCGGGAGCTCATGTTCTATTACGGGTTAGATTTTCACAATCTCGCCCCGAACTCTGTTCTTCTCATCTCGGCGTTTATCGTCACGTGCGAAGCCTTCCTCCGAACTCCTCCACACTTCGGCTTGTGGCTCAAGACCTACAATGTGAAACCGCAAATGATAGAAGGGCAGCAGGTGGAGTACGGTGGCGCCTCAGTGAGCAAGCTTACCAGTGCTATCTGGCTAAAAGGATCTTTCAAAGAATCTTCCGACTTATGGCAGCAGGAGTGGTTCTATATCACCGAGCCCCGCGGTTCCAAGTGGGCAGCTGCGCCTGCGTTTCGATCCAGCCCCCCAATGCAGCTTGCATCGTGGATTAATAAGGGGTTGGACTGGGGATCAGTTGACGAGGTGCGGACTCTGCAAAGTCGCATCCGAAGCCTTATTGAGAAGGATATCAATATTGTCAATGTTATTCAGGTAATGCTAGTCCGCCGGACCCTGCCGTGCCAGCGACGGCCTCTCCGCCTGTGGGAGTTTAACCCAGAAGGGCCACAGACTCTTCAGCACTTCTTCGGCACCACGCATGAAGGAATGTGGAAACTATTCTTCGGGAGACGAAAACAATGGCCGGACACCACCGAAGATACCGGCCTAGACTATAGCCATCCGGACACCCCGGCAAGTACTCGTCCGCCGAACACCTCATAATCAGATATCCTGTGGTAAGACACTAAGCAAACCATCCTTTTCCAGGGCAGGATAAAGAAAGCGGAACGGATTAGGTGTCCAGTGATATGTCTCCAACGTATCTATAATTTATGAAGTACTCATGCTATTATATTATCTGTTTTGGATGTTTATGGGCTTTATTATGCACTTTTATATTATTTTTGGGACTAACCTATTAACCCAGAGCCCAACGCCAGTTTCTATTTTTTCCCTTGTTTCAGTGTTTCACAGAAAAGGAATATCAAACGGAGTCCAAACGGAATAAAACCTTCAGAAGCGTGATTTTTGCAACGAACGTGATCCAGGAGACTTGGAGATGAAGTCAAGGAAGCTTCGAGGTGGCCACGAGGCAGGGAGGCACGCCTGCCCCCCTGGGCGCGCCCCCACCCTCGTGGGCCCCTCATGGCTCCCCTGACCGACTTCTTTCGCCTATATATATCCATATACCCTAAAAACATTGGGGAGCAGAATAGATCGGGAGTTCCGCCGCCGCAAGCCTCTGTAGCCACCAAAAACCAATCGGGGCCCTGTTCCGGCACCCTGCCGGAGGGGGGAACCCTCACCGATGGCCATCTTTATCATCCTGGCACTCTCCATGACAAGGAGGGAGTAGTTCACCCTCGGGGCTGAGGGTATGTACTAGTAGCTATGTGTTTGATCTCTCTCTCTCTCGTGTTCTTGAGGTGATACAATCTTGATATATCGCGAGCTTTGCTATTATAGTTGGATCTTATGATGTTTCTCCCCCTCTACTCTCTTGTAATGGATTGAGTTTTCCCTTTGAAGTTATCTTATCGGATTGAGTCTTTAAGGATTTGAGAACACTTGATGTATGTCTTGCCGTGCTTATCTGTGGTGACAATGGGATATTCACGTGATTCACTTGATGTATGTTTTGGTGATCAACTTGCGGGTTCCGTGACCTCGTGAACTTATGCATAGGGGTTGGCACACGTTTTTGTCTCGACTCTCCAGTAGAAACTTTGGGGCACTCTTTGAAGTTCTTTGTGTTGGTTGAATAGGTGAATATGAGATTGTGTGATGCATATCGTATAATCATACCCATGGATACTTGAGGTGACATTGGAGTATCTAGGTGACATTAGGGTTTTGGTTGATTTGTGTCTTAAGGTGTTATTCTAGTACGAACTCTATGACAGATCGAACGGAAAGAATAGATTCATGTTATTTTACTACGAACTCTTGAATACATCGATCAGAAAGGATAACTTTGAGGTGGTTTCGTACCCTACCAAAATCTCTTCGTTTGTTCTCCTCTATTAGTGACTTTGGATTGACTCTTTGTTGCATGTTGAGGGATAGTTATATGATCCAATTATGTTATTATTGTTGAGAGAACTTGCACTAGTGAAAGTATGAACCCTAGGCCTTGTTTCCTAGCATTGCAATACCGTTTGTGCTCACTTTTATCGCTTGTTACCTTGCTGATTTTATATCAGGTTACAAAAACCTATATCTACCATCCATATTGCACTTGTATCACCATCTCTTCGGTGAACTAGTGCACCTATACAGTTTACCATTGTATTGGGTGTGTTGGGGACACAAGAGACTCTTTGTTATTTGGTTGCAGGGTTGCTTGAGAGAGACCATCTTCAACCTACACCTCCCACGGATTGATAAACCTTAGGTCATCCACTTGAGGGAAATTTTCTACTGTCCTACAAACCTATGCACTTGGAGGCCCAACAACGTCTACAAGAAGAAGGTTGCGTAGTAGACATCATCCGGCCCCTCTTCCCAAAGACTCAGCAGACCCCGTGTTAACAAGGATGCTGGCACCGGCACCGTACCAGGCGCCGGCAGGGGAGGGCAAGGTGGAGAGTGAGAAGACCCGGGATGACCTTCGTTCCGGAGGTAAATTAGATATTGAGTCCGGAGAAATCGACATTTCCTCGCCCGAAGACAAAGGCGAAAGAGAAGCCAGTATCCCTTCTCCATTCAGGAGGAAAAGGGCCGCCTCCAAAGGTTGGGAGGGGCGGTCTCCTAAGAGGGGCAAGATGCCACCGTCGAGCGGCTCGGGATTGGAAGGCGACGCTGTTGAACAGCTCCATCATGAGGACGAGCCCTCAACCAAACCGTAAGTGAATCCGGGGTGCTTTGATAGCGTCCCGATCCTTTCCTGTTACGGAAGAGATACGTAACGCGCCTGTGTATTTTTACACTTCGGCACAGAGTTCTTCTGGGCAATCCTCTTCTTCGGGAGATCTCCTCCCAGAGATGATGGAAAGCAAGACGCCTCCCCCGACCTCCTCGCCCAATAAGGCGGACGACTCCGAAGTGTCATCTCGGAGGGTTTTTCTTGATCAACAAGCTGTGCAGGGGATGAAAGAGGCAGTACCCGAAGGTGGACCACCGATCATTCGGGATTCGGGGGCCAATAATGAAGGCCCCGGACTGTCCGACTTTCAGCCAACAATGATTCTGGAGATGGGTGAAAGGGTTCCCTCAAAAGATGGTCGTGCTCCTACAGCGGCTTCCGGAGACCCAGCGGCGCCGGATATATTGAGGGATATGCTGCGAAAAGCATCTGTCTCGGGGGAACAGCGTACCTTGATGGGTATGGTGGTTGAGAAGATTCTGTCCGCGAAGAGCGGATTGAATGAAGCCTTCATGAGCCTGCTAAGAGGCTTCGAGGTTTGTAGTGTTTCCAACTATATTTTATTTGCAAAGATGCACCTGTGTATAGGTAGTAGCCCCTGAGACTCGGGTTGGCTTCCCATGGGAGGCGAACGGAGGATCAAGAAGAAATATTCAAGGACTAATATGATTATCTTGAACACAGGCTTCCTCCCCCCTGGCTACTTCCCAAACTACGGATATTGCCGAGCTGCAGCGGAAGCTTGATGTGGCAGGTGATGACATTGCGTTAATCAATGTGCGTCTTGACGAGTTGCAAGGTATGTATTCGGGGCAGTCCCTTCACATACGTTTTTGTGATATAAGCATGACGCTGAAAGTTATATACTGGAATATGCATGGTTGCAGATGGTGCTGCCGCCGTTGAGATTCTTCGGGCAGAGCTAGCCCGGGCTAGGGAGCAGGCCCGGTTTAGTAAAGCGGCTGCCGAAAAGGGCATCGGCTGAGTTAAAAGCCGAACAAGCTGCTCGGCGCCAAGACAAGGAGAAGATATCCATGATGGCGCTTGAACTAAAAAATGCTGCTAGCTGCTGTGAACTTCTTGAGAAGGAGAATGAAGCCAAAACGGCTGAACTTGATAAGGCCTTACGAGAGGCGAGAGAAGCGCGGTCTGAATCCAGAGCAGCCCGTGAGGAGATCCGGCAAGCTGGGGAGATTGCGGCTGGTAAGCCCTTTTTGCTAGAGACTAAGTTCGGCGATCTGAACTATGCTTAGCTTAATCAAGTGTGGAGTTCTCCAGACGAACTTTTAGACTTGCCAAAGAACTCTTCCGATGCGGCGAAGTTTTACCAGGCGCGAGAGGGGTATGCGACGGAGAAGCTTTTCTGGTCACAATTTGGCGCGTCGAAGCGCCCTCTGTTGCTGAATGAACAGATCTCCCAATGGGCCGAGCTTCATAGGATATCCGGCGCTGCCATGAAGAACGTCGTAATCCGGTTGTGGCCAACTGAACCTGTTCCGAATAGCTACTTCGGCTTGGTGCAGCGGCTTGTTGATGCAGTGCCATGTATCGACGCTGTGAAGCGGTCGATGTGCATTGAGGGTGCACGGATGGCCTTTGCCCGTGTCAAGACATTCTGGGGGAAGATGAAGGCCATCGATGTCGCGGCGAAGAGTCCTCCCAAAGGCAAGGACCGTCACACACCAGAGCATTATTTCAAAGACATCTTAGAGGCCGCTCGCTTGATAGAGGGTTAATGCTCGAAAGACATAATATTCGAGTGAGGTGTATGGGGATTGTAAAAGACAATTTTATAGTTAATCTATTTTTATGTTTTGCTCGAAAGCGTGTGTTCCTCCTGTGCGGCCGTTTTTATATAATCTGAAAGTTTTCTAGTCGCCGGCTTCAGCCCCCTCGTAGGAAGTACGGGGTTGTTCGGAAAAGCATTTGATCACTCTTGACCCAACGTCTTGGTCCATGAAGGAGGTGACAATGCGGCGAACCAGGCAATCAGACTATAGGGCATTAACACTTTCACTTAGCCTTGGAGTTTTATAGGGGGGACTACGATATAGCCCCTGGCATGTGTACGGCTTATTCCAATATGATGCGTTACATATATGACCTGAAGAAAAAAGGTCCTTCGTGTGACACGGAGGGAATCACGACAGATTCTGATAAGTCATCGAGTGGTTGACCAGCTCTCACGGCATCATGGCAGTCGGTTTTAGGCTTTCTCTACTGAGGTGCTTGACCAGATGAACCAGAAGCACAATCGCAGTAGTTCTCCCTTTACTACCCTAGCTGATAGAGCGGAACGTAAGGTAGCAAGCATAGAAGCCGGGCAACCCAATCATTGACCCAAGACATGATTCGGAGCTGATGCATATAAAGCCAAACTCGCGACGCCGAAGTACGCTTATGAAGTTGTTCGGACTTTGTTGGCAACTCATTTGTTCCCATACCGAGCCCCTGGCAGGTTGTGTCGAGGTATGGCTGTGAAACAGCTATAGGGGCCAAATTCATTTGTGAAAAAGAAATGAATGATTAATGCAGATTATATTTACTGGGACCTGAGTGATATGCCGATGATTTATATATAAAAGACCACAACCCCGGCTATTTGACATGCACGGGGTCGAAGGCGGAGGAAAAAGGCATATTACAGGCTCGAAATAAAGAATGCGGTCTACAAAAAGTTATTTTGGACCTCCTGTCGCATGTCTGTGCCGCCTGTCCTCGGCGAGGGGAATCCTTGATGGAAGTAGCCCCGTAGGTGAGTGTACAGATCCGAACTCCGACAGAGTCCGTTTAGATGTTTGTCCTTTGCGTCACCTAGTTTTTAAGAGATAATAAAGAAAGAAAGAGTAAAGTAAAGAAAAAATGTTCTGGGAGTGCTTGCGGGCTTGTCCATATTGTGCTTCCGCCGATGCCCATGGTATCTTAAGCGCGTAGTGATGTATGCACGATGCAAATTTTGCGGGTATATGAGGTGGGCGGCGGAAGCCGAACTGTTATTTCCGCTCCGGGATTGCTTCTGACCCCCGGTATTTGGTTGGTGAACCTCTCCGTCATCCCTATCGCCTGGCTGCCTCCTCCCCTTGTGTTCGGCGTTGAGCTTGCTGGCCTGCTTGAAGACCCAACAGCTTCTGTTGCTATGATTAGCTGGTTTATCGGTGTGGCCGTGAATCTGGCAGGGTCGGTCCAATCCTGTCTAGGTTGGATGGTCCGCCTCGGTTCGCCTTGAATGGCTTTCTCCGTTGACCGGGTTTAGGATTGCTGAATCCGGCGTTGACCGATGTGTCACGTGATCTTTCAATATCATTGCGACTGTTGTGTTTGCTTCGTCATAGCTTGCCATTGTCGTCTCGGATTTCGGAAGTGCCCGAGTCGCTGGCGTTGTTGCTTCTACAAGAGAGCCAGCTATCTTCTCCCGCGCAAAAGCGGGTCATTAGAGCAGTAAGGGCTGTCATTGATTTAGGTCCTTCTTGACCGAGGTGGCGTGCAAGCCATTCATCCCGGACGCTGTGTTTGAAGGCTGCAAGGGCTTCCGCGTCCGAACAGTCAACAATTTGGTTCTTTTTAACTAAGAACCTAGTCCAGAGCTTCCTGGCTGACTCTCCGGGCTGCTGGACAATGTGACTTAAGTCATCGGCATCCGGTGGCCGGACATATGTTCCTTGGAAATTGTTGCGAAAGGCGTCTTCCAAATCTTCCTAGTTGCCAATAGAATTTTCTGGCAGACTGTTTAACCAGTACCGAGCTGGTCCTTTGAGTTTTAGTGGTAGGTATTTGATGGCATGAAGGTCATCTCTGCGGGCCATGTGGATATGGAGGAGGAAGTCCTCGATCCATACCGCGGGATCCGTTGTTCCGTCGTATGATTTGATATTCGTGGGTTTGAACCCGTCTGGGAATTCATGCTCCATTACTTCGTCTGTGAAGCAAAGAGGGTGTGCGGCGCCTCTATGTTGGTCCACACTGCGATGTACCTCCGATGGAGTCCATTTGCGATTTTCGGCCCGGGCGTGGCTAGGTTTGTCGCGTCCGAATAGGTAGCTGTCGTCGCGTGTCGAGGCACGTCCTCGTGATCCATAGATCGATCTTGCGTGTCCTGCTCTACTGTCCAAGTTCTGCCGAAGGTCGTATGTACAACCCCGGGCTGTTTTATTCTTGCCTTTATGGCGAGGTTGGGAAGTATGGTGTTCGGCTTGAGTTGCCGCTTTATCCGGACCTAGTTGTGGTCGGCCTGCCGCATTGTGCGGAAATGGTACGGGCTCCAGTGCCTCATCATCGAACTGAGGCAGCAATCTACGCTTCGGGTAGCTTTTGGCCGGGCCACTAAGGCCGTATTCTTCGGCGGCCAGGACTTTGGTCCATCTATCATTGAGCAGATCTTGGTCCGCTTGAAGCTGCAACTGCTTCTTTTTCAGGCTCCTTGCAGTTGCTATTAGCCGGCGTTTGAAGCGCTCCTGCTCGAGGGGTTCCTCAGGCACGATGAAATCCTCGTTGCCAAGGCTCTCCTCTTCCTCGGAGAGTGGAAGATAATTGTTGTCCTCCGAGTCTCCGTGTATGGCCTGTTCATCAGGGCTAACTTTCCCATTTTCCCGTTCCTCCTGTTCGGAGGGTACCTTGACGGGGTCTTCATTATTTTCGGCATCGTCCGGAGTATTATTTTTTCTGGTGCCCGTATTGCGGTCTTTGGAATGACGTGACTTAGAGCGGCGTCGAGGAAGCTGGCGCTTGGGCTGTCTCTCAGGAGGTTTATCCTCAACTAGATCCTCTTTGTCATCGTTGTTAGTTTTTTCAGGCGTGTCCACCATGTATACATCATAGGAAGAAGTGGTCGTCTGTCGTCCAGTGAATGGCGGGTTTTGGCCTTGATCCTTGTCGGCATCGTCGTCCATACTGGCGATGTCTTTGGAGCCCTAGTCAAGCATGTCGGTTAAGTCCTCGACAGTGGCTATGAAGTGGGTGGAGGGTGGGAAGCAAAATTCCCCATCATCAGCCCCTAGTTCATACCTTACATAGTTTGGATGTGAGTCCCCTGCCAAGGACAAGTTCTTTAATGATTTTGCACATTGCCCAAGGGCGAGTGCTGGAAGATGTCTGCGGCGCTGAACTCGAAGATCGATAAGCGATCAAGTTCGGTATCCGCGGACTCACATGGTTTGGAACTTACACCCGGAGAGGAGTCTGGAGTTTCGGTAACACGAGTATTGTGTGAGGTTAAGTCCATGTGCGGCTCCAACACCGTGGAATCTATGGCCTCCGTGGTGGGGTTGAGTCTCCAATCCTTGGATGCCGCAGTGTGCTCTGGATCTAATGCCAGAGTGGTCATAGGAGCTATCTCCTCGATGCAGTCTGACGACAGATTTAGGTCGTGTTTGTCAAAGTGACCAGGAGCGGTCGACGCGGTCTCGAATCCGGCGAAGATCAAATCTCCACGGATGCCCGCAACGTATATCAAGCTCCCAAATCTGACCTGATGGCCGGGGGCGTAGCTATCGATCTGCTCCAGTTGGCCAAACGAGTTGGCCCGCAGCGCGAAGCCGCGGAATATGAAGATCTGTCCGGGGAGGAAGGTTTCTCCTTGGACAGCGTCATTGTTGACGATTGGAGGGGCCATCGAACCTTTTGGGGATGGCACAGTGGAACTCTCAATGAAAGCACCAATGTCGGTGTCAAAACCGGTGGATCTCGGGTAGGGGGTCCCGAACTGTGCGTCCAAGGTTGATGGTAACAGGAGATAGGGACACGATGTTTACCCAGGTTCAGGCCCTCTCTATGGAGGTAATACCCTACTTCCTGCTTGATTGATCTTGATGGATACGAGTATTACAAGAGTTGATCTACCGCGAGATCGTAATGGCTAAACCCTAGAAGTCTAGCCTGTATGACTATGGTAATGAGTATCTCCCTTTCGGACTAAGTCCTTCGGTTTATATAGACACCGGGAGGATCTAGGGTTTACACAAGGTCGGTTACAAAGAAAGGAATCTACATATTCGGCCGCCAAGCTTGCCTTCCATGCCAAGGATAGTCCCATCCGGACACGGGTGCAGTCTTCGGTCTTCGTATCTTCACAGCCCATCAGTTCGGCCCATGGCTAACAGGCCGGACGCCCGAGGACCCCTTAGTCCAGGACTCCCTCAACAAGGGCCTGGACCGGGAGTCCACCGATGAGGTAATGGTGCTGCAGCAGCGCATCAAGAACATAATGTACAAGGGCACCGATCTCTCCAATGTGATCCAGGTGATGCTCTGCCATTGATGCCTCCCCCGCCAACGCCGGAAGACCCATATGTGGGAATTCAATCCGGCAGGCCCTCTAACTCTGCAACATTTCTTCGGCACCACGCACAAAGGGATCTAGAAGTTACTCTTCAAGGCCCGGGAAAAGAAGTGGCCCAGTAAGACTGAAGACATCAGGCTCGACATCACGCATCATGCTTCTCCGGTAAGCATTCTATTTCCTAACATAGCCTGAATCATTAATCAAAGGGGCATACTAAGTTTGAATTCCTTATTCAGGGCTGGACAGCCAAGGTGGAGCGGATAAGGTGTTTGGCTCCTCTGCCCGAAAACCTAGCCAACCCTCTATTAACGAGAATGCTGGTCCCGGCGCCATACCAGGTGCCGATAAAGAAGGACAAGAAGAAGAAGAGAGAGGAGGGCACTTCGGACGAAGTGTCCGGAGAAGCTGAAGCCCAGTCCTCACACGAGGGCGACGATGACGACGAGGAGGAGGATGAAGTAGAAGATCCTCCTCGCAAGGGTAACGAAAGGGCGGCCTCCGAAGACCTAGAGGCCGAAGCATCCAAAAAGGGACAAGATCATCCTCTCCGATGACTCGGAGTCAGACGCTGAGGCCATCCCGAAGCATCGTCGCCGGACCAAGCCCGAAGCCAACTTGTAAGTAGCTCGGGATTTTTCACATATGTCCAATTCTCTATGAACTGTGATGATAACTGTAGGTTCTATATTTTCTAGTCCGGCCCGCAATCTCCCCCAGCTATCCTCATCCTCGGGGGATCTGCCGCCGGAGATGATGGAGTGCGAGTCGCCTCCATTAGCTTCCCCGCTGCCAAAGGCAGATGATGTCGAGGTGTCATCTCATAGGCCCTTCCCGACCCTTGAAGAGACGCGGGGGGGGGGTGATTTAACGGCGCCAAAGGGTAATACCTCGGCTGCCGGAGAACTGGGGGGTACGGCCCCCATGAAGACCGGTGACGGGGGCCCCGGTCAATCTGACCCCCAGCCACATACTACTCCGGAGACCTACACGGCCCCGAAGTCTAGTGAACGACCCCCTGCAGGAGAAGAGGGAGCGGCGACTTCTGCTAATCAGGAGGGGTCGAATACCACGCGGACGCTCTTCAAAGTGCATCCCTCCTAGATGAGCACCACATCCTGATGGGTACAGTGTCTGAGAATATTCCGTCCGCCAAGAGCGGGCTGAACGAAGCCTTCTCCAACCTGCTAGCAGGCTTTGAGGTATGCAATGTAATTTTTTTTGATCATTTTTATGAGAAATATGCCTGTATATAGATAGTAGCCCCTGAGAATCTGTTCGGTTTTTTAAAAGAAAAGCGAGCAGAGGATCAATAATCAGTTATCAGGTGGTAATATGCTATTTTCTTTGGATTTAAAACAAGCCTCTCTGTTAGCGGCGACTGCCCAGTTAGCGGAAATTTTTGAACTCAAATGGAAACTGGAGCGATCCGATGAGGATCTAGTCCTTGTTAACATGCGGCTCGACCAGGCGCAAGGTATAAGATACATCTTACTGTATGTCTGTTTATGTCCATGCTTTTGTGGAAGTTGAAGAGCTGCAATGTGCATGTTTGTACAGATGGTGCTGCCGCGGTGGAGACCCTCAGGGGTGAGCTTGCTCAAGCCAAGGAGCAAGCAAGGGTAAGCAAGGCAACTGTTGATAAGGCGGCTGCAGACTTAACGGCCGAACAGGCCGCTCGGCGCCATTTTGAGGAACGGGTGATTGAGATGGAGCAAAAGTTCAAGGACAACGCCGCCAAGTGCGAGTCCTTGGAAACGGAAAATAAGGCGAAGGGGACCGAACTCGCCAAGGCCCTTCATGATGCTTCGGAGGCGCGGTCCGAATCCCGCGCAGCGCTCGAGGAAATCCGTAAAGATGGACAGATAGCAGCTGGTAAGCCATTTCTTTTACAGGCTAAATTTGGGGACCCGAAGTATGCCTTGCTTAATCGACTATGGAGTTCTCCAGACGCATATGCGGATCTGCCGAAGAGTGCTGCGGACGCCACCGACTTCTTCCAGGCCCAGGAGGGGTATGCGACGGAGAAGCTCTTCTGGTCACAGTTTGTGGGGCAGGAGCGTCCCCTACTGCTAAATGACCATATGTCACAATGGGCGGAGCTGCATAAGATGTCCAGCATGGCCATGAAGGACGTCATAGTCCGGTTGTGGCCGACCGAGGCCATTCCAGCCAGCTATTTCGGCCTTGTGCAACGTCTCATCGATGCTGCCCCAAATCGACGTCGTCAAGAGGTGGTCCTGCATAGAAGGAGCGCGAATGGCCTTCGCCCGTTCAAGATGCACTGGGCGAAGATGAAGGCCGAGAAGGTGACAGTTGAAGGTCCACCCGAAAGCAAGGACCATCACAAACCGGAGCGCTATTTTGAGGACGTATTAAAAGGTGCCCGCCTTGTAGAAGGCCAATGCTCAAAGGATGTAGTGTTCGAGTGAGCGAGTTCGAACTATTTGGGAGTGTGTATTATGAATTTAGACTTTTTGTAAAATATTCATGTCTGTTTGAAGAGTTTTATCCTCCTGTGCGGCCATTTTTATATCTGAGAGTTCCCACTCGTCGGCCTCAACCCCCACGCAGGTACTGCACGGGAGTTCAGAATTGCACATGACTACACTTAATCCAACGTCTTGGTCCATGAAGGAGGTGTCAGTGCGGTGAACCAGGCAATCAGACTATGCGGTTTTATTGCTCTCGATTAGCCATAGGAGTTTGTCGATGGGTCTACAAAGTAGCCCCTGGCATGTGCACGGCTATCCCAATGCGGATGCATTGCATATATGACCGAGAAACAGTCCTTCGTGTAATACGGAAAAATCGCTAAGGATTGTAATAAATCGCCGAGTCGCTGACCAGCTCTCACCGCATCATGACAGTCAGTTTTCGGCTTTCTCTACTGAGGTGCTTAAACAGGCGAACCAGAAACACAATCGCAGTAGTTATCCCTTTACTACCCTAGCCGATCAGACGGAACATAAGGTAACAAACACACGAGCTGGGCAACCCAACTATTGACCAAAGACATGATTCGGAGCCGATGCATATAATGCAAATCATGGGATGCCGAATAGTGTTGTAAAGCTGTTCGGACTTTTGTTTGGCAACACATATGTTGCCCTATAGAGCCCCTGGCAATTTTGTGCCGAGGTGTGTGCGTGAGACAATTGAACAGACGGAATAAAGTCTATAAGTAAATACGATACCGAATAAGAATTTTGGTTCACTGAAATCTGATTGATACGTCAAAATGTAATCTTACAGAAGTTACCATAATCACCAAGGCCATTTTACATGCCGGGGGTCTAGGGCTAAGGGGAAAAGCTCTATACAGGTTCTTGAGTAAAGTTGTGGTCTGCAAAATCCTTTGCACCTTCCTGACGTACGTCTGCGCCGCTTTCACCCAAGTAAGAAAGATTCCTTGAGAGGAATGGTCTTCAGCTGTTTAGACAGAACTGGGCTCGGAGAGAGTCCTTGTGAGTCCATAGGATGAGTAGGTTTTGATTCACCTGTGGTAAAAAAAGAAAAGATACTTTAAAGAAGGGGGAAGGCCATATAAGGTTGAACTGTGCTATAGGCCTGTCCGTATATTTCCTCCGCCGATGCCCAAGGTATTTTGAGTGCATGGTTGTGCACGCGCGGTATGAATTTCGCTGATGTACGTGGCGATCGATGGAGGTGAAACTGCTAATCCATCCCTGGAATTCCCGGGCTGCCGGTATGCAGAACTGACCGGCTTTGCGCAATGAAGTCCGGTGGCTTAATAGCCGATGAGGTGTGCGGCTTGACAGGGCCGCTTTGTACTTCGGTCGCAATGGCCGCGGTATACTCCTCAGTACGAAGGGAGCGCTCCATTTTCCATTGATTGTAATGACGCCACGTGGACCGGGCATCTAGAGTTTCAAATAGGCGTAGTATGGGACCGCATTAAAGCGGGCGAAAGCAGTTCATCTGAGCAGTGTGTGATAGCCACTGCAGAAGGGGATGATATCGAAGATCAAGTCTTCACTTCGGAAGTTTTCCGGTGAACCGGAGACGACTTCCGGCGTGATTGAGCCCGTGCAGCGGGCCTCTACGCCAGGTATTACTCCTTTGAAGGTAGTTTTAGTGGGCTTGATTCTTGACGGATCAACGCCCATTTTGCGGACAGTGTCTTGATAAAGTAGATTGAGACTACTGCCGCCGTCCATGAGGACTCGCGTGAGGTGGAATCCATCGATGATTGGATCGAGGACCAGAGCTGCCGAACCTCCGTGACAGATACTGGTTGGGTAGTCCTTTCGATCAAAGGTGATCGGACAAGCCGACCATGGGTTGAATTTTGGGGCGACCGGCTCTATGGCGTAGACGTCCCGTAGTGCGTGCTTGCGCTCCCTCTTAGGGATATGTGTGACATATATCATATTCATTGTTTTTACCTCGGGGGGAAATTGCTTCTGTCCCCCTGTGTTCGGTTGACGAGGCTCTTGTTCATCATGGACTTTGGCTTTTCTTGGCCGAGGTGTTGGGCGAGCCACTCGTCTCGAACACTGTGCTTGAAGGCCGCAAGGGCTTCGGTGTCTGGACAATCCACAATGTGGTTCTTTTTATTAAGAACTTGGTCCAGAGCTGCCGGGCCAATTCTTCGGGTTGCTGGATGATGTGACTAAGATCATCGGCATCTGGGGGCCGAACATAGGTACCTTGGAAGTTGTCTTGGAATGCGTCCTCCAAGTCTTCCCAGGTACGGATAGAATTTTCTGGTAGGCTGTTCAGCCAGTGCCGTGCTGGCCCCTTGAGTTTTAGGGGGAGGTACTTGATGGCATGTAGATCATCGCCGCGTGCCATGTAAATGTGGAGGAGAAAATCTTCAATCCATACTGTGGGATCTGTTGTGCCATCGTATGATTCGATATTCACGGGTTTAAACCCTTCTGGGAACTGGTGCTCCATTACCTCATCGGTAAAACATATGGGGTGTGCGGCGCCTCTATATCGGGCCATGTCACGGCGCAGTTCGGATGAAGTCTGTATGCGGTTTTCGGCCTGGGCATGGTTGTGCTTATCGTGCCAGGATTGATAACCATCCTCCCGCGCCGGAGCACGCCCCCGCGATCCGTAGATTGATCTGGTCCGGCCCGCTCTGTTTTCCAGGTCTTGTCGTAGGTCATATGTGTATCCCCGAACTGTTTTTTCTCTGCTTGCACGGCGAGGTGGTGCGGGCTGGTGTTCGGCTTGAGTTGTCGTTCTGTCCCGGCCACGTGGTGGTCGGTCGGGTCCGTCAGCCGTGTTACGTGCGGGTGGTATGGGCTCCAGCGCCTCGTCGTCGAATTGGGGTAGCAGCTTACGCTTCGGGTAACTCTTTGTTTGCCGTTCGAGGCCGTATTCTTCGGCTGCCAGGACATTATTCCATCTGTCATTGAGCAGATCTTGGTCAGCTTGAAGCTATCGCTGCTTCTTTTTTAGGCTTCTTGCCATGGCTATTAGCTGGCACTTGAAGCGCTCTTGTTCGAGGGGTTCCTCTGGTACGATGAAATCTTTGTTGCCGAGGCTCATGTCGTCCTCGGAGTGTGGTAGATAGTTTCTATCCTCCGAGTCTTTGTTCCCTGCTTGCTAGGGTTAATTTGCCTGTCCTCCCGATCATCTTGTTCAGATGTTGGTTCGATGGGGCCTTCTTGGTCTTCGGCGTTATCCGGGGTATCATTGTCTCCGGTGCCGGTATTACTATCTTTTCCGCGACGCGATTTAGAGCGGCGCCGCTGGTGCCGACGCTTTGGTGGTATCTCAGGAGGTTCGTCCTCAACTGGATCCTTCTCATCATCGTCATCGCCTTCTTTAGGTGTGTCCACCATGTATACGTCGTATGAGGAAGTGGCCGTCCAGCATCCGGTGAACGGCGGGTTTTGGGCCTGCTCCTCTCCGGCATCGTCGTCCATACCGTCGATATCTTCGGAGGCGTAATCAAGCATGTCGGTTAGATCCTCAATAGTGGCTATGAAGTGGGTGGTGGGTGGGAAGTAAAATTCCCTATTTCCAGCCCCTAGTCCGGGCTGGGCATAATTCGAGAGTGGTTCCTCTGCGACAGCGAGGGATCGCATTAAGTCCAAAGCCTCGTTTAAAAGTGAGGTTTGGATGGGGACAGAAGTTTTCAGGCCGAGCTCGCATGACGCATATTTCAAGGGTTCGGAGCTAGTGTCCAGGGAAGAGTCCAGCTTTGTGATGACTGCCAGAGACGTTATTCTCTCCGGTTCTCCATTGTTGAGCTCTATAGCCACAGAGAGTCCGGTGGGTTCTAGACTCCCGTCTTCGGACCTGGTGACGCGCTCCGAATCTAAGGCCGGAGCGGTAGTTGAAGCCGCGAACCCTTGGAAGATCAAGTCTCCTCGGATATCGGCGGCATACTTAAGATTTCCAAAACTGATCTGATGACCAGGGGCGTAGCTGTTGATCTGCTCCAGGTGGCCAATCGAGTTGGCGCGCAGTGCGAAGCCGCCGAATATGAAGATCTGGCTGGCAAGACAAATCTCCTTCCTGCCAGCGTTGTTGTAGATGATCGATGGAGCCATCGAACCTTTCGATGACGGCACAGTGGAACTCTCAATGAAAGCACCAATGTCAGTGTCAAAACCGGCAGATCTTGGGTAGGGGCTCCCGAACTGTGCGTCTAAGGATCGAGGGTAATAGGAGGCAGGGGACACAATGTTTACCCAGGTTCGGGCCCTCTTGATGGAGGTAATACCCTACTTCCTGCTTGATTGACTTTGATGAGTATAGGGGTTACAAGAGTTGATCTACCTCGAGATCGTAATGGCTAAACCCTAGATGTCTAGCCTGTCTGATTATGATTGCCTCTACGGACTAAAGCCTCCAGTTTATATAGACACCGGAGGGGGCTAGGGTTGTACAGAGTTGGTTTACAGAGAAAGGAATCTTCATATCCGCACGCCCAGCTTGCCTTCCACGCCAAGGAGAGTCCCATCCGGACATGGGGGAAAGCCTTCTATCTTGTATCTTCACGACCCATCTGTCCAACCCATGTCACATAGCCCAGACGCCCGAGGACCCCATAATCCAGGACTCCCTCAGTGGGACAAGGAGGTGACACGCTGGCGATGCCACCAGTGACCGTGGACCAGCTGAGGTGGTGCTTCCAGCCGGTAAAACCTTAAGTAAATTTCCCCTGGATGTAGCATTGGCAGACGTAAACAATCTCAATATGTTGTTTGTTGAGCTGATAATACGCACATACTCCCTCCGTCCTTGAAAGAGTGTACTTCCAACTTTGTTGGAGAGTCAAATTATCTCAAAGTTTGATCGAGTTTGTGCAAAAATATATAACTGCTTGTGAAACCAAATAGATATATGGTGAAAATATATTTTATCATGAATATAATGCTTCTAATTTGCTGGCATAAATGTTGGTCTATTATTGTATAAATATGATCAAACATAAAAAAGTTTGATTTTCCAACAAAGTTGAAAGTATTCTAACATATAAGGTGGCTGGGCGACCCACTCACACGATGCTCCCCTGATTTGGGCTCTTCCTGGTCCTCCGATCGGGTGGTTTTCGGTCAACCGACAAGCCACAACCGTTGGTTTCTTACTGCAGTTTTCACCACGCTGTTAATTTCTATGGCCTATGACTGGTGGGTTTGGTACGCAACGCTATTGGCTGGGTGAGCCGTTGGATGCGCCGCACATCGTGAGTGCAGTGTCAACGCTTGGTGGGAGCAGATGGCTTGATGTTTGCACATCTGCCGCTATCTTTACGAACAATGACGGGTGGTCCGCGTTGGATACTGGTCCCACAAGTCTGTCATTTGGATTGTTTTCTTTCGGATGAGGATCCGTTCGTTGTGTCCCGTCTGGGATTGGCTAGAGGGGAGTGAGGGGATGGATCGACGCAGACACACCCGCCCCGCACACTATGACGGGTGGGCCTCTTTGGCTGTTGGTCCCACACGACGGTAGGTGGGTTTTTTTCATCCGCGTGCCCATTGGCTAGGTCATCCAGCGGGAGATAAAAATGGTCCCGCGACATGCGTACCATACCCTTGTCCCACTCCGCATGTTGTCATTCCCTAGTCCCCGCACAAACCCCGACCCTCTTTCTCCAATCCTCGTTGTCGCCGCGCCCGGCACCCCTCCCTCACTCTTCAGCCGCCGTGCCCTCGCACATCATTCCTAGCCATCCCTTCCCGGTCGAGCTTGTTCCTCCGGCCACCGTGCAAGGAGCCCCGTCGGTTTAGCTTGCAGTAGCACGGCGCTCACGCGACCATGGATGGGCCATGAAGGAGGAGAAGCCATGATATGGATCTGGCGGCCACTTGGAAGCCTCCACATGTGGCATCATACCGCTGCCGGGGTGCCGCGTAAGAGGTCAGGGTCCGCCGCCACCGCGAGCCAGGGGACACCCGTTGGCGACCCTCCGTGCAGGAAGCCGACATGGAGCACGGCGTCAACAAAGTCGCCAGGAGGAGCCCCGTACGCCAGCCGAGCGAGCACCGGTGGCGATGTCGGCCTCGCTGCTCGGCGGAGCTTCTCCCCTCCCCCCACACCAGCCTACCGGACCTCCCCTGCTCATCCACCTCAGCGAGAAGACCCCACCTCCTCAACCGTTGGTCGGGTGGAGAAGAGGTTGTGGGGTGAGAAGCTCCTCGACGTCGGACAGAGACGATGGAGGTGAATGACGACGGCGCCTGACGAGAGAGGATGGAGGAGAAGGAGAGGGGTGCTGCGCCGTGGATCTATGTACACCTTTTTTTGGATCGGAGGGAGTATAACATATTACCTTTGTGCTCTTCGGATTTCAGTATACACTTGCCAAACAAACATGTCATTAATATCAGTGCCTAAGAATTATTTGTTTTGGATTATAATTTGTTCAACAGAGGGCGATCGATATATAAGAGATATATACACACATTTCCCTAGGTGCAGCATCTTCTACTGTCCAAGCCTCCAATGTAATTCTCAAGAATTTGTGTGCTTGCTTGGCCACTGTGAAAATGCATATGGTCCAATTTGGTTACTTTTGATGGGTTCTGAATGTGCTCTAATTTGGTCACTTTTCAGATCCAGTTAGATAGCATCGTCTTCTCCCTGAGCAGCAAAATGAAGGTCACCAATGCTGTGCCACAGGCTGAAGGACACCTACCTCTATGCCCCTCCCCAAACGACATGGTCTGCTTCAGTTTGCAGATTGCCAGTTTCTCTATTCTCATTGCTTTTCTTTGATCAGTGTAATGATCCACACTGAACGTGTATGAGAATGTTTTTGCTGGGGCATTTGTGCACCAAGCCAATTGGTCTGCTTTGGTGGAGCAACTGATTGATAGTATCTTCGTTGAAAGTTATGCCAGGAGCAGGCATTATGTGGTATATTTACGCCATTGTTCGTGCCGCCGAGGCTTGGCTAGGAAAGTTTATGCCCTTTATGTATATTAATGTTTAGCTAAAGACATGGATATCTTAATTTTGTGGAGATGCAAAGCAGCTCCGTAGGTAGAGGTATGTAATTAGTCAGTACATTTTTAAACTATTAGTTCATCTTCTAAAAAATATTAATGTACGGGTAGTGTATCTAAAGTTAGGATCTTTCTACATTGCACAACCAAGTTTCCGGCCTAAAGTTATTTAGCCTTCTATCTAAAATGTTATTAGTTTACAATGTCCTCCTTGATGTTACATGGTGTTCAAGAAAGAATTATGGGCCATTTTGTCATGAAGCATGAGAATGATAATATCAACTCAGTTGGGGATAAGCAAAAAATAAATAAATACATGAGATGTGATTAATGAAACAGGAAATGTCCTCTTCTCTCGATTATGCATCTATGAAATAAAGATTAGTGTAGATGGTCATTGTACATCTGAAGGGCAACTTTACTGGTCATGTTCTTCCCCCTTTTCAGTTCACATGATCAGTGCCTCCTCTTTATACTATGTAGTGCTAGGCTACAAATTGGTTTTCTCTTTACTGCTCCAGTTGGATTATATCTCAAACTTTTCTTGTTCGTATGCTGAGATTCTCCTAGCCAGTGGCAAAGGTACATACTGCCTCATCTTCTTTTTTCTTTGCATTGTTCTTCAACTGGAAGGAATGGGTTACTGCCATCAAGTTCTTGGATGAAATGAAGAGATGCAAGATATGTATGTTGTCATGCCAGTTATTTTGTTTTGCAACAAAATGGATAGTTCATGTATTTTCCACCGAGCAAGATTTATGTCTAAACTTATGTCTATGCTTCAGAGATTTTCTTATTATGTTTCAATTCGAGAGACTTGTGTCACAGAGGCGATGAACAGGTGGTGCTTATTTTGCATTTGTTGATTAGGAAATTTTGATGAAGCGATGTTTTTTTGGAATGGTTGATGAGTTCTCACTTCTATTGTTCCCCAAAAGACTATTAATGATTTTTCCAGTGCTGCACATTGCATGCTTGCCACAAGCTTAGCAAATCTTCATCTTAGTTTGCTAAATGTTCTTTCTTACCAAACTAGCTTCAGGACGAATAGCAGGTTTATTAACCATTTGATCTTGTTTGTGCATAGCAGGTTTGCTGCTAAGTCTCATAAAGTAGTTTTTTTTGCATGACTATCCTATGGAGCCATGATATTGAACCAATGAATTCAGAGAAAATTTAGCATGTTTATGGATCACTACATGTTCTGTTGGAACAAGGTGAGATCCTTTTTCCAGTAACCATTTGAACACGTGTCATGCTTTTCGAATGTAACTGAACATCTGGAGCAGCCATGGTGTACTGGTGTTTATATTTTTGAATTGCAAGTCAGCATCTCTATGTTTCATTGGCTATAATAATTATGTACTCCCTTGTTAGAAAGTTAGAAGGATTTTCTTATTGTGAGTGTAATCCTTGGTAGCTAATACCTTTTGTTGTTTGATAAGAATATTTATTTCTTATAGTCGATTGCATAATAGGTGCCTTGTCGCCACCTCCAGTCTTTTGAATTTCATTATTTGAAATGTTTCTTTATCGTATTGCTTATGAATATATACATGCCTATTTTTTTGTGTACTGCACTATCCAGTGCGGATAAAAACTACTTTGATCCTCCCTTTGGTTTCTCCATCATGGATGCATATATGAATTTATTGTTCATGTCGCAAAATAAGGACTGAATTAGTTCTACACCTTTTAACCTTAATCCAGAATTATGGCTATATAGGTGTACATAACCAGTAAATTGTGTTTTCTTTGTATGTGTGGAAACCTTGGTGTTGGACCAATATAATCAGAGTTGTGGCGACACATTCTCGTGCCACCGAAATTTGGCACTCTGGCAGTTACTGTTTCTTTTGTCGTGTTCTATCAGCTGCCAAGTAAAGTAGTACAAAAAGTGACTTTGGTTAATTCTTGTTCTAAAAAGCATCAGTCTTTCATGTTTTCTCCATTGCTTCCTAAAAACAACATGGTCACTTTACTTTACAAACACCTTTGTTGCACTATAGCTTTGCTATAATTTACTTATAATGGCTCTCTGTTATTAGCAACATACTTTAAAACATGCTTTTGAGTGTCAACCTCTGTCAGGTTATTTGTTTTCAACTTTTCATGTTTGCTTACTTGCTGCCTACTACACTATACTGATCGAATATAATGCATATATTGGTTCTGCACAGGGCATTTCCTTCCAGAGGAAAGAGTGTTGCAGTTCAGCGACCATTTCCTTGTCTAAAATGTTGCAGGCAAAATTGTCTATCAGTTTGAAATAAGTATTTGGCTATTGATATTAAACTTCACAATAGGTGGTGGTATCTTCAGGAAAAAATAGTGGCAGATATGCTGGACATTTCTTTTCCGGTGTAGGAATGATATTTTTGCATGAGTCCTCAAAACATATTATTTAGGTGCTTTAATTGATAAAGATGCAATGTGTACATGAATTGTGATGCTCTTTCTTTCACGAGAATGTGATTCAACACTTTATTATTTTTCCAGATACTGATTTCTTGTCATCTTTTGTAGAATGCCCAAGAGACGCAATGTGGGCACAGAAATTGCAGCTGCTCTCAAAGCACATGCAAGATGTTACAATATCATTCCCTATGTTGATTTGTATATGGGCCCCATGAAATTTGAGATCTTTTCTAATGTTTGACCAGTAGATAATCAAACAATATAAAGGTTTGGTGAAATATGACCCACATCAAATTGGAAACGGGAGGATGTGATTTGGTGCTGATTTTCCACTTTCAGTTGATGGCCTTTGTTGTGGTTGCACCATGGTCCATGGGGAACAGGAATGAGCACCTCTGCTAAAACCGAGTATGTAGAGTTCAACTGAACCATAATGAGTGTGGAGGTTTATATTATCTATGTTTGTACCCATGCAAATCTTGAATTGTTTACTTTGATGGTTTATCGACTGTCAGAATATAGTATGTTGTGTTCAACATGCTCACAAAATTGTATAGAAGCCCTTCTTATGTCGAATACAGATTAACTCTATGGACTAGCTCATTCAAGTATTACAGTTTGTTTTTTGGTTTCAGTTTTGGTTCTTTTTGTAAAAATAGTCGGATAATGATCTTAATGAAACATTGCACTTTATTCTCCAATGACTTGTATGAAAAAATGCAATGTTTCATTAAGATCACTATTGTTTAATGAAACATTTCTCACAAAATAGTCGGATTTAATTAATTAGTTTAATTAAATAGAACCTCTGTCTGTGAAACGGACAGGCGGTTTCGCTCCCGAACGATCGTATCCTATTAGCAAAGGACGCGTCGTTCCAATCGTGCCTATTGTAACCATCGCGCCTGTGCGATGCACCTCTTCAGGAGGTATATATTTGTACATCATCGCAATCAATCCATATCAGTGATTACCGTTCATTGGACTGTTCCTTTACACGTTATCACGCACTTCTCTCCAGCGAGAGCGATCGGCTACACAGGAACTCGCCGGAGAAGAAAAACGAACTTCAAGGAATAATACAATGGAGGAGGAAATGTGTTTAGTGGATACTGCATCTACTAACACGATACTTAGGGAGATGAAGTATTTCCAGACACTCAAGAAGAGTAATGGAAGTGTCATGACAATTGTTGGTCAAGACACCGTAATTGTTGGTTCTAGTCAAGCCACAATTACACTCCCTATGGGTACTAAATTGGTAATCCAGGATGCTCTATTGTCTCCAGATTCTACTCGTACCTTGCTAATTTTTAAGGATATCCGCAAAAATGGTTTCCATGTGGAAACTAAAGAAGAGAGTGCTTGCCAAAAAAATGAAGAGAGTGGGCTGAATGCCTACTCATAACTCAGCAAAAGGGATTTCGAAATGAAGTTCTTGAGAATTTGCCTTCTCTATCTTCTGGGTTGTATTGTATATACATTAAACCAGAGACGTATATGGCGTACAAGATAGTTTTTCAGAATCTTGATAAGTTCAAGATTTGGCATGGTCGCCTGGGTCATCCTAGTATTGGGATGATGAGAAAAATTATTGATGGTTCTGTTGGACACAACATAACGAATAGAAAGTTCCCAAAATCATCGGATTTTTTATGCACAACATGTGCAACTGGAAATTTATCACAAGGCCATCTTATGTGAAATTAAAGGATGAGCCACTTAATTTCCTTGAACGCATTCAAGGAGATATTTGTGGTCCAATACAACCGTTATCTGGACCATTCAGATATTTCATGGTCCTAATTGATGCATCAATGAGATGGTCAAATGTGTGTCTACTATCAACAAGGAACCATGCTTTTGCAAAGCTAATTGCTCAGATCATTAAATTGAGAGCAAATCATCCTTAGCATAGGATAAAAACCATCAGAATGGATAATGTTGCAGAATTCTGTTCTCGAGCATTTAATGATTACTGCCTAGCTTTGGGCATTTCTGTGGAACACTCAATACCTTATGTACACACCCAGAATGGTCTTGCGGAATCACTTATCAAGAGGATCAAGTTGATAGCAAGACCGCTCCTTCAGACTAGTAATCTTCCAGCTTCATGTTGGGGTCATGCAGTTTTATGTGCTGCAGAATTGGTACAAATTTGACCAATTGCATATCATACGGTCTCCCCGTTGTAGTTAGTACATGGAAACCAGCCAAGTATTTCCCATTTGCGGCAATTCGGTTGCGCGGTATATGTATCGATCTCACCACCGCAGCGTACATCAATGGGCCCTCATAGACGAATGGGGATCTATGTGGAGTACAATTCTCCGTCAATCATTAAGTACCTGGAACCCCTGATAGGGGATTTGTTTACAGCCCGATACGCTGATTGCATTTTTGATGAGGACAATTTCCCGGCATTAGTGGGAGAGAATAACGACAAAGAATGCCGAGAAATAGATTGGGACAATATCCATGTATGAATGAGTCTGAACTGGAGGTTCAGAAGGTTATAAATTTGCAAAATATTGCAAATAATCTGCCAGATGCATTTACTGATTATAAAGGTGTCACAAAATCAAATGTTCCCGCTATGAATGTGCCAGAGAGAGTGGATGTGACCCATAGATATACTCAGCCACCCAAGAGGGGGAGGAATCTGGACACAAATTACAAGGCTTTGCAGAAGCGTCCAAGGGGAATGAGGAATCCTCAAAAAGTAAATGCAAGTCAACAAGATGTTGATATTCAACCTAGGGTTGAAGGACACCTGAAGGATGTTGGACATCCAGAACCCAACACGATTGTGCACACAAATTTTGGTGTTGGGACGTCGGAGGACCTTGATAATTGTTGAGGGAAATCACAAAGGATCAAAAGGTATTGATGAGATATCCATTAATTATATTGATTCAGGAGAATCATACAATAGAAAGACTACAGTTGTCGATATTTATTTCGCCTCTAGAATTGCACAAGGCCTTGATTTGGATCGAGAACCTAAGTCCATGGGCAGAGTGCATGAAGCGCTCAGACTGGTCCAAATGGAAGGCAGCAATTGAGGATGAATTGCGCTCGCTCATAAAAAGAGGGGTATTTACTGCAGTAATACCCACTCCTCAGCATGTGTTCCCTGTGGGAGCAAAATGGGTTTTCGTTCGTAAGAGGAATGAGAACAATGAGGCGGTGAGATATAAGGCGAGGCTTGTAGCACAAGGGTTCACGTAGAGACCCGGCATCGATTATGATGAAACATATTCTCCTGTTATGAGTGGAACAACGTTCCAATATTTAATATCACTGGCAGTGAAAATGCATATTTATATGGGTCACTGGATTCAGATATTTATATGAAAGTCCCTGAGGGATGAAACTTCCGAATCCAAAGGCTAATCGCAACATGTATTGCGTAAAGATTCAGAAGCCATTGTATGGCTTAAAGCAGTCGGGAAGAATGTGGTATAACCGACTGAGTATATTCCTTCTTCAGAAGGGTTACTCAAACAACAGTGATTGCCCATGTGTGTTTATTAAGAAATCTAAGAATGGATTTTGCATTATTTCTGTGTATGTGGATGATATAAATATCATTGGGACTACACAAGAAATACATGAGGCAAGTAATCATCTTAAGACGGAGTTTGAGATGAAAGATCTGGGTAAGACTAAATTTTGTTTGGGCTTATAACTTGAACATCTTCCTTCAAGAATACTTGTTCATCAGTCTACTTATATCCAAAAGATTCTTGAGAAATTTAATATGGATAAAGCATATCCATCGAAAACACCAATGGTTGTTAGATCTCTTGATAGAGATAAAGACCCATTTAGACCTAAGGGTGATGATGAAGAGGTATTAGGACCTGAGTTTCCTTATCTCAGTGCTGTTGGAGCACTAATGTATCTAGCAAACTGCACCAGGCCTGATATATCATTTGCAGTAAATTTGTTGGCTAGATTCAGTGCATCACCAACAAAGAGGCATTGGGTTGGTGTGAATAACGTTTTCAGATATCTTCAAGGCACCAAAGATCTTGGTTTGTTCTATCGGAAAAATCAAGATAAGACCATGGTGGGATATTGTGATGCTAGATACTTATCGGATCCCCATAATGCTAGATCACAGACTGATTTTGTCTTCTTGAATGGAGGTACATACTTTTCTTGGAAGTCGACAAAACAAACTCTGGTTCTGGTGGCTACGTCCATGAATCATTCTGAAATTATTGCTTTGTTTAAAGCATCATGTGAATGTGCATGGCTTCGCAGAATGATTAATTTTATTGAAAGTTCAAGTGGGATTGGATCATTATTCATTGGAATCACCCACTATTATCTATGAAGATAATGCTGCATGTATTACACAGATGCAAACAGGTTATATAAAGAGTAATATTACAAAGCATATTTCTTCTAAGTTATTTTATTCCCATGAGTTACAGGAAACTCGGGAGATAAATATTTTGCAAACGAAGTCATGTGACAATCTTGCCGATTTGTTTACAAAGTCATTACCAAGTTCTTAATTTGAGAAGTACATCAATGGAATTGGTATAAAACGACTTCGGGACTTACAAAGTTCAGGGGGAGTGTCTCCTTGAATGATAATCTGTTTGTAGTCCTCGGATCTTTGATATTGCACTCTTTTCCTTTATAAGTTTTTCCTAAATGGTTTCTTATGAAAGGTTTTTAATGAGGCAATAGTAATACATGCATTCTGATATGTCGGTTTCTCCTTATTTTCCCACTGAGTTTTTGGAAGGAGTTTTTGATGGCATATTGTATATATCTTTTTATATTTTTTTCTATAAGGTTTTTGGAGGAGACTGATCATAATGATGATGATCAAGATGTTGATGATGATGTTTACAAGCATAATTGAAGCAGAGATTAAAGGGAGTGTTAGGATTTAATTAATTAGTTTAATTAAATAGAATCTCTGTCTGTGAAACGGACAGGAGGTTTCGCTCCTGAACGATCACATCTTATTAGCAACGGACGTGTCGTCCCAATCGTGCCTATTGTAACCATCGCGCGTGTGCGATACGCCTCTTCAGGAGGTATATATTTGTTGAATAACGTGATTGTATTAGGAAATATAGGTTAGACTAGGAAATATTCTGGCTTGCCTTGTATTCCAAGTAGATCATGTACTCCTATATATATGCTCACGAGACTCAAGCAATACATCGAACAATTCCACCAAACCTCTCTCTCCCTTCTAACATGGTATCAGCCTAATCACGATTCAAACCCTAGCCGCCGCCGCTTTCGCACCCGCGCGCCGCCCCCGGCACGGTCGGCCTCCATGACCGCCGCCGGGGGCCGCGCCGCCCATACCTAGGGTTCGTCCGCCGGCCGTGTTGGCCGGCTGCCCTAGAGAGTCTTTTTCCCGAGCCCTTGCTCCGGGTTTTTTCGCTCTCTCGCCAGTCGTTTTGATCGGTGTTTTTCTTTTTGGTTTTCCGATCTAATCTTGATATGTTTGTGTCGCCCGCCGCTGCATCGACCCCGTGCGCCTCTACTCCGACCCTGTCGCGACCAGCCGGCCTCTCCTCCGACCCGGCGGCCATGCGCGCCGAGGCAGCCCGTTCAGGGGCAGCCGCCGTCCGCGCGTCGGTCTGCCCATCGCCCTATGCCGGCCGTCACCCCGCTGCTCCGACCGGGACACCTGCATCGCCCGACCTGGAGGCCTCGCGCCATGCGACGACCAATCATAGTTGTCGCTCGCGCGCTGGCCCGCCCATCGATCCACATCACCCATCTCAGCCGCGTCTGCACGGCGGGCTGGCGGTCTACCTCGCCGGCGGCGGTCTACCTCGCCGGCCTCGTTCTCGGCTGCGTCAGGAAGGCTCCGTCAGGCTCGTCGGCCTCGTTCTCGGCTGCGTCGGGACGGCTCCGTCAGGCTCGTCGGCTGCATCAACTCGGGCGCCGCTGTTCCGTTGGTCGCTTGGGCCACGCTGCCCAGGTTCCGGTGCTGACAAGCTTGTCCGCACGACATCACATGCCGTCTGTCGTCGCCGGCCTCATTGCGGACTCCGCCGCTACCCCGCCTCCACCGAGCGGCGTCCCCGACCTCGCGCACGATCGACTTGATCACCCGCTCGCCGCCGCGATCCGCCTCATCTACGCGGTGCGACCGACCTGGCCTGTCGTTTACGCGCGCCTCCACAGGTCCCATGAAGATCGTCACGAGTACCGCGCGCGTCTCCGCCGATCAAGCATCGGGCTGCCGCAGCGTCGCCCCGTCGGGCCGCAGCGTCGCCGCCCCGTGATTCTTCTTGCGGCTGCATCAACTCGTGTGTCGCCGCTGCGGCGCCCCTTCGGGCCGTAGTGCCGCGATACACGGTCCCCGCCGCCGCCCCGAGGCCGTCCCCGCGGTTGCACCGACTCGCGAACCGCCGCTGCACTGCCCCTTCGGGCCATAACGCCGCGGCCCGCGGTCCCCGTCGCCGCCCCGAGGTCTTCCTGCCGTCGCCCCGACCTGCCCGTCGCCGCTGCGTCGCCCCTTCGGGTCGTAGCGCCAGGACCCGCGGTCCACTTCGCTATCACCGCGCGTCGACCTCCCGTGGTATGCGCCGTGCCGTCTCCCTTGGCGCGGGAACGCCACCGTCGCGTCGGTCTTCGCCACGCTGTTCGGGCTCTTTGCCTGCCGAGCACCGCCGCGCTCTAACCTAACCCGCCGCGCGCCGTCGAACCACCGCCGCTACCGCTACCCTCAGCCGCTGGAGCCGCCCGTCCATCCCTTCGTCTTCGTCGGCCAAAGATCCGCCGCCCGGCGTCGCCATCATCTACCCCGACCGCTTCATCTACTCCGACAACCGCGGGCGACATTAGCCCCGCGCCGATTGGCGCCGCAACCATCGCCGAGTCCTTCTCTGCTGGCCTCTCCGACTTCTTCGACATGGCGTACAGCTCGTGCAGGTCCCAGTCTACGCATGCCCGGTGCTGGCAACACCGCCGCGTGCCTTCATCCACGACGTGTCCCCGGGCCTGGCAAGGCTGGTGCGGCACTTCGTCAACTTTGTCTTCGTCCGTCTACGCATGCCCGATGCTGGCAACACCGACGCGTGCCTTCGTCTACGATATGTCCCCGGGGTTGGCAACCCCGGTGCGACGCGCCATCAACAACGTCTTTTCCCAGCACATCACTACTTCGACACCACTGCGCCCTTGACTAACTCGGCGCCTCCTTGTGCCCACGGCTCCATGGCGACTTCATCGACACCGGCTACCCCGACTCGACATCGACCACGGCATTTTTCGCACGGCTACCTCGACCACGGCTCCACCACCTACGCTCTCGGCTACATCGACAAACGGCACAAAGGGCTACCGCCTGCTTGACCAACCTCGTCGGTTTTCACTCCAGCCACGACTCCGTGATGCGTCGACCGTTCGATCGGGGGGGGTCCGTCGGCTTGCCTTCGATTCTTCTCGATCTCACCGTCTGCGTCGCTACCGTTGTAGCTGCGGGGATGTTGAGTAACGTGATTGTATTAGGAAACATAGGTTAGACTAGAAAATATTCTAGCTTGCCTCAGTCTCCAAATAGATCGTATCTTTCTATATACACGCCACGGCGCCAAGCAATACATCGAACAATTCCACCAAACTCCTCTCTCCCTTCTAAAATATTTATACATCATCGCAATCAATCCATATCAATGATTACTGTTCATTGCACTGTTCCTTTACAGAAGTGTCACGATCACATTCGCTCGCGAAGTCACACCACGGTTAGCTCTTCCGATGCGTCGTCACGTACGTACACACACCAAAACCTCGGAGATAACTGCAAACCATTCATCTACGGCTTCGTTCTCCGCCGTTGGTTTCTCAACCCAAAAAGGAGTATCCTCTGGTGTGCTAATATGTTGCTGCACCACATTAAAAAAGACAACAATTTATCTGCTCTGCATAAAATATTTGCATGCAAGCAAGTGACAGGTGTACAGATACATTATTCATTGAGTTTCCTGCCATGGAAACATGAAAGATCTTGCACTATATCCAAAAAGGTACAAAATCCTATTTGACGATGGGAGAGGAGTGGCAAACGAACCCCTTTCGATGACAGTTTTAACTCCGAGACGAGATCAAACAGTGACGGTTTTAAACGAAAATTGTCTTCTCTAACAGAAATTATCATGCTGGTCTGAAAAAACTGTCATCCCCTCACCACTTAAAGCCAATGAAATCGTTCGCAAATGTCACCCCCTCCCCCCTCCTGGTGAACATTCGCCAACTAAGGGGTCCAAAAAGTAAGGGCAACGCTGTGTTTCGATCCCAACTTGGATAGTGCTATCTTTTCCCATGGAATTGTGCCAGCCCGGATTGACTTGACCATCATCTGTTGCACCTTTTATCGTAACAGAGTCTGGTATCCATGCAGTGCCTCCAAGCAACACTCCACGGGGACGTAGCTCGTGTTAAATACTGCCATGGCGTCGACTGCCTATAAATACTAAGCACGTCGAACACTTGTAGCCATCAATCACCAGTCTAGCCAATCATTCATCCAGAGAAGAAGAGTGCAGTGAACAGTGTGAGATCGACAGTAGGGCGCGCGATGGGGAAGAACGGCAACCACCTGTGCTGCTTCTCTCTGCTGCTGCTGCTTCTCGCCGGGTTGGCGTCCGGCTCGGGCCATCAAGTCCTCTTTCAGGTACGCAGGCTCATGGCTCCTTGTTGATTCATGTACTATTTCTTTTGACCCAGTTTGTTTTTCCTAAGGAGAAGAATCTGAGCTCAGGAGCTTAATTAACTGTGGGAGCTGGAATGGATGTTGCAGGGGTTCAACTGGGAGTCGTGGAAGCAGAGCGGCGGGTGGTACAACATGATGATGGGCAAGGTCGACGACATCGCCGCCGCCGGAGTCACGCACGTCTGGCTGCCGCCGCCCTCGCACTCCGTCTCCACCCAAGGTCCTCCTCCTCCAGTCTCTCCCTAAATCATCCATGTCTCAACTCTAAGTCTCAACATCTAGAGGCAACCAAAAAAAAGGGAAGGAATCATAGAAGCGTGGCGTGGACAATATGTTAAGTTCGATTGCGATTGCAAACTCATTAATTATTTCGTTGAGCTCGATGTTTGGACAGCTACCAAAAGCATTTTCCTACTCTATTTTTCGATGAAATTGTACCAGCTGCGATGAAGAACAAAATGTGCAAATACGATCAAGAAGTACATAGTATATACTACAAACTAAACTGATCTACTTGGGTGCAGGTTACATGCCAGGTCGGCTGTACGACATCGACGCGTCCAAGTACGGCAACGCGGCGGAGCTCAAGTCGCTCATCCGCGCGCTCCACGGAAAGGGCGTCCAGGCGATCGCCGACATCGTCATCAACCACCGCTGCGCCGACTACAAGGACAGCCGCGGCATCTACTGCATCTTCGAGGGCGGTACCTCCGACGGCCGCCTCGACTGGGGCCCCCACATGATCTGCCGCGACGACACCACCTACTCCGACGGCACCGCCAACCTCGACACCGGAGCCGACTTCGCCGCCGCGCCCGACATCGACCACCTCAACGACCGCGTCCAGCGCGAGCTCAAGGAGTGGCTCCTCTGGCTCAAGAGCGACCTCGGCTTCGACGCGTGGCGTTTTGACTTCGCCAAGGGCTACTCGCCGGAGATGGCCAAGGTGTACATTGACGGCACGTCCCCGAGCCTCGCCGTGGCCGAGGTGTGGGACAACATGGCCACCGGCGGCGACGGCAAGCCCAACTACGACCAGGACGCGCACCGGCAGAATCTGGTGAACTGGGTGGACAAGGTGGGCGGCGCGGCGTCGGCCGGCATGGTGTTCGACTTCACGACCAAGGGGATACTGAACGCCGCGGTGGAGGGCGAGCTGTGGCGGCTGATCGACCCGCAGGGGAAGGCCCCCGGCGTGATGGGGTGGTGGCCGGCCAAGGCCGTCACCTTCGTCGACAACCACGACACCGGCTCCACGCAGGCCATGTGGCCATTCCCCTCCGACAAGGTCATGCAGGGCTACGCATACATCCTCACCCACCCCGGCACCCCGTGCATCGTAAGCAAGCCAACTTTGGAACCCACCCCATGATTCATGACCACTCATTCAGGAAACTAAAATATGTTGTCTCGACGATTCGCAGTTCTACGACCATTTCTTCACCTGGGGTTTCAAGGACGAGATCGCGGCGCTGGTGGCGATCAGGAAGCGCAATGGCATCACGGCGACGAGCGCACTCAAGATACTCATGCACGAAGGAGACGCCTACGTCGCCGAGATCGACGGCAAGGTGGTGGTGAAAATCGGGTCCAGATATGACGTCGGGGCGGTGATCCCGGCTGGGTTCGCAACGTCGGCGCACGGCAACGGCTACGCCGTCTGGGAGAAGACCGGTGCCGCGGCAACAGTACAACGGAGCTGAAGCCTCCACTCATCCACCATTCGACCGACCGAGCATGAATTTTCTGCAGTTCTGCTATAGACACGCAGATATTATTAACTATGTATACGTCTACCCAAAATTGATGAGCTCTACGAATTGCTCACACGACTGTAGTAAATAAAGCACTGAGGATATGAAGAGGTATAAGAGGTAATTACGCCATTTGCCATGTGCATGATAAGACGCTGAGTTGGGGGTGGCTAGGTCTCAATCTACTGAGATTTAACCAAGTTTCAGTCAAGTGATATAACATGCAAGAGAGAAAAAAATTAAAAATAAAATTTTGCACGGATTTCAAAATAAAATCTCATGGCTATTGTATCGACTGAGACTCGGTCAACCGAGACTTGGCAAGACGGCGCTAAGTTATCTGTTCGATGCTCATGCATAAATTTGCTTTGGAATAAGAAGCTTCGGCCTCCATGGGGGGCAGGGCGGGAGGGCTAGCCGCCGGCCAAGGCAACCTCCCTTCTTTATCCTCTACTCGCCGGGACCTCTTGTCCTCCTGCTCGGTGGTGAATGAGTGGGATGGCGAAGGGCGCAACGACGCGATGGCAGGCGTCAATGTCGGGATTGCAAGAGCCTAGCCTGGGCGTGGAAGGCATCGCGACACTGGATCATGCACATGGTGGCGGCAGCTAGGGATGGGCATGACCTAGATCTGGCGTCTGGCTTGCTGCGGGTGGCGTGAGTGGGCTGGTCTTGGTGGTTGTGCTACTCGGGCAACACGATACTGGTGGCCGGTGGATGCGGCGTGGTTGGCTGGCACGTGAGTCTCGATGGCCGACGGTGGGTGGCGGTGCGGATCTCTTGTGGTGATGGCGGTGTGGTTGGCTGGCACGTGAGTCTCGATGGCCGGCGGTGAGTGGCGGTGCGTATCTCTTGTGGTGACGGCGGCGTGAACCTGGCAAGAGTGCTCTGATAGGCAGGCAGCGTAGGGTGGTGGCGACGATCTTCCTTCTCCTATGTCCAAGCTGACGACGGCAGTTGACCTAGAGCTCACACTCAGGCGGACCAGATCTCGGCCCGAGGCGGATTGGAGTGATCGCTCCAGGTGGGTAAGGTTGGGCTCGGTCTGAGTGGTGGTTGCGGGCGGTGAGGTTCCTCTCCTCACGGGTGACGGTGGTGGTCATGGAATCAGTGCACCGATGGACGGATCGACCCCCAAGGCCACAGACGTGGTGTCGTGCGAGCTTACCTGGTACAAGGCCAGAGGGCTATGGTCGGAGCTTGTTCAGTGGCGGCCGTTAGCATTCACTGGTTCGTGTCCCCCGGGGTCCATCGAGACTGGCCGGGGACGCACACGTGGGCGCTTCCTACCGTGGAGGAGTTAACTCAAACTCGGTGGCTGCTGGGCTAGGAGTGGATGGAGGTGTATCTGCTCTCCCTACCGTGATTGTTGCACTGTGATGTGGCCAGTTTCCGGTGTCTCTGGACATGGATACTAGGGCAGCGGCCCCCGGGAGGTGGTCCGCATGGTTGGCTCTCTGACGGGCACTATGGTAGCAGTGGCAGCTATACCTTTTGGTAGGTTCAGAAGTATGTTCAAAGGGGGATGGAAAGTATATCTTCGAGGTTTTTGACGCTTGGGGCGCGACACAGTGGACTCCTACGGCCCCGGACACGCTTCTTGCTTGGAGCACCTCCCACATGCCTCAAGCAACAGCCTAGAAAGATTTCAATTTGATGATGTTGGTAGTGTTCTGAACTATGTGGAAACATCGCAATAACATGTGTTCAACAAAGTAACACCTTCAACAGTTTTAGTGCTCCAAAGGATCTCGGAGGAGGGAAAGTCTTGGGTTGTGGCCGGCTTGTTTAGAGGTGATTTATCACCACACTTTGCAGAACTAGCTAACTGGGTGAGTAGTGAGTAACTGTTACAGTTTTACTAAAGCACATCTAGATGTGCCATAAGTATTGCACATCTAAGTCTTATGTCATTGATCTTACTTTGAGATTTGTGTGGATATTTTCTTTCTTTTTCTTTTTCTCTTTATGCTTGATTCACTCACTTAGATGTGCAATAACTAGACCATATCTAGATGTTATACCATATGTGTGATGGAGGCCGTCGGGCTTTGTGAAACTATGGACGGGCGCCTTGCCCTCTCTCCTATGAATATATGATACATATGCTTATGCGTATTCTCAAAAAATATTACTTGTCAAAATAAAAGGACTATTTTCTCAATTTTAATTCTTGGCAGGTTGAGCTTTATCCAGCAAGTCGAATAACACCCTACACATGCAAGTAGGGAACGGAAAGTAAATACACTGCAACTGACAGTAATGTGAAAAATGGGTTTAGAGATACGCAAACACAATGGTGACATGAAAGATTTTTGACCCGTGGTTCAGATAGGTAGATCTCCGTGGATTCAGTCTTCATTCATGTCTCTATGAATTGGATCCTTCTGATTTACGCTTCTTTTCATCGCCGGCAGTTGTTGTTCTAGTGCGCAGGTTCTGTGAGCCTTAGCACAACAATTTTCCGACTGTCTACTACAATAAATTTTATCATGCTCTGGGGAGGGAGGGACGATGACGACCGCACATTCAACTCACTGCAGTGCATGTAATCGTCCCTAGCCAGTCTACAAATCTGGATGTAGTTGTTTCAGTCTATTTGTTTTTATGTCTGATATTTCTCTTGCAACAATGAGATAATGAATAGTTTGATTTTTTTTCTAAAAAAATCATTTTTTGTACCCTGTAAACACAAAATGGACACATTTGAAACTACGGTTGTATCCCTGACAGAGTCTCAACGGGTACCACATTGAGACCTCACACGTTCCAACACAGTATAATAAAATTTTGAAGTATCCATCGATCAGGGAGGAACATCAACTAGACGACCAACCTCTGAGGATTACAGTGCAACGTCCACCGAAGGGGTGACTTCGTCTAATCCAAAAAAGGAGAACTCGGAATAACCAGCTTGAAAAGCCTGGCAAAAAACCAGGCAGATAGCTCCTTGTTAAATAGCTCTTCGAGTTTGGCCATGGCATATCCTGCCAAAGCGGCATGTCCTTGGTAGATACTCAATAATGATCTAAATGCTCTTATATTTTTTTATAGAGAAAGTACTAGATAGCCAACGCACTTGCGAGGATCATTTATGCTCTTTGTTCATCTGCCAGACCTGCCGTTTGTTGATCAACGATGGGGCACTCTTTCTAGACGGCGTGGCGACAGTGTGCGAGGCTTCGGGCTTCTTCTTCCTTCGAACTTCTCGAGCTGGCAAAGTGGAAAGACACTCACTCTGTTCACTAATATATGTACATCTAAATTTTTTCCCAAGTCAAAGTTTCAAATTTTTGTTTAACTATATATAATAAAAATAGTAATGTATATGACATCAAATTGGTATATTATGAAAGTACATTTCAAAATGTATCTATTGGTATTAATTTAGTGTCATAAATATTGCTATTTATTCCTATAAAGTTGATCGAAGTTTTAAAACTTTGACTTAGGACAAAAGTTAGAACATCAATGATTAAGGCTGTGTTTGTTTGAGCTACAGATTCTAAAAAAGCTGCTGTGAAAAAGCTGAAAGCTGAAAAGTTGGGGTACCCCCAGCTTTGAAATTTACACTAGGAAGAAGCTACAGATTCTCAAAAGCTGCTTTAAACATTTACCCCTTTGGTTAGCTTTTGGCTTTTCAAAGCAGAAGTTAGTAAAAAAAGCTGAACCAAACACAGCCTAAGAGAACGTGTTACTATCCAGCTGCAGGCCGGGCTGATGTGGGCCTCTCATGGTCTTCTTGAGCCCTTATTTCCACTATTTCTAGCTGGCATTTGATTGCTTGTAATAAGCACGCATATGGACCGGGAACTGTCAGCAAGGCGTCTCCTATTCCGCGTGTAGGTCGCTCGTGAGGGGCGTGCCTATATCTCGTGTTCACCGAGTCGAGCTTCCAGGTCGCTGAAGCGACTCCCAGTGTGCGTGAGCATATGGACCGGCCCAGTTCGTGGTAGTACACTCCCTCGTTTTCTTTACTGTTTTTCTCATATTTTTATTTCATCTTTAGTTCCATGTTTATTTTTTTACAATTTCAAATGTTCTAAACATATATATTAAAAATATACTTTACATAATGTTTTGAAAATATTAATCATGCATTTGAAAAATGTTGAATGTGTATAAAAAAAAGTTGACCATGTACTAAAAAATGATGAAATCTTTTGATCATGTATATAAAAATACTAATCAAGCATTTGAAAAAATGTTGAACAAGTATTTAAAAATGTTAACCCAGGATTAGGAAAATTTCAAATGTGTATAGAAACAATGTTAACTATTCATTAAAAAATAATGAATTTTTTATTATTGTACATAAAAATATTAACCCAACATTTGAAAATATGTTGAACAAAATTTCAAAATGTTAATCAAGCATTTGAAAAATGTTAAATGTGTATAGAAAAATGTTGACCATCCATTCAAAAATATGTTAATCTTGCATTTGAAAAAAGCATTTGAAAAATATTAAATATGCATAGACAAAATATTGAACAAATATTAGAATAATGATAATCATTTATTTGAAAAATGTTAATCAATCACTAAAAATATTTAAAGTGTGTATAAGAAAAATGTTGACTATGCATTAAAAATGTTAATCAAGCATTTGAAAATATTAAAAAATGTGTATAGAAAATATGTTGACTATCTATTGTAAAAATATTAATTTTATATTGGAAAAATATTAAATATGCAGTAGAAAATTGTTGTTGACATATACAAAAATGTAGAATGAAAAACCAAAAGAAACAAAGAAACCCAAAAAATGAAAACCAAAAACGAAATAAAATAAACCAAAAGAAAACCAAAGAAATAAATGAACAAACAAGAAAAGGGAAAGAAAAAGAAAAGAAACTAAAAAAGAAAAAAGAAAAGATAACACCAATAAAACAGAAGAAGATGGAGAAAGAAAATAAAAAACAGAAAACTAGTGTAAAACCAGCTATTTTCCTTTTAGTAGGTTGCGCCCACCAAGGTTCCAATCCTGGTGCTCGCATTTATTCCTGAATTTATTTCAGGATTTTCGATGATGCGTATTCAGTGGGAGGAGAAGTTCTTGTCGACAACGAGGTGCCTACATTGATTTCATAAATTTCAAGATGATATGTCGGTTCAGTCTTTTGAAGGTACTCATAGAGATAGGGTGTGCGTATATGTGTTCATAGGGGTGAGTGTATGCGCGTGTATATGAGCACTTGCATCTGTACTGTGTTAAGAAAAAGGTTGCGCCCAAATTACTTAACACGAATTTGATATTGGATCGCTTATGGTGGTTGTTCGAGCCGCCACGTGCTACCTTTTTTACTCATTTTATTAAAAAAAATCGCGAGTAGACTGGCCGATTATTCCAGACGATTTGACGATAGACTCTCGCTGGATGCGAGACATAGCGGGAGCAATTAGTTAACGAGCGCTCCTTTGGGAGCCTCGTAACGATCAGCGCCATTTGGCGCGCTCTCAGCCATTCGCCACGTATCGCTTCTGGACGCTTCCTCTGGATTTTGTTTTTTATTTTATTTTTCCGCACGCGCTTTCGGCTTTTTAAATGGTCTTTTCTTGGTTTTTCCGACGTTTTGATTTTCCCCCGGTCTTCCTTAGCTTTTCGATCAAAAAAATTTTAAAAAAAATTGCGCGAAAAATACGCGTTTTTTTTCTTTCGAGAAAGTCCCGGTTTTTCTTCCGCAAGAGGCACGGTTGTGCCTTCCCGAGAGTCACGGCCGTGCCTTTCGGAAACGAAAAAAACGCGTTTTCTATTTTTTTTTCTTTCGCAAGAGTCATGGTTTTGCTTCCGCGAGAGGCATGGTTGTGCTTTTATGAGAGTCACGACCGTGCCTCTCGAAAAGGAAAAAACAAAACGCGTTTTCTGTTTTTTTTTCTTTGACGAGAGTCACGGTTTTGCTTCCGCGGGAGGCACGGTTGTGCTTTCTCGAGAGTCACGGCCGTGCCTCTCGGAAAAGGAAAAAATACGCGTTTTCTGTTTTTTTTCTTTCGCGAGAGTCATGGTTTTGCTTTCGCGAGAGGCACGGTTGTGCTTTCGCGAGAGTCACGCCCGTGCCTCTCGGAAACGAAAAAAAAAACGTGTTTCCTGTTTTTTTTTCCTTCCACGAGAGTTACAGTTTTGCTTCCATGAGAGGCACGGTTGTGATTTCGCGAGAGGCATGAGCGTGCCTCTTTCGGAAAGGGAAAAACCGTGCTCCCCGTTCGGTTTTTTCGCCCGATCTTTTTCGTCCGGCTTTTTTGCGAAAAAGAAAGTTCTTCAAAATCTATCAACATGGGATCAAGATCTCGACGCGAGGAATCCAATGGTGAAAACGGATCGAGATTTGGACACACGGTTTAAGAGATAAAATGTTTTGAATAAACATATCTACGAAAAAGGGAAAACTCCCAGGTTGCGACAAGTGGCGTGCTGCATGTGCGCCACTTGTCGTGACCTGTAAAAGTGAAGGGTTCTTTGCAACGAGTACTCCTTAATTAGTGATTTCGGGACATAGCTCTCGCGGCTCGCGAGCGACCGCAGGTACCCCCTAGGCTCCCCCGTTGGGTACATGGGCCGGCCCACTAGAACCTTACCAAACTGGTTTTCTTATTTATTTTTCTTGTTATTTCATTCGGTTTTTTCTCCTTCTTTTATTTATTTCCTTATCTTTTTTATTTACCAAACTGGAGTATTTCGTTTTTTCTTCTCGTTTTTGCTTATTTATCATATTTATTTCCATATTTCACATACATTTTCTAAAATCCGTGAACATTTTTTCAGATTGGATGAACATTTTTCGAAATTCGAACATTTTTCCAAATTGAGGTGAACATTTTTGAATTCAAAATTTGTTAACTGAATTAAATTTTTCCTTTTTTATTGAAATTGAGACCATTTATTAAATTAATGGACATTTTGCTAAATCATGAAATTTTTGAATTCAAGAATATTTTGAAAATCATTCTCATTTTCAAAATTGTGAACATTTTCTGAAACCTAAATGATTTTAAAATCATGAACATTTTTTGAATTCGCGATCATTTTATAAAAACGAACATGTTTTACAAATTCTTGATTTTTAAAATAGTTAACATTTTTGGATTTGACGAACTTTTTTAAAGTTGTGTACATTTTTAATAGCTTTAAAAATTCCGAAAAACAATGAACATTTTTGAACACATGAACATTTTATTTAAATCATGATTATTTTGGAATCAGTGAGCATTTATCATTTCCTGAACTTTTTAAATCATGAATATTTTTTTGAACTCACGATCATTTTTTCACAATTCGCAAATTTTTTGAATTCCTTAATTAACTTAAAAAGGGAAAAAATGTAAACAGAAAAAAAAAGAAAATAAATAAAGGGTCTTCCCGCGCCGCCCATGGGCCATCTCATGATAATGCACGTAGGACTGGGAGGGGGGAGGGGGGTGCGCGCTTCCGTCTTTACTGGCGCGTAGGTCGCCATATATATAGGAGCCCCCAGTTAGCAATGTCCCCAGGTGGATCCCTCGGAGGAAGGCACAAGCAAAATTAACGTGGATGGGGCTGTAGCCAAGATGGCTCCCGAGGTTCAATTAGTGCAGTTGCACGCAGCTTATCAGGAGTGTACATGGGTTCTTCTGCAGTGATGTTTGAATCAGTGAATGATCCTGAAATTCCTGAGACGGTGGCCTGTCGAGAGGGGGTCTGTCCTTGGCAGCGGATTTACAGCTCAATTAAACTTGCAACTAATTGTAGGGGTGTGGATGAGTGACCTGATGAAAGGATCTTCGGGACCAAATGCGACTATACTCCATGAGATAAACCAACGAGCTTCAGCTTTTACTTCTTGCTCTTTTGCTCATGAAGGGCGCCGTTCGAATGGGGAGGCTCATAGCTTAGCAAAACATACTCTTTCTCTACCTCAAGGTCGTCATGTGTGGTTTTTGAATCCACATGACATTAATGTAATTCCTAATTTCCTATAAACCTTTTATTTGAGCAATAAAGTGAGTGTGTTTCCCCTAAAAAGAACTATGTAGATTAAAAAAACGCATGTAGCTATGGAATGAGAGTTTCTCAAAAGAAAAGAAAAAAGCTATGGAATGAGAAAACCGGGCAGGCGTGGCAATGAGATGCTTTTGCCTGGTGACCATGGGACGGATGGACTTGAACGAGATGAGATGGTCCTTGAAGCATGAGGTTCAGTTGTCTGTTTTTGAATAGGATGGTTTGGCTTGCAATTGTTGACCGAGGAAATAAACTTCCAAGGACGAAGCTTCATTGCCGGTCCTGGGATTAGCCAAGCCAGACCCACTACATGTTAGAGCATCTCCGGCTGTTCGGCCCCCCAGCGGCCTAAAAAGAGCGGCCTGAGGGTGAACCGGCGCTAGCTCGGTCCCTGGAGGCGACCTAGCTCCCAGTCACGCCCCTAGGCGCCGCCCCCAGGATGCGGAAAATTCAAACTTGGTCGTTCCCGCTCATCACAAAAGATGCCACAAGTCCGGCGATCACAAGTCACAGTTCGGCGATCGGATGTAGTCTGTCGTACAAAAAACAGTTGCGCGTCCCCGTCGACGTAGCCCGGCGAGGGCGATCCCCATGGCTGCGGCGACGGAGAGCCGACGCCTTGCTGTCCCCAGGGCGCGTACTGGGCGTGGCTGCCGGGCGGATTCATCATCCCCGCGCGAGTCGCCTCGGCCTCGGCTTGGTCTGCCGATGCGGCAGCCGCAGCCGCGCGCGCCGCGTTGTCGCGGGCCTTCTTGGCGATGGCCCTGTTCCGCCGGTCGGCGGTGACAGCCTCCCGTCGCTGAACTTCCGCCCTTCACTCGGCGTTTGACATGCCCGGTGGCTTTGACGGCGGCGCCCTCGGCTTCCTCTGCCTCGGCTGGGCGACGGAGGCGGTCGCGGTTGCCGCCGCACGGGGGACGACGTACTTCTTCGGTGGCATGGCGGCCGGCTGGGAGACGAGTGGTAGGCATATTGGCGGGAGGAAAAGAGAAAATGGAAGGGAAGTGAGGGAAAAGCGGGAAGAAACTGTCACAGCCCTAGATTACTGCCTGCAATTAGTTGCATCAGAGTGCATCATGCATCATGTCTAAATTCGAGTGAAATTTGAATTGAGGGAATTCTCAAGCCTCAGAAAATCCTTTTAAAAAAAGGGGCAAGAACCCTTAAACTTGCATTCAGTGAAACCAAAACGGCCTTCATTAATGTTTGATAATTTTGGCAAGGGTTTGGATCCAAACCCAAAATATTGAACATTTTTAAGGAATTATTTTGGCACTGAATTTAAATCATTATTGTATTTGAATTTGGAATTATATTCATAATATATGGGATATATTTTCAAATAACTTTGAAATGTTTTATGTGCTGTTGGAAAAGTCCATCTAGCAACATAAATTATTCAGAGGATATTTGGCACTGTTTTGAATTCGTTTAAATTTGAAAACAGTGGCAAAGTAAAAAAACAAAAAACAAAAAGAAGAACAATAAAAGGCAAAAGCTTACAGGCCTTGCTGGCACAGCATTTATCTTGCCCAGCCAGTGGCCAGCCTTGATCACCCCCTACCTCGCGCCGAGAGGCAGGCGGGTAGCGTGCTCCTCGCTGGCTGGCCATGCGCTGGCCACCTCCTGCTTCCCATTGCCGACGCGCGCTGTGGCGCCACACACACCCCGGACCCCTGCCACTCCTCCCGCGTTTCCCTCCTCTCCTCGCTCTCCCGCGATGGCCGCCCTTGACCATGGGCCTTGCCTACTGAACCACCATGCCACCAGCATCCCCACGCCCGCCTTGATTAGTGCCCGAGCTCCGCCTCCTGCCTTTGAACCTCTTCACCGAAGGAAGCGAGCCCGGACGGCCTCCATCGTCTCACCGTCGCCTTCTCCACCATCGGCCGCCGAGGATCTTCACCGCCGATTCGCCACCGTCGTCGCTTCCCCGAGCTCGCTGACCATCTCGACGCGACCCATGTGAGCCTTCGGTCGATTCCCCTCTCCTCCCCGCGTCGATTTCACGCTGTAGTATATAGATGCACCGGAGCCGAGTTGTGCTCGTCGCCGGCCATGGCGCCGTCGTGGCGAACCCAGCGATGGCTCCCACACATCATCGCCCTCATTGCTTCACCACGAGTCCGCGAGCCCCTCGGAGAGTTTCCCGTGCCCTATAGCCCGAGCCCGCTCGGCCGTACCTCGGCCGCCGCGCCTGAAGCTTCGCTCTGGCGAGCTCCGGCCACCCCGCGCCTCCCGCGTGCCTCCCCTGGATGCGCGCGAGGAAGGGCAACCCTCTGGTGCCCTTGGCTTTGCCCAACACCGCCCGTAGCACCACTCCGGCGAGCTCCTGCCGCGATTGTGGTCGTCGCCGGCGACAATCCGGCGTGCTGACGTGGCGCCGCCATTAGGGGCTAATGACCCAGCTAATTAACCTCTCTCACACCGGCAGTGGGTCCCACTTCCTAACTAAATCTGATTTATTTTTACATTAAAGTTTAACTAACTTGGTGGGCCCACACGTCGGTGACTCTAGCCAGCACCATGACACTAACCAGTGGGACCCACTGGTCAGTTTGACCTGGACCGCCCCGTTGACCTCACGGCGTCACGGTGGCGTAGTCTTTGGCATAATAACTCTTTTTCTGGAATTATTCTTTTACAGGAAATTCCAGAAAATAGCCAAAACTTCTAAAAAATCATAGAAAATCAACCGTAGCTCCAAATCAAACAAATTATATATGAAAAATGATCAGAAAAATCAAATCTATCCATCTGTACCATTTTCATGCATGTTTGATCAAGTTAACTTCACTGTTTAGGATGAAACATGAATAGGACAACTTTGATAATAGTTTTGGAGTTGGGATTTGATGTAGTTTTGAATTCCACTTCAATCAAAATGACTTGCTGTTGCATTAGCCCAAATCACAACATATTGTCATGTCATGATCATGCATCATATTGTTGCATTGCATTGATTGTGTTTCTTCTTTGTTTGTCGGTGCTTGTCCCCTCTGAGTAGACGTGGTTCCGACGATGAGTTCGATGACACCGATGAAGAACTTTACTATCTTCAGAAGTGCCAGGCAATCAAAACCCCCTTGTTCATTCCGATACAATCCCACTCTCTCGCTCCTGCTCTCTTTTACTGCATTAGGACAACACCGCTTCAACTGATACATGCTACGGTAGTTGAAACCATTTCCTCTGCAGTCATAGTTTAGGATAGCCACTGAGTCAAAGCTGGTTTGCTGCAGTCAAACTCCACCACCCCCTCTGTTGATACTGATGCATATGTAGCTAGTTCTGATGTAAGTCTTGCTGGGTACATTTGTACTCACGTTTGCCTATTTTATGTTTTGCAGAGAGATGTCAGTCTCGCTAGTAGTTCCGTGTGGGCTTCGACGTTTAGCTTGATACCTCAGCTACGATCTTGTGCCCTCGGCAGGATCTGGTAGATAGTCAGGCTTCTCAGCCTTTTTCATTTGTTAAGCTTCCGCATGTGCTTTGACTTGTATGCTCTGAATGTTGGGTCATGAGACCCATGTTTGTAATATCTCGCTCCTCGAAGCCTAATGAATAAATACTTTGAGTCGTAGAGTCTTGTTGTGATGCCATGTTGTATTTGCACATATTGAGCATATTGTGTGTATGATTGAAATGCTTGGTATGTGTGGGATCCGACAACCTAGTTGTTTATCCTTGGTAGCCTCTCTTATGGGGAAATGTAGTCTTGTGCTTCCATGAGCCATAGTAGTCTGCTTCTGACCGGTTCACGAGTCCTGCTAGCCCAAAGACTCTTGCTTGGAACACTTGACTGGCGGCATGTGATTCACTTCGTCCCTATATACGTCCCTTCGGGAAATGTCACGCGGTGACATCCGAGTCTGCCTAGCCTGCTACAGCCGGGTTCCCTGAGTCCTGTTAACCAGTGCTACAGCCGGATTATGACGCTGGCGACCGACATGCTCGATGTTGATTCATGTATGCTGTCCCGTAAGTTAGTGCCACTTTGGGTTCACGACTAGTCATGTCGGCCCGGTTCTCTGTCATATGGATGCTAGCGACACTATCATATCGTGAGCCAAAAGGCATAAGCGGTCCGGGCCATGGTAAGGCGACACCGTGGGAATACCGTGCGTGAGGCCGCAAAGTGATATGAGGTGTTACTGAGCTAGATCGGTGTGACTTAAAATCGGGTCTGACAGCTTTGGTATCGAGCTGTTGCTGTAGGATTACCAAGCCAAACTGGTGAAGTTGTGTCTAGAAATGCTTTAGTTATATAAGGAATTGATTGTGGAAGGAGCGTATGTTGGGTAGCGTAGTAATTTCAAAAATTTCCTACGATCACGCAAGACCATGGTGATGGCATAGCAGCGAGAGGGAGAGTGTCCGTCCACGTACCCTCGTGAGACCGAAAGCGAAGCGTTATATCAACGCGGTTGATGTAGTCGACGTCTTCACGATCCGACCGATCCAAGCACCGTTACTCGGCACCTCCGAGTTCTTAGCACACGTTCAGCTCGATGGCGATCCCGGGCTCCGATCCAGCAAAGCGTCGGGGAGGAGTTCCGTCAAGACGACGGCGTGGTGGCGATCTTGATGTTCTACCGTCGCAGGCTTCGCCTTAAGCACCGCAACAATATGACCGAGGTGGAATATGGTGGAGGGGCACCGCACACGGCTAAGGAGCGATCACGAAGATCAACTTGTGTGTTCTAGGGTGCCCCCTGCCCCGTATATAAAGGAGCAAGGGGAGGGCGGCCAGCCCTTGGGCGCACCAAGGGGGGAGTCCTCCTCCTAGTAGGAGTAGGACTCCCTTTCCTAGTCCTACTAGGAAGAGGAAGGGGAAGGAAAGAGAGGAGAGGGAGAGGAAGGGGCTGCGCCCCCCTCCTAGTCAATTCGGACTCCCCATGGAGGGGGCGCCACCTCTGGTGCAGCCCTCTCTCTCCCTCTTGGCCCAATAAGGCCCATAACTTCCCCGGGGTTCAGTAACCCTCTCGGCACTCGGTTTTCTCCGGAAACTTCCGGAACCTTTCCGTGTCGAATATAACCATCAATATATCAATCTTTATGTCTCGACCATTTGAGACTCCTCGTCATGTCCGTGATCACATCCGGGACTCGAACTCCTTGGTACATCAAAATACATAAACTCATAATATAACCGTCATTGAAACTTTAAGCGTGCGGACCCTACGGTTCGAGAACCATGTAGACATGACCTAGAACCATTCTCGGTCAATAACCAATAGCGGAACCTGGATGCCCATATTGGCTCCTACATATTCTACGAAGATCTTTATCGGTCAAACCGCATAACAACATACGTTGTTCCCTTTGTCATCGGTATGTTACTTACCCGAGATTCGATCGTCGGTATCCAATACCTAGTTTAATCTCGTTACCGGAAAGTCTCTTTACTCGTTCCGTAATACATTTTCTCACAACTAACTCATTAGTTGTAATGCTTGCAAGGCTTATGTGATGTGTATTACCGAGAAGGCCTAGAGATACCTCTCCGACAATTGGAGTGACAAATCCTAATCTTGATTCATGCCAACTCAACATATACTTTCGGAGACACTTGTAGAGTACCTTTATAATCACCCGATTCACGTTGTGACGTTTGGTAGCACACAAAGTGTTCCTCCGTAAGCAGGAGTTGCATAATCTCATAGTTGCAGGAACTTTGTATAAGTCATGAAGATAGCATAAGCAACATACTAAGCGATCAAGTGCTAAGCTAATGAAATGGGTCATGTCAATCACATCATTCTCCTAATGATGTGATCCCATTAATCAAATGACAACACATGTCTATGGTTAGGAAACATAACCATCTTGATTAATGAGCTAGTCAAGTAGAGGCATACTAGTGACACTCTGTTTGTCTATGTATTCACACATGTATTATGTTTCGGTTAATACAATTCTAGCATGAATAATAAACATTTATCATGAAATAAGGAAATAAATAATAACTTTATTATTGCCTCTAGGGCATATTTCCTTGATCTCCCACTTGCACTAGAGTCAATAATCTAGTTCACATCGCCATGTGATTTAACATCAATAGTTCACATCTATATGTGGTTAACACCCATAGTTCACATCGACATGTGACCAACACCCAAAGGGTTTACTAGAGTCGATAATCTAGTTCACATCGCCATGTGATTAACACCCAAAGAGTACTAAGGTGTGATCATGTTTTGCTTTGTGAGAGAATCTTAGTCAGCAGGTGCGCCACATTCAGATCCGTATATATTTTGCAAATCTCTATGTCAACAATGCTCTTGCGGAGCTACTCTAGCTAATTGCTCCCACTATCAATATGTATCTAGATCGAGACTTAAAGTCATCCGGATCGGTGTCAAAACTTGCATCGGCGTAACCCTTTACTTACGAACCTTTTATCACTTCCATAATCGAGAAACATATCCTTATTCCATTAAGGATAATTTTGACCATGTGTCGATGATCTATTCCTAGATCACTATTGTACTCCTTGCCAAACTCGGTGCAGGGTATACAATAGATCTGGTACACAGCATGGCATACTTTATAGAACCTATGGCCAAGGCATAGGGAATGACTTTCATTCTCTTTCTATCTTCTGCGTGGCGGGTTTTGAGTCTTACTCAATTTCACACCTTTGTAACACAGGCAAGAACTCTTTCTTTGACTGTTCCATTTTGAACTACTTCAAAATCTTGTCAAGGTATGTACTCATTGAAAAAACTTATCAAGCGTCTTGATCTATCTCTATAGATCTTAATGCTCAATATGTAAGCAGCTTCACCGAGGTCTTTCTTTGAAAAACTCCTTTGAAACACTCCTTTATGCTTTGCAGAATAATTCTACATTATTTCCGATCTACAATATGTCATTCACATATACTTATCGAAATGCTGTAGTGCTCCCACTCACTTTCTTGTAAATACAGAGCTTCACCGCAAGTCTGTATAAAACTATATGCTTTGATCACACTATCAAAGCGTTTATTCCAACTCGAGATGCTTGCACCAGTCCATAGATGGATCATTGGAGCTTGCACATTTTGTTAGCTCCTTTAGGATTGACAAAACCTTCTGGTTGCATCATATACAACTCTTCTTTAATAAATCCATTAAAGAATGTATTTTGACATCCATTTGCCTGATTTCATAAAATGTGGCGATTGCTAACATGATTCGGACAGACATAAGCATCGCTACTGAGTTGAGTAAATCTCATTGTAGTCAACACCTTGAACTTGTCGAAAAACTTTCTGCGACAAGTCGAGCTTTGTAGATAGTAATACTACTATCAGCATCTGTCTTCCTCTTGAAGATCCATTTATATAATATGGCTTGCCGATCATCGGGCAACTCCATCAAAGTCCACACTTTGTTCTCATATATGGATCCCATCTCAGATTTCATGGTCTCAAACCATTTCGCGGAATCTGGGCTCATCATCGCTTCCTCATAGTTCGTAGGTTCATCATGGTCTAGTAACATGATTTCTAGAATAGGATTACCGTACCACTCTGGTGCGGATCTTACTTTGGAAGACCTACGAGGTTTGGTAGCAACTTGATCTGAAGTTTCATGATCATCATCATTAACTTCCTCACTAATTGGTGTAGGAATCTTTGGAACTGATTCTGTGATGAACTACTTTCCAATAAGGGAGAAGGTACAATTACCTCATCAAGTTCTACTTTCCTCCCACTCACTTCTTTCGAGAGAAACTTCTTCTCTAGAAAGGATCCATCTTAACAACAAATATTTTGCTTTCGGATCTATGATAGAAGGTGTACCCAATAGTTACCTTTGGGTATTCTATGAAGACGCATTTCTCGATTTGGGTTCGAGCTTATCGGTGAAAACTTTTCACATAAGCATCACAACTCAAACTTTAAGAAACGACAGCTTAGGTTTCTTGCTAAACCATAGTTCATACGGTGTCATCTCAGCGGATTTAGATGGTGCCCTATTAAGCGTGAATGCAGCTGTCTTTAATGTATAACCCCAAAGCGATAGTGGTAAATCGGTAAGATACATCATAGATCGCACCATATCAAAATAAAGTACGGATTCTGACGTTCGGACACACCATAATGTTGTGGTGTTCGGTGGCGTGAGCTGTGAAACTATTCCACATTGTTTTCATTGAAGACCAAACTCGTAACTCAAATATTCATCTCCACGATCAGATCGCGAAACTTTATTTTCTTGTTGCGATGATTTTCCACTTCACTCTGAAATTCTTTGAACCTTTCAACTATTTCAGACTTATGTTTCATCAAGTAGATATACTCATATCTACTCAAATCATCTTGTGAAGGTCAGAAAAATAACGATACTTGCCACGAGCATCAACATTCATTGGATCGCTTACATCGGTATGTATTATTTCCAATAAGTCAAGTAGCTTGTTCCATTGTTCGGAGAACGGAGTTTTAGTCATCTTGCCCAAAAGGCACGGTTCGCAAGCATCAAATGATTCATAATCAAGTGATTCCAAAAGTCCATCGGCATGGAGTTTTCTTCATGCGCTTTACACCAATATGACCTAAGCGGCGATTGCCACAAATAAGTTGCACTATCATTATTAACTTTGCATATTTTGGTTTCAATATTATGAATATGTGTATCACTATGATCGAGATCCAATGAACCATTTTCATTGGGTGTGTAACCATATAAGGTTTTATTCATGTAAGCAGAACAACAATTTATTCTCTTACTTAAATGAATAACCGTATTGCAATAAACATGATCAAATCATATTTATGCTCAACACCAAATAACACTTATTTAGGTTCCACACTAATCCCGAAAGTATAGGGAGTGTGCGATGATGATCATATCAATCTTGGAACTACTTCCAACACTCATCGTCACTTCCCTTCAACTAGTCTCTGTTTATTCGCAACTCTGTTTGAGTTACTACTCTTAGCAACCGAACCAGTATCAAATACCGAGGGTTGCTACGAACACTAGTAAAATACACATCAATAATTTGTATATCAAATATACCTTTGTTCACTTTGCCATCCTTCTTATCCATAAAAAACTTGGGGTAGTTCCGCTTCGATGACCAGTTCCATTGTAGCAAAAGCACTTAGTCTCAGGCTTAGATCCAGACTTGGGCTTCTTCACTCGAGCAGCAACTTGCTTGCCGTTCTTCTTGAAATTCCCCTTCTTCCCTTTGCCCTTTTCCTTGAGACTAGTGGTCTTGTCAATCATCAACACTTGATGCTCTTTCTTGATTTCTACCTTCGTCGATTTCAACATCACGAAGAGCTCGGGAATCATTTTCGTCATTCCTTGCATACTATAGTTCATCACGAAGTTCTAGTAACTTAGTGATGGTGACTAGAGAATTCATCAATCACGCCTTATCCGGAAGATTAACTCCCACTTGATTCAAGCGATTGAAGTACCTGGACAATCTGAGCACATGCTCACTAGTTGAGCGATTCTCCTCCATCTTTTAGTTTTAGAACTTTGTTGGAGACTTCATATCTCTCAACTCGGTATTTGCTTGAAATATTAACTTCAACTCTGGAACATCTCATATGGTCCATGACGTTCAAAACGTCTTTGAAGTCCCGATTCTAAGCCGTTAAGCATGGTGCACTAAACTATCAAGTAGTCATCATATTGAGCTAGCCAAAGCGTTCATAACGCCCGCATACGCTCCTGCAATAGGTCATCACCTAGCGGTGCATTAAGGACATAATTTTACGTGCAGCAATGAGGATAAACCTCGGATCACGGATCCAATCCGCATCATTGCTACTAACATTTTTCAACATAATTTTCTCTAGGAACATATCAAAACAAACATATAAAAGCATAGGGAAGCAACAACGCGAGCTATTGATCTACAACATAATTTGCAAAATACTACGGGACTAAGTTCATGATAAATTAAAGTTCAATTAATCATATTACTTAAGAACTCCCACTTAGCAGACATCTCTCTAGTCATCTAAGTGATCACGTGATCCAAATCAACTAAACCATAACCGATCATCACGTGAGATGGAGTAGTTTTCAATGGTGAACATCTTATGTTGATCATATCTACTATATGATTCACGCTCGACCTTTCGGTCTCCGTGTTCCGAGGCCATATCTGCATATGCTAGGCTCGTCAAGTATAACCTGAGTATTCCGCGTGTGCAAAACTGGCTTGCACCCGTTGTAGATGGACGTAGAGCTTATCACACCCGATCATCACGTGGTGTCTGGGCACGACGAACTTTGGCAACGGTGCATACTCAGGGAGAACACTACTTGATAATTTTTAGTGAGAGATCATCTTATAATGCTACCGTCAATCAAAGCAAGATAAGATGCATAAAGGATAAACATCACATGCAATCAATATAAGTGATATGATATGGCCATCATCATCTTTTGCTTGTGATCTCCATCTCAAGCTTCGTCATGATCACCATCGTCACCGGTAGCGACACCTTGATCTCCATCGTAGCATCGTTGTCGTCTCGCCAACTATTGCTTCTCGACTATCGCTACCGCTTAGTGATAAAGTAAAGCAATTACATGGCGTTGCATTTCATACAATAAGCGACAACCATATGGCTCCTGCGATTGCCGATAACTTCGGTTACAAAACATGATCATCTCATACAATAAAATATAGCATCACGTCTTGACCATATCACATCACAACATGCCTGCAAAAACAAGTTAGGCGTCCTCTACTTTGTTGTTGCAAGTTTTACGTGGCTGCTACGGGCTTAGCAAGAACCGTTCTTACCTCGCATCAAAACCACAGCGATACTTCGTCAAATAGACTCCGTTTTAACCTTCTCAAGGACCGGGCGTAGCCACACTCAGTTCAACTAAAGTGAGAGAGCAGACACCCGCGGTCACCTTTAAGCAGCGAGTGCTCACAGCGGTGAAACCAGTCTCGCGTAAGCGTCTGGCGTAATGTCGGTCCGGGCGCTTCATCTCACAATACCGCTGAACCAAAGTATGACATGCTGGTAGGTAGTATGACTTGTATCGCCCACAACTCACTTGTGTTCTACTCGTGCATATGACATCAACGCATAAAACCTGGCTCGATACCTTTGTTGGGTAGCGTAGTAATTTCAAAAATTTTCCTACGATCACGCAAGACCATGGTGATGGCATAGCAGCGAGAGGGAGAGTGTCCGCCCACGTACCCTCGTAGACCAAAAGCGAGCGTTATATCAACGGTTGATGTAGTCGTGCGTCTTCACGATCCGACCGATCCAAGCACCGTTACTCGGCACCTCCGAGTTCTTAGCACACGTTCAGCTCGATGGCGATCCCGGGCTCCGATCCAGCAAAGCGTCGGGAGGAGTTCCGTCGACGACAGCGTGGTGGCGATCTTGATGTTCTACCGTCGCAGGGCTTCGCCTTAAGCACCGCGACAATATGACCGAGGTGGAATATGGTGGAGGGGCACCGACACGGCTAAGGCGATCACGAAGATCAACTTGTGTGTTCTAGGGTGCCCCCCCCCGTATATATAAAGGAGCAAGGGGAGGGCGGCCGGGCCTTGGGGCGCACCAAGGGGGGAGTCCTCCTCCTAGTAGGAGTAGGACTCCCTTTCCTAGTCCTACTAGGAAGAGGAAGGGGAAGGAAAGAGAGGGAGAGGAGAGGAAAGGGGCTGCGCCCCTCCTAGTCAATTCGGACTCCCCATGGAGGGGCGCCACCTCTGGTGCAGCCCTCTCTCTCCCTCTTGGCCCAATAAGGCCCATAACTTCCCGGGGTTCGGTAACCCCTCCGGCACTCCGGTTTTCTCCGGAAACTTCGGAACCTTTCGGTGTCGAATATAACCATCCAATATATTAATCTTTATGTCTCGACCATTTCGAGACTCCTCGTCATGTCCGTGATCACATCCGGGACTCGAACTCCTTGGTACATCAAAATACATAAACTCATAATATAACCGTCATTGAAACTTTAAGCGTGCGGACCCTACGGTTCGAGAACCATGTAGACATGACCTAGAACCATTCTCGGTCAATAACCAATAGCGGAACCTGGATGCCCATATTGGCTCCTACATATTCTCTGAAGATCTTTATCGGTCAAACCGCATAACAACATCGTTGTTCCCTTTGTCATCGGTATGTTACTTACCCGAGATTCGATCGTCGGTATCCAATACCTAGTTTAATCTAGTTTCGGAAAGTCTCTTTACTCGTTCCGTAATACATTATCTCACAACTAACTCATTAGTTGTAATGCTTGCAAGGCTTATGTGATGTGTATTACCGAGAAGGCCTAGAGATACCTCTCCGACAATTGGAGTGACAAATCCTAATCTTGATTCATGCCAACTCAACATATACTTTCGGAGACACTTGTAGAGTACCTTTATAATCACCCGATTCGTTGTGACGTTTGGTAGCACACAAAGTGTTCCTCCAGTAAGCGGAGTTGCATAATCTCATAGTTGCAGGAACTTTGTATAAGTCATGAAGATAGCATAAGCAACATACTAAGCGATCAAGTGCTAAGCTAATGAAATGGGTCATGTCAATCACATCATTCTCCTAATGATGTGATCCCATTAATCAAATGACAACACATGTCTATGGTTAGGAAACATAACCATCTTCGATTAATGAGCTAGTCAAGTAGAGGCATACTAGTGACACTCTGTTTGTCTATGTATTCACACATGTATTATGTTTCCGGTTAATACAATTCTAGCATGAATAATAAACATTTATCATGAAATAAGGAAATAAATAATAACTTTATTATTGCCTCTAGGGCATATTTCCTTCAACGTAAGACTCTTTTTACTCCTTTACCTTATGCCCTTCTGATCTGAGTCATCCTCTTCTTTTCTACGGGGATTAAGAACTAGGCTTCTCGTCTATCTATCAGGATCACGTGTTACTAATCTATAGACTTATAGGATTGACCGATTTAAGCCTCGGTTCAGTTCCTACTACTTCCGTGTGTTCATAGTTGGTCTCGGAACCTTGATATTGTGCTTCTGAGTGGTTATGCCATCAATTTGCAGGATGTCTCAAAACTTTTTGAGCATTTACAGCCGTTATGTTGTCCGAGTCATCCCATGTTTCTAAATAGTCTGATGCATTTGCAAATCCTTCCTCCCAGTTCTCGATGTCTTATTGGGCCGGATTAATCACAATAAACAGTGTGTTGAGGTACTCCATTGCCTCGACATATATGTTGGAGTTATTTTTATGACCCTAGGTGTCTTAGGAGTCACCTAGTAATATAATCTAGCCATGTTTTGTGTTCCCGATGTGATGATTCGGCCATCGTTCTCAAAAGCATCCCGTGATGCCATTTAGTATGTAGGTATTCCACTTCTGGGTTTTGAACCCGAGATTCACCCTACTTACTTCATGTTGATAGTAATTGCTAGTTCCCTTAGGTTATTAGTAACCTTTGCGTTAGTCCTCGAGGTCCGTGGTATATCCTTCTTCCAAATACCATGAACTACTTATGGCAGAAGTTCCTCGTTGAACCAAAAGATCACAACCAGAGTGCTCGTGATGGGTTCTCCATTCTATTTTGCGACTCTGCCAGTTCAACCTTCTTCATGGGTTATCTGGAAGAAATACGATGAATTTGTTCGGCATACTAATCCATGCATCCACAACTCAGAAAATCATATATTCTTTTAAGTTGTCCCATTTTAGTTGTCTTCCGACCCTCGTCTATCAATTGATAGTCAAGAGCATGCGTGCATCCGTTAATCGATGCCTACTACTCTTGTGGTCCGTCAAGCCATTCTATTCCGGAATGACTAGGAGAAACAAACTCCAGTACCTCATCCATATCTAGGATTGGGTCAAAGAAATTGTATTCCATAGATCAAAATGCCGATCCAGCTTACAGTGCATTTCTACCTTGAAGTATTACCTTCTTTATGTCAGGATTGTCATGAGAATTGCACACCATTCTATGAGCTCTTGATGCAGTGATACTTCTCGCCATCATTATTCATTCCTCGGTCCCCGTGTTATTGTAACCGGAACGCCGACAAGTGAATCGTGATGTGTGAAATCAATACTCCTAGCAACCTTGTTGCTTGGTAGTTAAATGGACAATAATTTCATTCTTAGCGTGTTGGTTCTTGAATCATCATTCTAAGATAGATTGTGCTACCTAGTCCTTATTTTGGTGCACCTTTCGATCAATGAGTTAGGATTGTGTCAATCCCTCGCTCCCTTGATCATATTATCTTGCCCTGAAAAGCAAGGTTGTTCTCGAGCTTAGTAACATATCGGTGGTTCGTGATTTTCCGAATATCTTCTCTAAGTATTACCAGGTTGTCCCCGATTGTTATGTTGAGCTCGTGATCAAGTTGGTTTTCCTCTAAACCACCCCTTCTCCAAGAATCCGTGTTGGATACCCCTGAGCTAGTTGGTTAAGCTAAACGACAACTTGGAGAGTTGGAAGATAAAAGCTTACCTAACTTAGATCGTTTCAAAGGGATATCCTGGTGTTGGTGTGTTAGTTGAAGAAAGATGATATCTTCATCGATTGGTCCCTGTGATCAGTTGTTGGACTTATTGTCTTATAAAAACTTTGATTTGAATATGGGCTATCACCAAATCAAATCAGTACCATCGATGTTCGTAATGTTGTCTTACTCGTGGTTGGTCCCTCGAGCATACACCATTACATCTTTTGGTCTGACCAATGCTATCACCGTGTTCACATGATGGTGGAAGTCCAGTGATATGGAAATTCCAATGAGTTGCTGTTGGGCCCATCAGCAGCATTTTGTCTCCCCCATGATTCATTTTGAACATCTAAGTTAGTGTTGGAAACTTTTGTAAGCATTATCTTCATGTCCCGCTCATGAAATATATGTTTGGTGTAAGAAGTGACTTTCTCCAAGTTCATGTGCATCAGATGCAAGTTGCCGCCATGAATTTGAGAAAGGTTTGTTTTGTTTCCTCTGGAATCATCCCAAATCAGTCATGCATACGTGCAAAGTATTCTGTGGATTGAAGACTTGCAACCTTCATTCTATATGTATCCCTAGCACACCAAGCCACTGATTGATTTGTTCAAGGAGAAGAAGTTCCTTCTTAAGAGCAAGACTTATGTAAGGACTTGATATCCTCGATGATGGTTCCCCACGAACTTCGGTAGTGTTTTACTATAAGACTACTACGTGGTCATGCTTGTCTTGGACAGCGTGTTCACAGGTTTGTAGCAGAACCAATTCATGTTTTGGAGCTTGCTATCGTAGTTCATTTTCCGAGAACCTCGCAACGTCATCTCGTCGGTTTGTGTTGCAAACTTTCTTTTCTAGACATGTTGTCTGAAATATCCTGTTACCAACCAGATCTGAATCTCAGGCAGATGTGATGGTTGGAACTTCTTCCAAGAGCTATGATATGGGTTCCGGTGAGGTGGATGCACCTAGCTGGAAGCTTCTATTATTGTAGTATCTTGATTAAGCCATTTGGTCACCTCCCATGAGGATTTTGCATGACTTATTCTAGAAGTTGTTCCTTATGGATTTTGTGTTCCCGAAGTCCGACCTTTACTTGATGACCATGTTGATGCCACTTTGAATCATGATAGTGGTATCTTAAACATCAAGGAGAACATTGGAAGCGGAGTGCTAAATGTCTCTCGGTCGATCATCCAGGTTTTGTTCCTTGGCATTGCTAAGGACAAATCTGAGAAAGTGTTGTCTTCCTTTGCATCTGCATCGTCCATCACTATTCATCATGGTAGTATGATGTGTTGCCAGGATCCGTGGCTCGGATGTTGGTAAAACCTTGATGAATATGGAAAGGCTCAAGTTCTTGAGAACTTTCGGACACTAGGTTATATCTTGATTATCGGTCGGATTGTGCCTTCCATTTGCCGATTGTTCTATAACCATAGTTCCATTCCAAAACCGAGTATGCCATTTCTTGAATTCCTTCAAACGATCGTTTGTGAATTGCCATTAGCCTGGTATGAAGGGCTTCAATGATCCTTTCTGATGGAGTTTCTTTCTGTCATCAACGTGTTTGATGAAGATCTCGAAAGCAAAGACGTCAAGATCAATTTGATGCAATGAATCAACACCTTCAAGAATGCAACGGGTCATGAAGATTGTGTTAGCTTTGTGTCCCCTCTGTCTTCTTACTTCACGTCTTGAATCTCGGGACGAGATTCTTGTTTAGTGGGGGTGAGTTGTCACAACCCTAGATTACTGCCTGCAATTAGTTGCATCCGAGTGCATCATGCATCATGCATCATGTCTAAATTCCAGTGAAATTTGAATTGAGGGAATTCTCAAGCCTCAGAAAATCCTTTTAAAAAAAGGGGCAAGAACCCTTAAACTTGCATTCAGTGAAACCAAAATGGCCTTCATTAATGTTTGATAATTTTGGCAAGGGTTTGGATCCAAACCAAAAATATTGAACATTTTTAAGGAATTATTTTGGCACTGAATTTAAATCATTATTGTATTTTGTAACACCCCAAATTTTCTGGCCAAGTTTTTGATATAAAATTTTTTGCCAGGAGTTTTAAGTTTTATTTCTGTGGATTTTCAGAACTCTTCTTTTATTGTTAAGGAGTTTTGCATCTTTTCCCAAGTGGAGCTTTCCAAAATAATGGGACTTTTATGCTAGCTTATTATAACAATTTCTAAATCAGCAGATTCATTTATTAATATTATTTCACCCTGAGTTATAATCATTAAAATGGCTTGTTTTAAATTTTGGAGCTCTGTTTGTACTACAACCATTTGATAAAATCACTTAAAATTTCAACCAAAATTTGGAGATGTCATGTGATGTCTCTAAACCAATTATGTGCATTAACATAATTATTTCATTGCTTATTTTGGGTTTTTCACCTGGTTTGCTTCTCTGGTCCAGTGGGCATTTTTGCACTACAACCCATTTAAATATTTCCCTAGAGCCTCCACCAAAATTATGGGATGTCAATGGTAGCATGCCATTCAACTTTATGCAAAAGCATAGTGATGTTCTTTGGAAAATTTGAGTGCAACAGCCTCTTTTTCATTCTGGACCAGACTTGTGTTTTCTACTACAACTCTGTTATTTCTTGCTCTAATGACCTTGGGTTTTCTCATGCTTGTAGTCAACCCTGCAAAACCCCTAAGTCCAGGTGCATGCACTCTTTGGAGCACTTTTGGTCCATGTAATGATGCCACTCACTCCCTTCCCAGAACTGAAGTTTTGCAAAACTTGCACTAGCAAGTTTCTCCTTTTTGCAAACTGACTTCACCACCCTCTTTTATATCCATAGAGACACTGATCTGGAGAGTTTGGCCACTCCAAGAGCTACCTAGGTGCCTTTGGCATTTTGTCAAACACCCTGTGTGCATGACCAGTTTTGGCATGATTTCAAGTTTTCATTGTGAGCTTGAGCTCCTGACCTACCCAGCGTGTCCTAAGGTTTCGCCCTAGCCCATAACCCCTTTCTACTAACTCCCTTGTGGTTTGGAACTCTCTAGGCTGCCCTGGCATTTCGTCGAGCACACCCCAGGCGTGCTCTGGGCGCGCCCAGAGCGTGCGTTTGGCACCCACGTACGCCCACGCCGCCGCGTCACACCCCGCACTCAAAACCCGGCCCCAGCCAGCTCGTCGTGTCCCCTTGCACCGCCACGCCACCCGACCACCCCGGCACCCCAGCGCCACCGCCAGATAGCCGTGGCGGCTAGTTGTCGGCCGCCAGCAGAGCCCGACCGTGGTCGGCGCCGCCAAAGCCACCCGGCTTGCCACCGCCCTTGTGAGCATGACGTACTCATCGCAAGCGTGTCGCCTAGCTTCCGTCGTCGCCACGACCCCCCCTGCTGCTACAGAACGTCGGTTCGCCGTTGTTCTTATCGTCGGCCGCCTAGGACCAACCTAGCCACACTATATAAGGAGACCCCGAGCTCAATTCCGCACGCAGGTAGCCTCACACCATCTCACTCGTGCCGCCTTAGCCGTCAATTGAGAGGAGAGAGTCGTCTTCTTCCTCTCCGGCAACTCCAGCCGCCGCCACTGCCCAGGCCCTGACGGCGCCTCCAGAGCCTCCCCTCTCCCTCTCTTCACGAAGCCGTCTCTCCATCCGTGATCACATCCCCTACTCCATTTCGATTGGGAACCACCGCGGCACCAAAATCACTTTGTCCCCAAGCTTCCTCCATGTGGCTTCGCCCGGCAGCTCACGTCGTCCCGCCGACCCAGCGACTACCGATGGGACCGCCCGGTCTTGCGGGTCCATCCGACCATCTGGAGCCCGCGAGGAGCCGTAAACGCCGGCGACGATCGCGGAGTCCCCCTCTGTTCGGTAGGAGGAAGAAGAGGGAAGGAGACTGGTCAAACCTGACCAGTGGGGCCCCCTGGACCCACTATCAGTGACCCAGGCACAATCCACGTGGGTTAAGTGGAAACGTATTTCTGAAAGGCACCTTCGACGTGTATGTATAATCGAAACGTTTTTCTGTTTTTTAAAATCAGATTTGACCAGAACTTTGACTGTCGATAACTTTTTAAATACAACTCCAAATGAATTGATTCTTTTTGCTACTTCTCTCAAATATTGTCTAGTTTATTTTAAGATTTATTTGAAAAAATTTCAAAACAACTTTTTGTGCTGTTTTTATTTTGTGTGTTAATTCAAATACATTCTTTTAAATAGGATTTTTGAAGATTTCAGGATGATTTGGATGCACCCTTCCTTCCCATGACCTGAAGGCAAGCATTCTGAACCCTGATGAAATGTGTGTGTGTGTGTTGCATTATCACGGTGACAACACCACCCCGACACGTGCATACGTCATTTTATGTGAGAAGGTGTTTCTACTCATGAGTGCATGTTAACAGGTTTCATGCAAATGAAGTTGAGATGATTGTGATTGAAATCACCGACATTGCCTTTCACGTATACCGGGAGGAAAGCCGGGAAGGCCCTTGTCTTGGGTAGACACGGTCTTGCCCCTAGTCCTCCGTCGAGGCGGACGTGTCCGGTATGGCATGAGGGGGATATGTCGTGTGGTGTTTCTATCTGCTGTTTGTAATATATGTATTGTTATGTTAATCATGCAGAAAATATTACAACCTCCTGAGTCAACCGTAGATCGAGTCTTGTGCCAGTAACCCCCATACTTGCTTCATACTACCACTCGTCTCTACACCAAGTAGGGTGCAGTTCGAGAAGTTGTCAACCCTTTCCTAGCACACACCGCATGAGAGGCCGTGGTGGAAGATATTGAGGCATCCGGTAGTCATGTCACCGGTCCGGGAGCATGGGTGTTTCGGTTGTAGCGAAGGGGTAGTTCCCAGTTTTGCCATGTATAAATTTTCGATCCCATGTTACGTTGAGGTTGTGGCCTCCCACTTAGAGTTTTGCTTAACAGGTGTCGTGGGTGATTCCGGACACATGTGAGTTAAGCTGGTGTGTGCAAGTTAGGTGTGTTTTCAACAAAAAGACCGTAGACGAAATTAGTCCCGATGGACTAAAGGAATCCGTTACTCGTGGGTAAAGAGTACACCCTCTGCAGAGATTAAACCTATTCGAATAGCCGTGTCCACGGTTAGGGATTACAGTTTGGGATGGGTCAAGTGTCGGTCTTAGTGTCGATCTTCGGAGGCAAAACTGTTAAACTGTTAACTGAAATTACAGAACTTGGATCATGATAATTACGATTATTATTGTTATTGTTGACTAACCCATGATTTTATTTGGTATGATCGAATATCCCCGGGATGGTTCTACCTCCTGGATATTCACTGTGTTTTCTTTTAAAGCCCTTTATGTGGTGTCGCTTAGACGCCCGACTGTGGCATTTCTTTTAAAGCCCTTTATGTGGTGTCGCTTAGACGCCCGATTGTGGCATTTCTTTTCAAGCCCTTTATGCGGTGTCGCTCAGACGCCCGATTGTGGCATTTCTTTTAAAGCCCTTTATGCGGTGTCGCTCAGACGCCCAACTGTGGCATTTCTTTTAAGGTCCTTTTTGCGGTGTCGCTCAGACGCCCGATCGTGGCTATTCTTTTGAAGTCCTTTATGTTTTTATTTCATAAATTTTAATACAACCACATCATTGCATATCCATAAATAACATGCTTGCACGCACCAGAGTTTTATTTATCTTATGTGACTAACGTCATGAGCATATTATATTTTCAGTACATTCAAAGTACTCACTGGCTTGTCCCTGGCTATTGTCTTGGCCAGATTTCATGCTTGGAGAGGAGCGTTGCGGTGACTGTCCCAGAACCTAGGCAACGGTGATAACAGCCACGCGAAGATAGGAGTTATCCTGGTCAGCTGTTCCTGTGGGAAATGGAGTCCCATAGACGAGGATATTTCATAACCCGCTTCCGCCATCAACCTTAGAAACCTTTTGTTTTACTCACAGGCCAGAATGGTCTTGTACTACAAATTGTATTTTTGCTTGGATCTTCTGGATCAAGTTAGTGCATTATCAGCTAACAGTTATCCTGGGGCTGGTACGGAGAATCGGTCGCCACATATTTGAATTTGGAATTATATTCATAATATATGGGATATATTTTCAAATAACTTTGAAATGTTTTATGTGCTGTTGGAAAAGTCCATCTAGCAACATAAATTATTCAGAGGATATTTGGCACTGTTTTGAATTCGTTTAAATTTGAAAACAGAGGCAAAGTAAAAAAACAAAAAACAAAAAGAAGAACAATAAAAGGCAAAAGCTTACAGGCCATCGCTGGCTCGGCATTGTGGTTGGCCCAGCCGACCGCCAGCCGCCATCACCCCTACCTCGCCCGAGAAAGCGAGGGCGTGCTCGTCATGCTGGCCATGCCATGCGCAAGACCACCTCGCTTCCCATCATTGCCCGACGCAGCCTGTGGCGCCACGCACACCCGAACCCCCGCCACTCCTCCCCGTTTCCCTTCCCTCCCCGCTCTCTCCCGCGATGGCCGCCATGCCATGGACGCCTACCTGAACCACCATGCCACCAAAGCATCCCCACGCCCAGCCAGTTAGTGCCCGAGCTCCGCCTCCTCGCACTGAACCTCTCCACCGAAGGAAGCGAGCCCGGACGGCCTCCATCGTCTCACCATCGCCTTCTCCACCACCGGCCGCTGAGGATCTTCACCGTCGATTCGCCATCGTCATCGCTTCCCCGAGCTCGCTGACCATCTCGACGCGACCCATGTGAGCCTCCGGTCGATTCCCCTCACCTCCCCGCGTCGATTTCACAATGTAGTATATAGATGCACCGGAGCCGAGTTGTGCTCGCCGCCGGCCATGGCGTCGTCGTGGCCAGAACCCAAAGCAGTGGCTCCCACACGCATCATCGCCCTCATTGCTTCACCACGAGTCCGGCGAGCCCCTCAGAGAGTTTCCCCGTGCCCTATAGCCCGAGCCCGCTCGAAGCCGTACCTCGGCCGCCGCCGCGAGCTCGCTACGGCGAGCTCCGGCCACCCCGCGCCTCCCACGTGCCTTCCCTGGATGCGCGCGAGGAAGGGCAACCCTCTGGTGCCCTTGGCTCTGCCCAACACCGCCCGTAGCACCACTCCGGCGAGCTCCTGCCGCGGTTGTGGTCTTTGCCAGCGACAATCCGGCGTGCTGACGTGGCGCCGCCATTAGGGGCTAATGACCCAGCTAATTAACCCTCTCTCACACTGACAGCTGGGTCCCACTTCCTAACTAAATCTGATTTATTTTTTGTTAAAGTTTAACTAACTTGATGGGCCCACACGTCGGTGACTCTAGCCAGCACCATGACACTGACCAGTGGGACCCACTGGTCAGTTTGACCTAGACCGCCCCGTTGACCTGCTGACGTCAGTGACGTAGTGCTGGCGCAGTAACTCTTTTTCTGGATTTATTCTTTTACAGGAAATTCCAGAAAATAGCCAAAACTTCTAAAAATCATAGAAAATCAACCGTAGCTCCAAATCAAACAAATTATATATGAAAAATGATCAGAAAAATCCAATCTATCCATATGTACCATTTTCGTGCATGTTTGATCAAGTTAACTTCACTGTTTAGGATGAAACATGAATAGAACAACTTTGATAATAGTTTTGGAGTTGGGATTTGATGTAGTTTTGAATTCCACTTCAATCAAAATGACTTGCTGTTGCATTAGCCCAAATCACAGCATATTGCCATGTCATGATCATGCATCATATTGTTGCATTGCATTGATTGTGTTTCTTCTTTGTTTGTCGGTGCTTGTCCCCTCTGAGTAGACGTGGTTCCGACGATGAGTTCGATGACACCGATGAAGAACTTTACTATCTTGAAGTGCGTGCAAGCAAAACCCCTTGTTCATTCCGATACAATCCCACTCTCGCTCCTGCTCTCTTTTACTACATTAGGACAACAACGCTTCAAGCGATACATGCTGCGGTAGTTGAACCCCTTTCCTCTGCATGACCTGTCATTGCCACAGTAAATAGATGAAACCCACTAGCATGAGTAGGAGTTGTTTGAGCCCTGATGTGCCTACTCATTCATGCTTGTTGTCATGCCTGCTACTGCTTAGAGTTGAGTCAGGTCCGATTCATCGGGGATGAATTGGAATGTGGTGAACTGTGACGCCCCCGATTCAACCGTACACTAATCATGCACGCAAATGTGTACGATCAAGATCAGGGACTCACGGGAAGATATCACAACACAACTCTAAAACATAAATAAGTCATACAAGCATCATAATACAAGCCAGGGGCCTCGAGGGCTCGAATACAAGTGCTCGATCATAGACGAGCCAGCGGAAGCAATAATATCGAGTACGGACATAAGGTAAACAAGTTTGCCTTAAGAAGGCTAGCACAAAGCGGGATCAGATCGAAGAGGCGCAGGCCTCCCGCACAGGATCCTCCTAACTACTCACGGTCGTCGTCCGCGGGCTACACGTAGTAGTAGGCGCCTCCGGTGTAGTAGTCGCCATCGACGGTGGCGTCGCTCTGGGCTCCATCGCCAGTCGCAGCAACCGAGTAGAGATAGGGGAAAAGGGGAACAAGGCAACCGTGAGTACTCATCCAAAGTACTACAAGCAAGGAGCTACACTACATATGCATGGATATATGTGTAAAGGGCCATATCCGTGGACTGAACTGCAGAATGCCAGAATAAGAGGGGGATAGCTAGTCTTATCGAAGACTACGCTTCTGGTCACCTTCGTCTTGCAACAGATAGAAGATGGTAGGTTGAAGTCCTCCAAGTAACATCACATAGCAATAATCCTACCCGGCGATCCCCTCCTCGTATCCCGGAGAGAGAGCGACCACCGGTTGTATCTGGCACTTGAAAGGGTGTGTTTTATTAAGTATCTGGTTCTAGTTGTCATAAGGTCAAGGTACAACTCCAAGTCGTCCTGTTACCGAAGATCACGACTATTCGAATAGATTAACTTCCTGCAGGGTGCACCACATAACCCAACACGCTTGATCCCATTTGGCGGACACACTTTCTCGGGTCATGCCCGCCGCGGAAGATCAACATGTCGCAGCCCCACCTAGGCTCAACAGAGAGGTCGAGACGCGCGGTCTAAACCTAGGCGCCAGGGTCCGGGCCCATCACCTGAACACACACTTGCGTTGCGAGGGCGGCCGTAAGCAGACCTAGCCTAGTGGCGTTCGATCCAATTCGGCGCGCGCGCGCTTCGATTCGTGACGTCACGAAGTGCCGGTGATACCACGACGCCGAGTGCCCATATCTTTCCCACGTAGTTGGTTAGTGCGTATAGGCCCGTAGCCAACTCAGATCAAATACCAAGATCTCGTTAAGCGTGTTAAGTATCTGCGAGCGCCCGAGCAGGCCAGGCCCACCTCTCTCCTAGGCGGTCTCAACCTGCCTGTGCGCTCCGCCACAAAGATCCACTCATGGTGCTCCACCTACCGACCCGACTTTAGTCTCCACATGTATCATGTATAAAGTATATAGTATATACCGTGATCACCTCCCGAGTGATCACGGCCCGATAGTATAGCATGCAGACGGACAAGAATGTAGGGCCACAGATGAAAATACTAGCATCCTATACTAAGCATATAGGATTGCGGTAAAGGTAACAACTTGAGAGTAACAAGGGACAGGCTATGCATCGGGTTAGGTATAACGGAAAGCGGTAACATGCTACACTACTCTAATGCAAGCAAGTATAGAGTAGAGTAGGCGATATCCGTGATCAAGGGGGGCTTGCGTGGTTGCTCGGCAAGAGAGAGGGTCGTCAACTCCGTAGTCGAAGCTAGGCAAAGCAGCGTCGGTCTCGTAGTCTACCGGAGAGAGAGGGGGAAGAAACAATAAATATAATGCAAACATAAGCATGACGGTGCATGACAAGAAAATGCGCGGTGCTAGGTGTGCCCTAACGCGGTAGGAGGTGATACCGACGAAGGGGGAAAACATCCGGGAAAATATTCCCGGTGTTTCGCGTTTTCGGGAAGAGGAGCCGGAGGGGGAAAGTTGCGAGTTCGATAGGTTAGGGGGGTGTGGCGGACGAACGGGTTGCGTATCCGGAATCGTCTCGTCGTTCTGAGCAACTTTCATGTTGAAAATATTTTAATCCGTGTTACGGATTAAAAGATATGATTTTCTAAAGATTTTATTAATTCCTGGAATTTAATTAATTATTTAATTAATTCGAAAAACAGATTAATGACATCAGCATGATGTCATGCTGACATCAGCAGTCAACAGAGTTGACTTGGTCAACCTGACATGCGGGTCCAGGGGGACCCACCTGTCATCCTCTAATTAGGTTAATTAGGGTTTAGGTTAATTAGTTAGCTTAATTAACTGTTTAGTTTAATTAGTGATTAGGTTAATCTAATCAGGATTAATTAACTTAATTACTTAATTAATTAATTAATATTTTATTTATTTTAATTATTATTATTTATTTATTTAATATTTTTTTATTCCTTTTTTTCTAAAAACCGTTCTGTGGTGTGGGGCCCCCTAGTCAGTGGCCCGGGGGGCCTAGCGGGTCTTGGAGTGCACGGTGCGCACGCTACCGAGTCCACCCGGATGGGGCGACAGGGCGGTTGTGGCGGGCGCTTGCCGCAGGGGCGGCGGAACGAGGCAGAGGCGAGGCGGTCATGATGGCTGCCGGAGGGGAAACGCCGACGGGAAGAAGCAGGGCGCGCCACCGGCGACGCTGGCCGCTGTGAGCTGCCCATGCAACGGCGAGCAAAGGGGCGGCGGGACGAGGCGGACAAGGGCGCGAGCACAAAGCGACCGCTCGATGAGCGCTGGGCGACGCGTGGGTCGACGAGCCCCGGTCGACGACGTCGAGGTGGCGGGCGCCGTGGTTGAAGCGAGGCGACCGTGGGGAGAAAGCGCGGCGGCCGCGGGCGCCGGGCGCTGACCGCGGTCGGGGAGAACAGGGACGAGGCCCGTGCGTGGGGGGGCGGCGGCCGTGCGTGGCGTCGCAGGGGCAGCGGGCTGTGTGGCTGGTGGCGCGTCGGGCGCGGCGCAGGCGCTGGCGTGCCGAGCTGGACGGGCGCGTGTGAGTGAGCGAGGGGAGAGAGGAGAGGTCGGGGCTCACAAGGGGGTAGTAGGGCAACGACAGTGGGCTCGGGACGGTCGGGGGTCCGATGAGGAGAGAGGAGGCGGCGGCGTCGGCGAGGAGCAAGCCGGCAGGTGGTCCGCTAGGGGTTCCAGGCGGCGTGTGGCGGCGGGCGGCGTCAGAAGCGTCGGCCCCTCTGGATCCCGATCGGATCGGGGAGAGGAGGGGGGCGAGTGGGTGACGGGGTGGATGGGGTTAGGGTTAGGTGGGGAATGGGGGAGGCTTATGGGGTGCGGGGTGGGCCGGCCTGGCCGGCCTGGTGGCCAGCTGGGCTGGTTGGCCCAACGGGTGGGGGTTTCTCTTCTCCCCCCTTTTTTTTGATAGTTTTAGGTTTTTAGTTTTTTTTTCTGTTTTGTTTTTATTTACTTTCTTTTCTGTTTAAAATCAGTTTAAATTATTTAGACATTTTCTAAAAATGTGTCTACTTCACCATAATTACCGATGCAATATTTGGCAACCCCCGAACATTTTAGTTTTAATTTTTGAAAACTTTTATTGCTATCATAAATTTGAATTTGAATTTCGAAACAGTTTTGAATTAACCCGTGATTAACTACAGTGACAGAGGTGACGTGGCACCATCAACGTGAGATTACTGTAGCATGATTATCCGGGCGTTACAAATCTCCTCCACTACAAGAAATCTCGTCCGAGATTTAGGAGGTAGAAGGAAGCAGTCAAGGGGTATTCTTGTGCAGAGGATCCTCTCGTTCCCAAGTGGCTTCATCTTCGAATGGTGCGACCATCGAACTTTGAGGAACTTGATCGCCTTCGGCGTGTGCGGCGTCCCAGCTTGGTCGAGAATGCGGACGGATGCTCTTTATAGGAGAGGTCTTGTTGCAATTCGAGCACTTCATGGTCCTTCGCTCGGATTGGGTCCTTGAAGCAGCGTCGGAGTTGTGACACGTGGAACACATCGTGAACTCCGAGAAAGGTTCGACGGAAGCTCCATTGATATGCCACTTTTCCACGCCTTTCCGAATAGTGAATGGGCCAATATAGCGAGGAGTTAGCTTGCCCTTGATCCCAAGCGGTGAGCACCCTTCATTGGTGTAAGCGAAGATAGGCCTTTTCGCCAAAGTTGATAGACCATGTCTTTATGATGACGGTCATAATTACTCTTTTGACGAGACCGAGCAGTCTTGAGATTCTCCGAATAATGCGGACTTGTTCTTGGCATGTTGGATAATATCCGGACGAAGAGTGGGCGTTCCCCGCTTTCGACCAGTTCGGAGGGTTCGCACTTTCGTCCATATAGCACTTGAAGGGGCCATCTTGAGACTAGCTTGATAGCTATTATTATAAGAGAACTCAGCATACGGAGAGATTCCTCCCATTTCTTGCGAAGGAAATAACACAAGCTCGAAGCATGTCTTCGAGAACTTGGTTGACACATTCAACTTGCCCTTGTGATTGCGGATCAAGCGCATCTTGAAAGATAAGTGAGTCCCCATAGCTTCTTGGAAACTTGCCCGGAATCTTGAAGTGAATAAACTGCCACGGTCGAATTGATAACCGGTGGAATACCGTGAAGTGAAACAATTCGGACATATAGAGAGTTGCAAGTGACTAGCGATGATCGTTTCTTTGACCGCCGAAAATGTTCAACTTTAGAAAGTCGGTCAATAGCGACAAGAATAGCCTCATTACCTTTCTGCGACTTGGGAAACCCAAAGGCGAAGTCCATTTCAACATGGTCCCATTTCCATTCAGGAATAGAGATAGGTTGCGAGTTCCAGCAGGCCTTTGATGTTACGCTTTGATCTGACAACAAGCGTCACATTCAGCAACATAACGAGCAATGTCTCGCTTCATATTAGACCACCAGAATCGCTGACGTATGTCTTGGTACATCTTGGTGCTACCGGGATGAATAGACAAAGGCGTATCATGAGCTTCTTTCATAACCTTTGGAGTCAGATTCAGGTTTTCCCTCTTACTCGGTACCACTAGGCGACCTATGAAGAATAAGGTGCATGCGTCATCCACAGTGAAGAATGAGGGCTTTCCTTCTGCGAGATAACGTTTAATCCTCTCGACTTCATCGTCACATTTCTGTATCCATTTGATAGTGTCCACAAGATCTGGTTTCGCAACCAGGGTATTGAGAGAACCCCTGGAAACAACATGGAGGTTCATCTTGCGAAGCTCCTCAGGAGGGGGAGCGAGTGCACCCGGAGGAACAATATGGAGGTTCAGCTTTCTGAATTCTTCAACGAATGAGGGCTGAACTTTGTGAACTGGAGGTGGTTGCGAGAAGACTTGCGGCTCAAGGCATCAGCCATTACATTAGCCTTGTCGGTGTATAGGAAATACCCAAGTCAAAGTCTGCACATCTCCATCCATCTCTGCCGACGGAGGTTCAGGTGCGGCTGAGTAAGCAGATACTTCAGACTTTGGTGGTCGGTGAAGATCTCATAACGACACGAGAAGGTAATGTCGCCATCGCTTGATGCATGAATGACAGAACAAGCTCGAGGTCGTGAACTGGGTAGTTCCCTTTGTGAGGGCGCAATTGTCGAGAGGCATAGGCAATCACTTTGCGCTCTGCATTAGGACACAGCCTAATCCTTGACGGAAGCGTCGCGATAAATGACGAAGTCCTTCTTAGTATCGTGGAGCTAATCTTTGGGGCGAAGTCAACTTGTCTTTGAGTGCCGGAAGCTTTCCGACATTTATCATCCATTGGAACTTGGCGCCTTATGCAATAGGTTAGTCGAGGCACGGCAATCTTGGAGAAGTTCTCGGCGAATCGACGGCAATAGTGGCGAGACCGAGTAAACTTCGACTTGCTTGACATTCTTGGAGGAGTCCAATCGAGAATAGCCTGAACTCGTTCGGGGTTGACGCAATACCATCTTTAGAGATGACATGCCCAAGATAGGTTACTTCGGAAGCCGAATTCACATTTGGAGAACTTGGCATAAAGTTGATGCTCTCGTAGGTTTTCCAAAGACAAGACGAAGATGTTGACATGCTCTTCTTCGTTCTTAGAAAATACCAGGATATCATCCAGATAAACCACGACGAACTTGTCGAGGTAATCCATGAATATATAGTTCATCAAAGAGAGAAGGTGGCTGGAGCATTGGTTAAGCGAAGACATGACTGTGTACTCGTATGAACCATAACGAGTCACAAAGGCGGTCTTTGGGATATCCTCTTCACGAACACGGATCTGGTGGTAACCCAACCTCAAGTCGAGTTTAGAGAACACTGACGAACCAGCCAGTTGATCATACAAATCATTGATCCGAGGAAGAGGATACTTATTCTGAATGGTAGCTTGGTTTATAGGACGGTAGTCTTGGACCAATCGGTTTGTCCCATCCTTCTTCTTGACAAAGAGAGAAGGTGCTCCCCAAGGAGAGCAACTTGGGCGAATGAAACCACTTCGAAGAGATTTGTCGATTTCCTCCTTGAGCTCAAGGAGTTCATGCGGCGGCATCTTGTAGGGTCGCTTGGCTATAGGAGTGGTGCCTGGTTTCAAGTCGATGACGAATTCGACAACTCTAGCAGGGGGAATCCCTGGAAGTTCTTCAGGAAAGACGTCGAGGAATTCACGCACGACAGGAATGTTTCAATACCCTCGAGTGGTGCAGCGTTCAATGCATTCAATGCATAGAGCCTTGCCTCGGCATTTTGCACCAGATGAGCTTGGTAAGTGACTATTTCATCTGAAGGGTGTAGCAGATGGACGGTCTTAGTGGCGCAAACTATAGAAGCAGTATGCGCCTTTAACCAATTCATTCCCAGAATGAGGTCAATGCTACAAGACTTCAGTACGATGGGTGAGACAAGGAATTCCAGTCCTTCGATTTCAACGGGGACGTCGTTGCAAATCATGGAGGTTCGACATTGGCCCGCAGGGGTGTGTACTAATAGTGAAGCATTCATGTCTTCGCTTTTAATACCATGCATTAATGCAAAATCTTCTGACATGAATGAATGCGAGGCACCTGTATCAAATAGAACACATGCTGGTACTGAATTTACGAGGAGTGTACCCATCACAAGAGCAGGCTGGTCTTGAGCTTCGTTCGGATCGGCGTGGTTGGCATGAACTTCGACCATAAGGCTTGGCATTGTTGTTGCGGGGCTGGTTGCTTCCACGCCGGTCATTTGGAAGGGCCAGCTGATTCTCGGTTCTGGTTGCATTCTCTAGCACGGTGCCCTGGTTGACCACACCTGAAGCACAAACCATTATTGGGGGTGGGAACAGGAGCTTGGGGTGGTGGAGCTGGAAGCTTTGGCTGCCTAGTTGGAGTAGGCAAACGAGGTGCAGCATAGCTCTGCCTTGGGGCAGGTGCATTCGGCTGGTACATGCTGTTGGGAATCCATATCTTGCGCTTCTGCGAGGAAGGGCCCGAATATGAGCCTGTGTCACGGTTGCGCCTGTTAGAGCTCTGGTATTCCTGCAGACCAGTTTCGACATTGATAGCTTTGTTCACCAAGGTGGCGAAATCAGCAAAGTCGTGCACTAGAAGTGCGAGCTTGATGTCAGCTTGAAGGCCGTCACGGAACTTCTCCTGTCTGCGTGCATCAGTTGCAATGTCCTCTTCAGCATAGCGAGACAAGTCCAGAAACTCTCGCTGATAAGCTTCAACAGTCTTGTTGCCTTGGGTGAGGTTGCGGAACTCACGCTTCTTCCGGTCCATGACTCCTTGAGGGATGAAGCGGGCACGAAAAGCAGCTTGGAAGTCGGCGGTGATGATTGTTCCGGTGGCTGAGTACGCTGTGGCTGTCCCACCATTGTGTTGCGGGTCCCTTCAGAAGAAGGAAGCAAAGGTGACATAGCTGGCAGGGCTACATCAGCAGACTCCATCTCATAGGTGATGTCACGAGGCCATCTTGACATCCAGGGGCTGGGTTGAGCTGCGGTACACACTTGGGTTGAGGCGCATGAAATCCTGCAGATTTTGTGTTTGGCTGCTGGTCCACAATGGGGCGAGGAAACTGAGCCATCATGTTCTCCATGAACTGGCGATTCATCTCAAGCTGTTGGATCATACCAGCCATGTACTCAGGCGGTGGTGGGAAGTTGCCACCACGACCACGACCAACTGGTCTAACCATCCTGCTAATATATAACAGGGTAGTTCAGCATTTGAGAAATTATGCAAAGGACAAGAATCATTCATGATGAAACATGCATAATGAAAGCAAAGACGATAGAAACTACATAGTAGTCGGCATATCTTACAAAAGGAATCATGCATAGAGTTCGGTACACGAGTTGATTACATAGACTAAGACATCATAGGCGGCACGCAGAGCTCATGGCGAATGCATCTAACACTAACAAGCAAGCCTACATTAGTCCCACGATGCTGCGGAGGTAGTTGTAGCCTGAAAGCTGGTAGTGTGGCAGCGGATAGTCCTCCACGCCGGTGAGCTGGGGCCACGGTTACTCAGTGCAGAACCCGACGCCCAAGTGGCGAAGAGGACCAAGCACGGAGAGTACCCTCCACCTCCGCCAACCGACACCCAGGGCATCACGGTCTGGCTGGGTAGATCGCGAGAACGCGGCAGCTCTCTGGATCGGACAAAGGGTGCAACAGCGTCGAGCACAATAAAGGTGCTTGACGGGTGGTGTACAACTCGTGGCGAAGAGCTCGGTTAGCTCGATCCAGCCCATCGACATGCGTAACAAAGTTACGATGGTAGAAGGGCTCTCGGTGACAAAGATGGAGTAGGCAGCGGTGTAGTAACCCTCCTCACCAACATCGGATGCGATAGCAATGTGTACGAAGGGGAGGTGTCCAACTCCGATACTCTCCACGAAGACGGGTAAGAGCAGCATAAGCAGCATCGTGGACTGCCATATCGATAGTCACCCCAACACCATGTGCGGTGTGCAGCACGAGAGTGGAGTCATACTCCCGAGAGTAGAGGTGGACGATGGCTCGGCATCTGCTCTGGTTAAAGTCCTGGTACTCCTCAAAGGCGGTGTACTCGGGGTGCGGCGATAACCCGGATAGGTCATCATCTCTGCTAGCACCGCAGTGATCCCGAGGCACCAATGGCCGTCGTGTGGTGCACGACCTGCCTCGTGGGTTCCATCTAAAAACAAAGATGTTTCAAAGGAGTCAAATGACAGTGTGGAAATTGATCAAAGTACAATTTCCAAGGAATAACTATGGCTTTATCCAACTTTGGGGTGAATGTGGTCACGGGATCCTAGTGTTAGTCGAGAAATTCGTTTAACCCGAGTAGAAGAGAGTTCGAGTCCCAAAGTAAAGGTCAAGGAGTAAAAGATCCTAGTACCACCCGATGGCGGCGTGGGCCCGTAAGGCACACAGCCAAGTTAGTAAAAGTTTTGCAATGTCTAGACTCGACTTCGCCAAGGAGTGTGGAAGGGATTCCTACAGCAATCGGCTCGATACCAACTTGTGGCGCCCCGATTCAATCGTACACTAATCATGCATGCAAATGTATACGATCAAGATCGAGACTCACGGAAGATATCACAACACAACTCTAAAACATAAATAAGTCATACAAGCATCATAATACAAGCCAGGGGCCTCGAGGGCTCGAATACAAGTGCTCGATCATAGACGAGTCAGCGGAAGCAATAATATCTGAGTACAGACATAAGGTAAACAAGTTTGCCTTAAGAAGGCTAGCACAAACTGGGATACAGATCGAAAGAGGCGCAGGCCTCCTGCCTAGGATCCTCCTAACTACTCCTGGTCGTCGTCCGCGGGCTGGACGTAGTAGTAGGCGCCTCCAGTGTAGTAGTCGTCATCGACGGTGGCGTCTGGCTCCTGGGCTCCATCGTCTGGTCGCAGCAACCGAGTAGAGATAGGGGGAAAAGGGGAAACAAGGCAACCGTGTGATAGAGGCGAGGGTGTCCCGATCTTTCGATAAGATGATAACTATCGATTTGGTGGAGTCGACTTTGACGATCCGACTACAAACGTGCACGACGTTGCGCCTTAGCAATCGCTAAACCAACTCCGAGAGGTTACTGACGATACCGGAAGCACGATCAGCCTGACCACGAAGGTCTATTCCTGCAAGCAATCGAAGAACAAGCAAGAATCTGATAAAGCAATCTGAATATTGCGAATATATATGAAGTATTGATAATGGTGGGGATCCGTAAGCGGTCTTGGTCCGGTCGTTGGACACAAACAAAGTACACGAAGTTGCAATGGCTAACTTTTAACTAAACAAATCCCAAGGAAAAAGCTACTAGATGGATCTACTTATATAGGAGCAAGGGGTGGCGGCCAAGGAGGTGGGAGGACGTCCCAAGGCAGCCTAAAACTAACCCTAGGTCGTACAAGGCCAATGGGCCCAAGCGGAGGTGACGTAACACCTTTGGACTTGTAGTTTGACTCGGATTTTGCTGCACCATCAGATTGTTTCGTCTATAACTCAACGCTCTGGACGGATTTTAAGGTGATTCCAATTGGGTTGGAAAATGCACGAAATCTATTTTCCAACAAAAAAAGAATCAACCAATTTGGAGTCCGTATGAAAAAGTTATAGACGTTTTGAGTCAGGTATGTCTGTGCAGTCCGAATCTGAGTCCAGAACGTGAGAGACTTGGACTCTATCTTCTCTTGGGCCAAAAGTGACGTGAGAGAACTTTTTGAACAGCAGGTAAACATCTCTTTCTCCCTTATCTTCATATGTGGATTGTACAAATGTCCCATACACCTGCAATTAGACATGGCACAAAAGTTTGTGAAGTATTTTGTCTGGATAACATAAATATATTATTGAATAGTTTGCACTAGAAATCACCGAGAAATATGCATGTATGCAATATTTTGGTCTCATCCAAGGTAGTCATGTCCTCATCATCCTCCCCTTTTTGAAAACAAAGCCGTCCTCGGCGTTGCTTAATCTGAAATGTGGCTAACAAAAGAGAAAGGTGTACATGTTGTATATGTATACGTCATCCATTTTTACTTCCCTTGATTTTTGCATATATGACACATGAATAGATGAGTAACTTGCATAGTTCATAAAATCTAAAGCCAACAAATTAGCACAAGAACTAGAAGGCTTGAAAATACTGCAACTCAGTTTGCACATATAAGTGAAGCTCTTATTTATTTCAAGAGATTGACAATGTTCATCATTAAACCATCCCAACATTGGTGAATAAACCTCATTTGAATCAAATTTACATGCTACAACATGCTTAGATAAGCAAACATGCAATGAGTCATTCGACACAGAATCATCACCAAGATTAGAGGTCGTATCAAAATGATTAAACATTGATTCTTTTGCATCAATAGTTAATTCAATGGGTGCTCTCAAAATTGTTGGTATTTCAGTTGTTTGATCACATGGCAAAGTCAAATTATCAATATAATCCTCTAAAATAGGTGGTGTGATCAAAGTAGTGGGTAGCTCAACACATGATGTATTCAAGTTCACTAGGCATGCATCATTCTCATGTAAAAGTGGAAAATCTGTACCTTTGTCATTACCTCTTATAGTCAACTCAGATGATGCAGCACTCTCGATGGTGATGTGTCACATGGTGGAGATGATGTAGTCCTCGCAACAACGGATGTGGTTGTCATAGTACGCCTAGTAGTTGAATAAACATCTGTATCAACAGTTGGAATGTGCACCGTGCGCTTGTTCTCCTTGTGGGCAACACGTCGTTTTATTTCCTGTTCAGCTTTGCAAGCAAGACGAAACAAATGGTCCATAGGATAACACTCTTCATGAATTAGTATCTCCTGAATATTATGGTTTAATCCTCCCCAAAATCTATCCATAAAATCTTCTTCACTTTCTTCTAAAATGAGTGCAACAAGGTAGTTTGTAAATCATCATAATATTTTGTTACGGTGTCACTACCTTGTTTTAAATGTTCCAGTTTTTAATCATGCCACGAGTATAATAAACATCGATTTAATCTATCTCTCATGACATGTTTTAAATCATCCCAAGTATTAGGTACATAATCAGGGTGTAACCGACAGTATTCACTCCACCAAACTAGAGCATAACCAGTGAAAGAACCAACCGCAACCATAACTTTTTTACGTTCATCAAAATTATGGGAAGCAAATATATTATTTATGTCTAACTCCCATTCAATATATAAAGGAGGTCTAAAACGGCCATTAAATGGTGGTATAGAAACATGAACCTGATCATGTGCATTTGGATGTTTGTGCACCTGTTGTGACGGTTGTGGTATTTGCATAGGTGGTGGCATGTCTCCCGCGATCGACAAAGCCCATGATTTGACTCTGGATCCTGTCATGATTAGTAGAACAAGAAACAAAATCCAAAAATAATGTTCCTATAACTACTAGGATGTGGTGGTAAAACGCTCACAGTAAAGCAAATATCAATGTCTTACAAGTTCTTACCATGCAGCAGGCGGTGATCGGCAACCAGCGGTGTCAAGTAACTCTGAATATTGAGTAAAGCGATTGCCAGGGGAGCGTACGTATACACGGTGTAGAAATATGTGGAGCTGGGTTGGCTATATATGGTAGCAAAAGATTAGCAATAATCAATTCAAAGATGCAATGTTGAATAAACGCTCAACGACGGTACTGTGCTGGTCCTAGGCTAGACCGGACTAGAGACGCGAGCCTAGAACACTAATGAGGTCACGGCATAGCACAACTAGCATCAATGAAGGATACTAAGTAGCTCTTGACAGCAAGATATAAGTGAAGATCACAACGGCAGTGAAGATAATGATGAAAAACAACTGCCAAGCAGGACATACAACAACTCTCTCTCCAACTTTCCTCTTCAAAAGTTTGAGCCAATTTTCTGATAAATTCTTTCAAAGAATGCTACTAACTCAAGCTTTCCAATGCAAAAAGAATCACTCAATTCGAGTTGATATGAGGAGTCAAAGAATTCTAAAACTGGCCTGAAAAATTGGAACAAGCTGTGTTCACGAACTTCAGAGGGCAAAACACCTATTTAGAAGCCGATTTTGAGGTGTCAAATATTGAACTAGCTTCTGCAACTATTTAGATGCGCCTCGTCTCTAGCTTTAATTTGAGTACTCACGGAGTCAAAACGGACTTCGTATGAGGAAGATACACCTGTTTTACTGAACAGTGCGCAAAACAGATTCCAATCCGAATTCAGGTACGAGATTGATTCTAGATAGATCCGGTTTTTTCCTCTCTTTTTTTTCTCACGCTTTTTTTTCTTTTCTTTCTCTCCTTTTTTCTCTGACTTTTTCTTTTACTTTTTTTCTCTTTTTTCTCTCCTCTTTCCAAACAAACTAGATAAGATGCAGATTGGATCAAGTGAAGATGTGAACGATCTCAAGCGTGGTTATGACAATGAACGGTGGGTAGCACGTGGTGGAAATTGATGGATGGATGGTGGTCAACGGAAGGGATAACGATGCAGCGCGGCGTGACTAATGTGAACAGAACTCAAACTCTAAACGAACTAGACACTAAGACCAACAACTCGACACGACGATGCAACCGATAATTCAATAATGCAAACAATGAAAAGAAAACTGCAAAGGCTCGGACTGGCTTGGACAAAGGATGAATAGATCTAACTTTTTGTGGCTTTTCTTGGACAATAGGTAAGAAAATAAATCTAATCTAGGGATAATTGGAAATTCTCACCGAGCAACCTGAAAACTGATACCACTTGATAGAGGCGAGGGTGTCCCGATCTTTCGATAAGATGATAACTATCGATTTGGTGGAGTCGACTTTGACGATCCGACTACAAACGTGCACGACGTTGCGCCTTAGCAATCGCTAAACCAACTCCGAGAGGTTACTGACGATACCGGAAGCACGATCAGCCTGACCACGAAGGTCTATTCCTGCAAGCAATCGAAGAACAAGCAAGAATCTGATAAAGCAATCTGAATATTGCGAATATATATGAAGTATTGATAATGGTGGGGATCCGTAAGCGGTCTTGGTCTGGTCGTTGGACACAAACAAAGTACACGAAGTTGCAATGGCTAACTTTTAACTAAACAAATCCCAAGGAAAAAGCTACTAGATGGATCTACTTATATAGGAGCAAGGGGTGGCGGCCAAGGAGGTGGGAGGACGTCCCAAGGCAGCCTAAAACTAACCCTAGGTCGTACAAGGCCAATGGGCCCAAGCGGAGGTGACGTAACACCTTTGGACTTGTAGTTTGACTCGGATTTTGCTGCACCATCAGATTGTTTCGTCTATAACTCAACGCTCCGGACGGATTTTAAGGTGATTCCAATTGGGTTGGAAAATGCACGAAATCTATTTTCCAACAAAAAAAGAATCAACCAATTTGGAGTCCGTATGAAAAAGTTATAGACGTTTTGAGTCAGGTATGTCTGTGCAGTCCGAATCTGAGTCCGAACGTGAGAGACTTGGACTCTATCTTCTCTTGGGCCAAAAGTGACGTGAGAGAACTTTTTGAACAGCAGGTAAACATCTCTTTCTCCCTTATCTTCATATGTGGATTGTACAAATGTCCCATACACCTGCAATTAGACATGGCACAAAAGTTTGTGAAGTATTTTTGTCCTGGATAACATAAATATATTATTGAATAGTTTGCACTAGAAATCACCTGAGAAATATGCATGTATGCAATATTTTTGGTCTCATCCAAGGTAGTCATGTCCTCATCACCGTGAGTACTCATCCAAAGTACTCGCAAGCAAGGAGCTACACTACATATGCATGGATATATGTGTAAAGGGCCATATCAGTGGACTGAACTGCAGAATGCCAGAATAAGAGGGGGATAGCTAGTCTTATCGAAGACTACGCTTCTGGTCACCTTCGTCTTGCAACAGGTAGAAGAGGGTAGGTTGAAGTCCTCCAAGTAACATCACATAGCAATAATCCTACCCGGCGATCCCCTCCTCGTATCCCCGAGAGAGAGCGACCACCGGTTGTATCTGGCACTTGGAAGGGTGTGTTTTATTAAGTATCCGGTTCTAGTTGTCATAAGGTCAAGGTACAACTCCAAGTCGTCCTGTTATCAAGATCACGGCTATTCGAATAGATTAACTTCCTGCAGGGTGCACCACATAACCCAACACGCTTGATCCCATTTGGCGGACACACTTTCACGGTCATGCCCGCCGGAAGATCAACACGTCGCAGCCCCACCTAGGCTCAACAGAGAGGTCAAGACGCGGTCTAAACCTAGGCGCCTGTGGGTCTGGGCCCATCACCTGAACACACAAGACGTTGCGAGGGCGGAAAGCAGACCTAGCCTAGTGGCGTTCGAGTCCAATTCGGCGCGCGCCGCTCAGTCGCTGACGTCATGAAGTGCTTCGGCTGATACCACGACGCCGAGTGCCCATATCTTTCCCACGTAGTTGGTTAGTGCGTATAGGCCCGTAGCCAACTCAGATCAAATACCAAGATATCGTTAAGCGTGTTAAGTATCCATAACGCCGAACAGGCGAGCCCACCTCTCTCCTAGGCGGTCTCAACCTGCCTGTCGCTCCGCCACAAAGATCCACTCGCGGGTGCTCCACCGGCCGACCGACTTTAGTCTCCACATGTATCATGTATAAAGTATATAGTATATACCGTGATCACCTCCCGAGTGATCACGGCCCGATAATATAGCAACAGACGGACAAGAATGTAGGGCCACAGATGAAAATACTAGCATCCTATACTAAGCATATAGGATTGCGGTAAAGGTAACAACAAGAGTAACAAGGACGGGCTATGCATCGGGTTAGGTATAACTGAAAGCGGTAACATGCTACACTACTCTAATGCAAGCGGTATAGAGTAGAATAGGCGATATCCGTGATCAAGGGGGGCTTGCCTGGTTGCTCGCAAGAGAGAGGGGTCATCAACTCCGTAGTCGAACTGGCAGCAGCAGCGTCGGTCTCGTAGTCTAGGAGAGGAGAGGGAAGAAACAATAAATATAATGCAAACATAAGCATGACGGTGCATGACAAGAAAATGCGGTGCTAGGTGTGCCCTAACGCGGTAGGAGGTGATACCGACGAAGGGGAAAACATCAGGAAAATATTCCGGTGTTTAGCGTTCGGGAAGAGAGCCGAGGGGGAAAGTTGCGAGTTCGATAGGTTAGGGGGTGTGGCGGACGAGCGGGTTGCGTATCCGGAATCGTCTCGTCGTTCTGAGCAACTTTCATGTTGAAAATATTTTAATCCGTGTTACGGATTAAAAGATATGATTTTCTAAAGATTTTATTAATTCCTGGAATTTAATTAATTATTTAATTAATTCAAAACAGATTAATGACATCGCATGATGTCATGCTGACATCAGCAGTCAACAGAGTTGACTTGGTCAACCTGACATGTGGGTCCAGGGGGACCCACCTGTCATCCTCTAATTAGGTTAATTAGGGTTTAGGTTAATTAGTTAGCTTAATTAACTGTTTAGTTTAATTAGTGATTAGGTTAATCTAATCAGGATTAATTAACTTAATTAATTAATTAATTAATTAATTAATATTTTATTTATTTTAATTATTATTATTTATTTATTTAATATTTTTTTATTCCTTTTTTTCTAAAACCGTTACGTGGTGTGGGGCCCCTAGTCGATGGCAGGGGGCCTAGCGGGTCTTGGAGTGCAGAGTGCGCACGCGCCGAGTCCACCCGGATGGGGGCGGCATTGTTGTGTCTGGCCTTCGCCCAGGGGCGGTGAACGAGGCGAGGCGAGGCGGTCGTGGCTCACTGAGGGAGAAACGTCGAGCAGGAGGAAGCAGGGCGCCACCAGCGACGCGGGCCGGCAGGAGCTGCCCATGCAACGGCGAGCAAAGGGGGCGGCCAGGACGGGGCGGACGAGGGCGCGCGGGAGCAACGGCGACCGCTCGATGAGCGCGGGGCGACGACCGCGTGGGTCGACGAGGCCCTGGTCGACGACGTCGAGGTGGCGGGGCGCCGTGGTTGGGAAGCGGCGACCGTGGGGAGAGCGCGGCGATCATGGGCGCCGGAAGGCTTGAACCATGCTGTCGGGGAGAACCGGACGAGGCCCGTCGTGTGGGGGGCGCCGTGCGCGTGGCGTCTTGGAAGCGTGGCTGTGGCGCGTCTTGGCGCCGGCGAGTGCGGGCGTGCGGAGCCAGACGGCGCGGTGAGTGAGCGAGGGAGAGAGGAGAGGTCGGGGCTCACAAGGGGGAGTAGGGCAACAGTGGGCTCTCGGGACGGTCGGGGTCCGATGAGGGAGAGGACGAGGCGGCGGGCCGACGAGGAGCAAGCCGGCGAGTGGTCCGGCTAGGGGGTTCCGGCGGCGTGTGGCGGCGGCGGCGAAGCGGCGTCGGCCCCTCTGGATCCCGATCCAGATCGGGAGAGAGGAGGGGGGGGGGCGAGTGGGTGACGGGGTGGATGGGGTTAGGGTTAGGTGGGGAATGGGGGAGGCTTATGGGGGGTGCGGGGTGGGCCGGCCGGGCCGGCCTGGTGGCCAGCTGGGCCGGTTGGCCCAACATGTGGGGGTTTCTCTTCTCCCCCCTTTTTTTTTTGATAGTTTTAGGTTTTTAGTTTTTTTCTGTTTTGTTTTTATTTACTTTCTTTTCTGTTTAAAATCAGTTTAAATTATTTAGACATTTTCTAAAAATGTGTTTACTTCACCATAATTATCGATGCAATATTTGGCAACCCCCGAACATTTTAGTTTTAATTTTTGAAAACCTTTATTGCTATCATAAATTTGAATTTGAATTTCGAAACAGTTTTGAATTAACTCGTGATTAACTATAGTGACAGAGGTGACGTGGCACCATCAACGTGAGATTACTGTATCATGATTATCCGGGCGTTACATGAACATGTCCTACTGTGTGAGAGCTAAGTGTGTGAACACGATTTGGTAAAGGTAGCGGTGAGAGGCCATGTAGGAGTACATGGTGGGTTGTCTCATTGCAGCCGTCCTCAGGAACTGAGTTCTGTGTTTGTGATCCATGAACAGTTACTACCACGCATTGGAATGCTTAAGTGCCCCTCTCGACTTATTAATCAACCTGATCTCTGTCCAGGAGTTGCAACTAGTTTCGGTGTTTGTAGGTAGTGTTAGTAGTCTACCAAGTGGCACCGATGCAGGTGGGCTTGGGACGAGACTAGGCACCGTGGCACGGTGTACCAAGCGAGATCCACCCGTCGAGGTGGGCTTGGGAACCCTGCACACATCGTTTGGGGCCGTGGCGACACCCGGCCGGATCTCCTTGCGGATGGAACCCGAATAGGCGATAAACCTGGACTAGAGACTTGTGTGGTTAGTCGGTCGTGGCCGACTCCTCGCCAAAGCTTCCGCTTGAAGGTTGCCGAGATACATGACGTGTACATGGCGGTAAGTGGCGAGAGCGTGTGTGAAGAAGTACACCCTGCAGGTTAACATCATCTATTTGAATAGCCGTGTCCGCGTAAAGGACTTCGGGTTGCTGTGCGGTTCATAGACAAGTGAAAGTGGATACTCTAAAATACGCAAGATAAGCGTGAGTGCTATGGATGGCGTTCTCGTAGGGAGACGGGAGCGGATCCATAGTGGTGTATTAATATGGTGAATATGTGGACTCGTGTGCGCCACCTCAAAAGATTTACTTGCAGTCATAGTTTAGGATAGCCACTGAGTCAAAGCTGGCTTGCTGCAGTCAAACTCCACCACCCCCTCTGTTGATCTTGATGCATATGTAGCTAGTTTCGATGTAAGTCTTGCTGGGTACATTTGTACTCACGTTTGCCTATTTTATGTTTTGCAGAGAGACGTCAGTCTCGCTAGTAGTTCCGTGTGGGCTTCGACGTTTAGCTTGATACCTCAGCTACGATCTTGTGCCCTCGGCAGGATCTGGTAGATAGTCAGGCTTCTCAGCCTTTTTCATTTGTTAAGCTTCCGCATGTGCTTTGACTTGTATGTTCTGAATGTTGGGTCATGGACCCATGTTTGTAATATCTCGCTCCTCGAAGCCTAATGAATAAATACTTTGAGTCGTAGAGTCTTGTTGTGATGCCATGTTGTATTTGCACATATTGAGCATATTGTGTGTATGATTGAAATGCTTGGTATGTGTGGGATCCGACAACCTAGTTGTTTATCCTTGGTAGCCTCTCTTATGGGGAATGTAGTCTTGTGCTTCCATGAGCCATAGTAGTCTCTTCTGACCGGTTCACCGGAGTCACGCTAGCCCAAAGACTCTCGCTCGGAACACTTGATCGGGCGGCATGTGATTCACTTCGTTCCTATGTCATCCTTCGGGAAATGTCACGCGGTGACATCCGAGTCTCGCTTAGCTCGCTACAGCCGGGTTCCCGAGTCCTGTTAACCCAGTGCTACAGCCCGGATTCGCACGTCTGGCGACCGACATGCTCGATGTTGATTCATGTATGTCATCCCCGTAAGTTAGTGCCACTTTGAGTTCACGACTAGTCATGTCGGCCGGGTTCTCTGTCATATGGATGCTAGCGACACTATCATATCGTGAGCCAAAAGGCGTAAACGGTCCGGGCCATGGTAAGGCGACACCGTGGGAATACCGTGCGTGAGGCCGCAAAGTGATATGAGGTGTTACTGAGCTAGATCGGTGTGACTTAGAATCGGGTCCGACGAACGGCGGGAATAGGCGCCGGACTCGCCGACATGGCGGACCCACGCGCCCTTTTCGCGCTTGCGGCGCCCAGGCGCCTGTGGCGCCGGGTTCGCACTGGTCCGCCAACACCGATTTCGCCCGAGCCGCGGAAAACAGGCTTCGGAGGCGGCGGCGTTTTTTGCCGGCGCGGCGCGACAAAAAACGCCTGGGGAGGGCCTTTTGAGGACGCTGCTGGAGATGCTCTTCTATTGCGTGCTACAGCGCATGCACCCAGTACAAGTGGTCAAGTGGCCAGTGCTGTCAAGAATCAATCAGTATTCGGCAACAGCAACATGATACTAAGAATTTGACACGGTGTGCTCTACCATTGCTCATTGTATTTGAAATAGCTCACCCATTCAGATGGACCAACGGCTAACTGCATGAAATAATCTTTCTCTGCTCTGTCTACCTTGTTTTTCAAAAAGAAAACGAAACAGCTATGGACATAACAAACAAGGTCGTCGCCAGCATGGAGAAATAAGACATTCGACAAAGGTCAGCGGTTCGGAGTGGATGCAATGATGCCTTGAACAGTTAAATGTTTAGAGTGCCACATACTGTTTCTTCTTCATATGTTGCTAGTTTTGGTTCTTCAACTTGCTGCGGTGTCTACCACGTGCGCTCTCTTTGAATCCGATGAGATGTGGTCCCTGCAAAGTGGTTCAACAAGTTGAATGAGGTAATGTGACAACACAACATGAATATATACAACAAGCGGTTCAGGCTCCCCCCAATGGTAGCTACAGCCTACTTATATTTCGGTTCATTTGTTGGTATTTAAGAAAACTATTAAAAATGCATACATGTATAGAATGCTGAAAAAAATTGCACGATTTTTCTCGTGGCAGCAGCTGGGTTAAGTTGACCCGCTTGCAGCGGCATCGCTGCCTATTCGCCTGCCTTGTCTTCCCTCACGTTGCCTCTCCTGTAGTCCTAGGCCTCCTTCGTTGAATAGCAGAGCAGCCATACGTGCAGAACAGCCATGGCTACTCTCCACGTATTCCTCAGCCTTCTCCTCCTCCTCATCTCCGTGCAAACTATTCCTCCTACCACAGCCACCGAAGACGATACTCTCGGGCCAGGCCACGCACTGGCCGTGGGCGACAAGCTCGTTTCCAGCAACGGCAAGTTCGCGCTTGGCTTCTTCCAGCCCGGCGCCGGCAATATCAGTAGTAAGTCATCTACCTCTCCCGGTTGGTACCTTGCCATATGGTTCAACAAGATCAATGTTATCACCCCCGTCTGGGTCGCCAACCGGGAGAGGCCGATCGCCGGACTCGACCTGCGAGCAACACAGCTCCAAATCTCAGAAGATGGCAACCTTGTCGTCATAAACAACGCCACCCAATCCGTCGTCTGGTCCACTCACATCACCAGCAGTAACAGAACCAACACCACCTCCACCAGCAGAATCAGGGCCATCCTCTTGGGCAGTGGAAACCTCGTCATAGAAAGCTCGTTAAGTCAGGTGCTGTGGCAGAGCTTCGACAACCCAACCGACATCGCGCTCCCCGGCGCCAAGATCGGCTGGAACAAGGTCACCGGCCTGAACCGCGTCGGCATCTCGTGGAAGAGCCGGATCGACCCGGGCCTCGGCTCCTTCAGCGTGGGGCTGGAAACCAATGGCACCAGGATGGTGATGGTGGGGCACCGAGGCTACCCTTCCCAGGTGTACTGGTCGTGGTCGCCCGACGAGTCGCCCATGCAGATGCCAGCACTCCGAGCGCTGCTGAATATGAACCCACAGACCAGAGGGTTGGTCGTCCCGGAATACGTCGACAACAGCGAGGAGGAGTACTACATGTACACCTCGCCGGACGAGGCCTCCTCCACGTTCCTCTCCCTCGACACGTCCGGTCAGACCAAGCTGAACGTGTGGTCGCAGGCCAACCAGGCATGGCAGACCATCTACGTCCAGCCCATCGATCTCTGCCGCCCATACGCCACCTGCGGGCCGTTCACCGTCTGCACCGGCAGCTCGCAGCCGCCCTGCGAGTGCATGGAGAGCTTCTCCAGGACGTCGCCTCAGGATTGGGAGATGAGTGATCGGGCAGGAGGGTGCTCCAGACGCACTCCGCTGGATTGCAATGGCAACAGGAGTTCGACAGACGTGTTCCACCCTGTAGCTCGTGTCACATTGCCCTACAGCCCCCGGAGCTTACAGGATGCTCCTGCAACTCGGAGCAAATGCGAATCGGCCTGTCTCAGCAACTGCTCCTGCACTGCTTACTCCTACCAAGACAGCAAATGCTCTGTTTGGCATGGGGAGTTGTTCAGTGTAAACAAGGATGATGGCATCGAGATCCGCTCTGGATATACTCTGTACATTCGCCTTGCCGCCAGAGATTTCGCAAGTTCCACAAGAGATAAAAGAAAACCAGTACTAACTGGAGTTGTTATTGCTGCAAGTGTTATCGGTTTTGGGTTGCTAATGCTCATGATGCTACTAGTGATCTCAAGGAACAGATTCAGCTGGTGTGGTGTGTCGTCAAATGCCACCAATGAAGGTAGTGTTGGTGTTGTTGCCTTTAGATACGCCGACTTGGGCCGTGCTACAAAAAACTTCACAGAGAAGCTAGGAGCCGGAGGTTTTGGTACTGTATTCAAGGGGGCTTTAAGTGACCTGACTAGTGTAGCAGTGAAAAGGCTTGAAGGTGCGCGCCAGGGAGAGAAGCAATTCAGGGCAGAGGTAAGTGCACTTGGACTGATCCAGCACATAAACCTGGTGAAATTGGTTGGTTTCTGCTGTCATGGTGATAAGAGGCTACTTGTATATGAACACATGTGCAATGGTTCTCTTGACTCCCATCTGTTCGAGAGCAATGGCACAGTCCTTGACTGGAGCACCAGATATCAGATAGCCATCGGAGTTGCTAGAGGATTGTCCTACCTGCACCAGAGTTGCCGCGAATGCATCATCCACTGTGATATCAAGCCAGAAAATGTACTCCTCAATGAAGCTTTTGTCCCGAAAATTGCGGACTTTGGGTTGGCATCGGTCATAGGAAGGGATTTTAGCCGGGTTCTAACTACATTCAGGGGAACAATGGGGTATCTTGCCCCAGAATGGCTTAGCGGGGTTGCTATTACATCAAAAGTCGATGTTTACAGTTTTGGCATGGTACTGATGGAGATCATATCAGGAAGAAGGAATGCATCGGTGGTACACACTAGCAGCACTGACCATGTCGCTTATTTCCCTGTGCAAGCCATCAACAAGCTTCATGAGGGAGATGTGCAGAGCTTGGTGGATCCACAATTATATGGTGACTTCAGCTTGGATGAGGTTGAAAGAGTTTGCAATGTAGCATGTTGGTGTATCCAGGATAATGAGTTGGACCGGCCAACGATGGCTGAAGTGGTCCGAGTTCTTGAGGGTGTAAAGGAGCTCGATATGCCCCCAATGCCAAGGCTGCTTGCGGCTATAACAGCAGAATGCTCTGATGTTGCTTCCATGTAATAATTCTAATTACTTCGAATGTCTATGCTACTTTTATTTGCATCAGCAAATTTTATGGTTTTGGTTCGGATTGTGTAAACAGCCCAAAGATCATAAGATATAAAATAATATAATAAATATTTTCTTTCTTGCATCTTATAGTTCATTTGATCTCCTACTGGAATTCTAAGTCGCTTAGTGAATAATTTTCTAAAAAATAAACAATAATTTCAAAAATACAACTATTCCTTAAAAAGACACAAGTGTGCAAATTAAATGCTGGAACTGAACAATATCATTATTTATAAACTAGTCATCAACCCGTACGCCTGCACAGGCTAGCTAACTTAGTGAAAATTAAAATCATTTACAATCGGAATATGTTCACATTTGAAATGCGACAAAAATCTATGTATACACATTTGAAAGATAAGAAACTGGGTATATACTCATAGCTGTAGGCTGTGGAAGGCAGTAAGAGAGAATTCCAGAATTTTCCCAAAGACAGCAGCTAGTATGAAAGCAATCTTAGCATATGAAAGTCCTTTCTTCATGCAAATGAATCCTCTATAAGATAAATTCCTCTGCTTTCCTACTGTGGGAAAAATCTAAAGTCATACGCTAGCTGCACATCTCACGATATCAGACAGTACATAAGATGAGAAAGAGGCAATGAGCGAACCTTTATGAATCAGCAATCCTTATACTATTTATAAACTTCTATTCTTAGATGATAGACTTTGCTCCATGAAATAGCATGCATAGTTGCATACATAGCACAATACATAACTATAAGTGCAAAATCCTGATAAGTACTCATCCATTCCAAACTATAAAGTGTACTATTTTTCAAAAAGTCAAAAAGTCAAACTTTGACCAATTTTATAGAGAAATATACCATTGTCTAGAATACCAGATCATTACCATAAGATTCATTGAAATATTTCAAAAAAATTTATGGGAAATTTTATTTATTTAGTATTGTAGATGTTGATATATTTTGCTATAAACTTGATCAATAGAAAACTGATGACTTCAAAAAAATATTACACCTTATATTTTAGAACGGTGGGAGTATATTTCAGAACTGATAAGCTTTTTTGGCTGCTAATGTCTTGCAAATCCAATCCCCGAACATAGCATCCATAGCATTGTGACAAAGTAAATATTAAACATATAACCAAAAATAAAAGGAGAAAACATTGAAAGGCTGATATTTGAGTAATTACCGCCCAAGCACAAAACTTCTATTGTCCATGAATTCCCAATGATTCATATTTGCATAGTCGAGTCATGCATAAAAAATCCCCTACAAAAAACAAATGTAATAGGAAACAATAAAACTGAGTACATGTATTGAAAAAGATACAAACTCTGCAAGATGATAAGAGGGAAACCCCCAAAAAATGATAACTACTTGAAACAAACATAAACAAACATGAGAGGGGCAGCATTTTAAACATCAAGGAATGTGTAAATGACTACAAGCATTTGCTTTACCGTTGTTCAACACGAGGTGATTTCACCGTCAACCTCGCCACACCGCTAGTCGATTGCTATATGTCCCCATATCCTTGTTGTAATGTTTCACATGGCATGCCTAGTCCTCTCTCGGAGTTTTCATCCTCACATATCTTCTTCTCCACCGCTTCCTCTTCCCTTCCCCATTGTTCTCAACTTGTTCCCGAAACTGAACTGACCTAAACATAATAATTATTTCCCAAAGAAAGGCAATCGTCGTCACAGTTTCCTTCAAGAACACCTAGACACACATAAAACCGCCGAGGTATATCCAGAGGACCACCACTTGAGAAAAATTATATCCGTGATGGTATTAATAGTGGAGGGTGTGTGACTGCTGCGATGATGTGATTATCCGTTGATACTATTTGCAACCACTGGAGGATATTAGCCATTCCACTGGGGCTACTAAGATTATCCAATTTCTCAAATGTTACGAAATATGCAACTTATATTTCCAAGTGGCTATAGACCAGTATATACGGTACAATATGCAGAAAGCCCCTTATAGAACAGGGAAAATACAAAATGTGCACGACTAAATATATAAACTCACCCCCCAACTCATGGTGGATCGACAACACTAAGTTTGTGGAGATAGAAGGCATGTTGTGCTCTAGTATGGGCCTTCGTAAAGAAATCTGCATCTTGTATTGCCAGGTGACCAAATATATACCAGTATATATACACGTGCAGGTGTGGTACAATATGCAGAAAGCCCCTTATAGAATAGGGAAAACATAAAGGGTAAACGGCTAAAAATATATAGCTCTAACATGGAAATCTGTAGTAAATGTCAATGGGCAATGAAATAATGCTAGGAATCAAGAAGAGACAACAAAATAAAATCGACACCATATAGGGATTTTCTTGGAAGAAAGTCACATAATATAGTGGGGCACTTTCAACATGCTATTTATATGCAGAAGCACTACTTATTTCTATTACGAGACTAAAAACAACGTGTATAGAGAAAATTATCTCAACAGAAAAAGAACTATACTAAGAAGCTCACCTCTACAAACAAACTGAAACTGAATATAATGCAGCAACAGAAACGTTTTTTGTGGAAATAATAGGTGAATTAAATCATTACGGGAAAAACCTAGACATAATCAAAATAATGTATTGGTATTTGCTATAGTTAACAAAATGGACTTTATGAGAATAACCTGGAGAAAGATGTATTTGTGTGGCAGTAAGAAGAGTATTTAGTGCTGAACATGTAGACAAAGGAATATACATACTGGAGTGGAGAATTGAGTCGGACCTCCTATAACGTAAACAATTTTACTGCGCCATATGGAAAATTGCCTATGAAACTTAAGTTCTAATGAAAGTTCCATATCTGAGCCACAAAACTATTTAGTCAAATCCATTCCATTAACTTTATTTTACTCTCAGAGATTAAAAATGTTTTGCATGGACACATGCCTGTCTTAAGATCAGCGTAAGAATTACAACGCTACCTCTCTCCTAATTCCATTTCTATTGATACGAAAATAAACGAGTGAAAGCAAGATATAAATCACACAAATAGTTTTGTTCTTTTGATGAGATTCTTCTGTCATTCATGTACCGCAGAGCTTTGGTTTCAGACTTCTAGGACAGACCCAGAGCTAGAAGCTCCCACACGAGGTGGGGTCTGGGGAAGGATTATACGAGGCAAGCCTTATCCCTGCACAGTGCAATGCAGAGATGCCACGTCGAACCGAGGACCTCTTGGCACAAGTGGGGAGTACTCCACCACTGCGCCTGGCCTTTCCTTCTATTGGAACTTTATTGTTATGTTATAACTAATTCAACATTTATGAGACATGTAACAAATGTACTTAAGGGTGAGCTTCTAATAATATCCCTTTTAAGAGAAGTTGCCTGAACACATTATGAACTTAGGGAATAGACCATGTGCAAAATTCATTAAGCAAGAAAGAGCTAAAAAAAAGAATGCCATTCACCTTTACAAAGAGCAGCTACCTGAACAGATTATGGCCATAGAAAAGAGCGCATCCACTCGGCTCGTTCTGCAAGAAACACCTATTAAAACAGCATGCAAGCCATTGAATGGACTATACTTTGAGAGAGAACATGGTTTCTAAGGCAAACTTCAAAGAAAAAACACTTTGGTTCCCTTTCTTTCTGCTTCCATCAGCATCTTCTAATAACCAAATATACATTAACCCATTCATATACTTCGAAAATGTCTATCTCAAGTATCAGTTTCTCAGAGGCATATCAGTTTCTGAACTTCATTAACGCAGAATCAAATTAAAGCAGATGCTCATTGCGGGTTAAATTGGATAAACTTTTGCGCCAAACTCTCACATCCTAAAGTAAATGTAAGCATAACATTCTCAGTTGGATGCCATTATACATCTGCTAGGATCATGTGAGAGATAGGTACTAATAAAAGGACATCAAATATGCAGCAACCGAATTTAAGAAATTTATATACCGCAGTTGGTAGGAACCGGATCCCTACCAGGGCGTGGTCTCAGGTTGTAGGGGTGGAAGGAGGGATGGCGTGGTCGCCGGCGCTGGGGCGCCGTCGTTGCGTGCACGCGCGCGAGAGAGAGAGAGAGCAGGGGCGGCGGCTAGGGTTAGGTCTCCCAGCTCCCTAAGGAAGCCGAGCAAATATGATTGCTTCTTGCTTAACTTCAAACGAGTCCTTACATGAGTTTATATAATCTCCAAATACGATAACTGGGCTAAGCCCCTAATAACGATAAGATAACTGGGCCAGGCCCCTAACTGCCTGGGCTGTAGTATATGCCGGCCATAACATCTCTCCCCACCTGCACAAACCGCTCATCCTCGAGCTGGAAGGCGGGGAAGCGCTTGCGAAATTCCTCGAGGTGATCAACGGGCGCCAAACACCTCCGCGTCAGCTAGGGCGGGCAGGTCGCCGAGCCCGGCGGCGGCAGTGTCCTCCTCAATGTAGTCCGCAGCCTCCACGTAGAAGAGTCACGGGCAGATGTGGCCGGGCACGTAGGGCTTGTCGCAGTTGAAGCACAACCCTTGGCGGCGACGCTTGAGTTGCTCGACCGGGGTGAGCCGGCGGAACAGGCGCGCCGCAGTCGCGGCGAGGTGCTCGAAGCTCGAGCGAGCCGACCGACCGCTGGAACTTCCGGCCAGGGTGGCGGCCCAGCTGCCCGAGGCGGTGACGCCTGCTGGATGGCCACCGCGCGGCACTCGAACGCACGGGCGTAGTAAATGGCCGTCTGGAGGTCCTATGGCCTGCGCATCTCCATGTCCACGCGGATGTGGTCCGATAGGCCGCCGATGAAGAGCTCAGCCACGACGAACCAAACGCCGAGCGTGGTACGCCGGTGCTCGAAGCGGTCGTGAAGTCTTGCATTGTGGTGAGAGCGGAAGGCGTAAGCTCGCGGACGGCTCCCTCGTATAGGCGGACCGAAGCGCAAGAGGCATAGATCGCGGAAACGCTCCCATGGTGGAATGCCGCCGTTGTCCTACTCGAGGGCGTGATACCACATCTGGGTGGCGCCTCATAGATGATAGGAGGCGATCCAGGTGCGGTCGGACGCGAGTGTGCGCTGCCCCCTAAAAAATTGGTCGCATTGGTTGAGCCAATTCAGGGGGTCGACGGTGCCGTCGTAGGTCGCGAACTCCAGCTTGGAGAATCTCGGCGGTGGTTGGGCATGGACGATGGGCGGGTATGTGTCATCCGCGCGGAACAGCGAGGGCGACGGCGTCGAGCGTGCGGGCTGCAGAGTAGCGCCATGGAAAAGGGGCCCGTCCACACCATCGTAGGGACCCGCGGCACCCGAGGACCCGCCGAACTGCATGGTCGGGGGCGGCGCCGGCGGTGACAGCACGTGCGACTGTCCTGAGGCCATCGTGTAGACAGGCTCGATGGACCCGACGAGCCAGGCCGGTAGTGGAGATGGCGACGGGGGAAACGGACCTGGTGGATGGGCACCCCGGGTGCCGTCGACGGAAGGCCCAGCCCCGGGATCATCGGTGGCGGCGGCAGCGGCTGCTACTGCGGCAGCGGCATGATGGATGCGATCGGAGGTCGCCGGTGGTGGCGGCTGCCACGGGAGCTGCTGCAGTCCCGTGATGGTGGTGACGGGGGCGGGCGGCTGCAACCCATAGTGCCCCGCGAGGAAGGTGCAGATGCCCTAGACCGCCTGAGTCAGGTCCCGGAGCGCCGCCGTCATCTCCTCCGTGATGAGCATGGCGGGGGTGGGCGCGGATGGCGTCCAGGCGGCGGAGGAGACCGGCTCGGTCAGGGACGACGTGCTGGCCGCGGTTGTCATCGGCGACGAAGAGGCAATCGGCAGCGGAAGGGAGGGGTGGGCGGTGGCGTGGACATGATCGAGCCTGAGACACCTGATACCAGATTGGTAGGAACCGGATCCCTACCAGGGCATGGTCTCAGGTTGTAGGGGGATGGCATGAGAGAGAGAGAGAGAGGGAGGGAGGGAGGGAGGGAGGGAGAGAGAGAGAGAGAGAGAGAGAGAGAGAGAGAGAGAGAGAGAGCAGGGACGGCGGCTAGGGTTATGTCTCCCGACTCCCTAAGGAAGCCGAGCAAATATGATTGCTTCTTGCTTAACTTCAAACGAATCCTTACATGAGTTTATATAATCTCCAAATACGATAACTGGGCTAAGCCCCTAATAACGATAAGATAACTGGGCTAGGCCCCTAGGCTGTAGTATATGCCGACCATGACAGCAGTACATAGAAAGTGCTTAGCCTTGGATCTGTGGTTTTGACCTATAGGCCACTTCCCCTTTTTCTCAAGTAGAGATGACAATCTTAAGATTCAAAAATACAACTACGTTGACTATCACAGCACATTCAATGGAGTAACTGCATCAGTTGATGGCATATTTTATTGCTGAGCCTCAGGCCAAAACCAAGTCTGATTTCTCCAGCCTTTTCACTTTGTTATTTTCACCTGACAATAGCTAATGGACTCAAAATGATAATGAATTGTCAATCCTTAAATTTTGACGAAATCACATTAAAACCACACTATGGGTAACAAAATGTAACTGCTAAAATCAGCAGCTCTCACCTGCTCGCCTCTGCAGCCTCATATGCTACAAAATCCACCTTGACTTAAGTATTAATTTGAACTCGGATGCCCAGGACCATCACGGATCAGAGGGCAAAGAAAAACAGTCTTTCACATACACAGGCTGCGTGTGTGCGGTGGCGGTTCTTGCCTTCTTGATGCCATCTGCCGGAGAGACGGAGGGCCTGGCGGCCGGTGGAGGGAACATACCAGACGGCGAACCCTAGGTGACATGCGGGCGATGGAGTCGGACCGCCGGAAGCAACTCAAGCAGGGCACGTTGATAGAGATGGTGGACGGCGGCCGCTGTACCGGAGGCGAGCAGATCGAGGGAATGCGCGGTTGGAGAAGGGACGGCGGTCGCTAGATCAAGGGAAGGGCTGAGTTTTTTTTTTTTCAGCTGGTACTGGTTCGTGGACACCTTTTTTTAGGGGCGGTTCGTGGACACATGGACCTATATTGCTGGGCCGCACGTTGAGTTAAGAAAAAAAAAGCATTCGGCCCTGTACGACCCAGCCAGGCCCTACAGGACTCAACCCTAGACACATTTCTTTTTCTTGATTTCCAACCCTAGGCACTCAACCCCGTAGTCGTTCGTCGCCGCAGCTAGGTGGACGCTGGCACGCGGAGCCTGCAACGTCGCTGCATGGGAGTCGACGTCGCCGACGCAGGGGGAGCGGCTGTCGCCGCCGTACGGGGATCTCGTGCTGCCGGAGCTTGGCGGCCAGTGCAGCCACCTCCTGGTACACACCGTCGCCAGTCGCCACTAGCTCGGGGAGGTAAGGGACTTCGCAAGTAAGTAGTAATTAAGTTCGGTTGCCTGTATAAGCAGGCATGTAGATGTAGCTATGCATTGGGGCGTATTTGCTTGGTGACCATGGGATGGATGGATAGACTTGAATGGCTTGAGATGGTCCCTGAACAGGTGGTTCAGTTGGCCCTTTCGAATGGCGGGACGACGCTTCATTGCAAGTCCTGGGACTGGTCAAGCTAGAGTGCAGTGCAGACGTACGGGATGGTATCTATAGATGCTCTTCTATTGCATGCTACAGCACCGAGTGCATGCATGCACCCGTACAATTGGTCAAGTGGCTAGGACCTAGGCACAGTTCAGTCTCGAATCGATCAGCATTCAGCAACATGATAAGGAATTGGCCCGCATTCAATATAACCAAGGTACTGCTATCACCACAGTTTAAGACACTCTTTCTAACAAGTAACAACACAGGTCTTAACACAACAGAAGTGATCTATGCGAGATCAATTGTTACACTTATATCTATCTGCTTTAACCATCAAGATATACGTAACAAGTAGTAACAACCGTACCAGTCTCAAGCATGAAATGATTATTCTCAGTTAGATAGACTAATGGCTAAATGCATGAAATAAACATGCTCTGCTCTATCTAGTTTATTTTCGAAAAGAAAAAGAAACAAGTATATATGGGCATAACAAATAAGGCATGTGTAATGATACTGAGATGATAGGTTGATAGTATCTCCATAATTAATCTTCGTGAAGAAATAAGACATTCGCCTGCGGTCAGTGGTTCAGGGGGAGACGCAATGACACCCTAAACTGTTAATGTTTAGAATACCAAAAATATTAATCAGGGATCAATTTTGACCATTGGATCAATTATATACTACCCACTATTTCCAGTAGTATGACATACCGTAAAAAGTCTCTACAACAAGTGGTTCAGGTTCTTCCCCCAGTGGTAGCCACATTCTACTTGGGTTTTGATTCTTTAGTTTGCATTTAAGAAAATTATTTGAAATGCATAAATGTACAGAATGCTGAAAAAGGTTACACAAAATTTTGAGTGTACAAAATACGATCATATATGAGCTCTGTAACGAAGAAAATGTGTTAACGTTGCTTCTAGATTATTTAACCCAGGAAAAATGTTTTACTAGAATGGTTGGCCGGTGTGAACACCCAGGACCCATGCTTTATTGGATGTCCTGGGTCCTAGGTCTCGCCAAGTCGGCACTATTTGTCAAAAAAAAAGGTCTGCACTATTTGTCCTGATCAGCAACTCGACGAACTTGAGCCCGCATGCAAGCAGCGTCGTCGTCGCCTATTCGTCTGCATTGTCTTCCCTCTCGTTGTCTTCAACCTATCTCCTCTATTCTCCTAAGCCTCCTTCGTTAAATAGCAGAGCCGGGGCAGGACAAGCAGACATACGTGCAGAGCAGCCATGCCTACCCTCCACATGTTCCTGGGCCTCCTCCTCCTCTCCATGCATACTATTCCCCCTAGCATAGCCACAGAAGACGATACTCTCGCGCCAGGCCAGCCATTTGCTGTCGGCGACAAGCTCGTTTCTAGCAACGGCAAGTTCGCGCTTGGCTTCTTCCAGCCCGGCGCCGGCAATAGTAATTCATCTACCTCTCCCGGTTGGTACCTTGCCATATGGTTCAACAAGATCCATGTCATCACTCCCGTCTGGGTTGCCAACAGGGAGAGGCCAATCTCCGGAGCCTATCTGAGAGCAACACAGCTTCAAATCTCAGACGATGGCAACCTTGTCGTCTTCAACAACGCCACCCAATCCACCGTCTGGTCCACCAACATCACCAATACTAGAAACAACACCAACATCTCCAATACTAGAACCAACAGCAGCAACACGAGGGCCATCCTCTTGGGCAGTGGAAACCTCGTCATAGAAAGCCTGTCAAGTGAGGTGCTGTGGGAGAGCTTCGACAACCCAACCGACATCCTGCTCCCAGGTGCCAAGATCGGCTGGAACAAGGTCACCGGCCTGAACCGTGTTGGCATCTCGTGGAAGAGCCGGATCGACCCGGGCCTCGGCTCCTTCAGCGTCCGGTTGGTAACGAATGGCACCAGAATGGTGACGGCCAGGCGTCGAGGCTACCCTTCCCAAGTGTACTGGTCATGGTCGCCTGACCACTCGTCGATGCAGATCCCAGCACTCAGGGCGCTGCTGCACATGAACCCACAGACCAGCATGGTCGTCCCGGAATACGTCAACAACAGGGAGGAGGAGTACTACATGTACACCTCACCAGATGAGACCTCTTCGTTCCTCTTCATCGACACGTCTGGTCAGACCAGGCTGAACGTATGGTCACAGGCCAACCAGGCATGGCATAGCATCTATGTCGAGCCCGCCGATGCTTGCCGCCCATACGCCAACTGCGGACCGTTCACCGTCTGCACCGGCAGCTCGCACCCACCATGCGAGTGCATGGAGAGCTTCTCCAGGAGGTCGCCTCAGGATTGGGAGCTCGGTGATCGGACAGGAGGGTGCTCCAGAAACACTCCGCTGGATTGCAATGGCAACAGGAGTTCCACAGATGTGTTCCACCCCATATCTCGTGTGACATTGCCCTATGGTCCCCGGAGTTTACAGCATGCTCCTGCAACTCAGAGCGAATGTGAATGGGCCTGTCTCAGCAACTGCTCCTGCACTGCTTACTCCTACCAAGACAGCAAATGCTCTGTTTGGCAAGGGGAGTTGTTCAGTGTAAACAAGGATGATGGCATCGAGATCAGCTCTGAATATACTCTGTATATTCGCCTTGCTGCCGGAGATGTTCCGAGTTCAACAAGAGATAGTAAAAGAAAACCAGCAGCTCGAGTTGTTATTGCTGCAAGCGTTGTCAGTTTTGGGTTGCTGATGCTCATGCTGCTACTGGTGATCTTAAGGAACAGATTCAACTGGTGTGGTATGTCATCACAGGCCACCAATCAAGGTAGTGTTGGAGTTGTTGCCTTTAGATATGCCGATTTGGGCCGTGCTACAAAGAATTTCTCAGTGAAGCTAGGAGCAGGAGGTTTTGGGACTGTATTTAAGGGAGTTTTAAGTGACCTGACTAGTGTAGCAGTGAAAAGGCTTGAAGGTGCGCGTCAGGGAGAGAAGCAATTCAGGGCAGAGGTAAGTGCACTTGGACTGATCCAGCACATCAACCTGGTAAAATTGGTTGGTTTCTGTTGTTATGGTGATAAGAGGTTGCTTGTATATGAACACATGTGCAATGGTTCTCTTGATTCCCATCTGTTCCAGAGCAATGGTACAGTCCTCAACTGGAGCACCAGATATCAGATAGCCATCGGAGTTGCTAGAGGATTGTCCTACCTGCATCAGAGTTGCCGTGAATGCATCATACACTGTGATATCAAGCCAGAAAATGTACTTCTCGATGAATCGTTTGTCCCCAAAATTGCAGACTTTGGGTTGGCATCGGTCATAGGAAGGGATTTTAGCCGGGTTCTAACTACATTCAGGGGAACTACAGGGTATCTTGCCCCAGAGTGGCTTAGCGGGGTTGCTATTACATCAAAAGTGGATGTTTACAGCTTTGGCATGGTACTGATGGAAATCATATCGGGAAGAAGGAATGCGTCTGTTGTGCACACTAGCAGCAACAAACATGTCTTTTTTTTTCCCTGTGCGAGCCATCAGCAAGCTTCATGAGGGAGATGTGCAGAGCTTGGTAGATCCAGAATTATATGGTGACTTCAGCTTGGATGAGGTTGAAAGGGTTTGTAATGTAGCATGTTGGTGTATCCAGGATAATGAGTTGGACCGGCCAACAATGGGTGAAGTGGTCAGAGTTCTTGAGGGTCTAATGGAGCTTGATATTCCTCCAATGCCGAGACTGCTTGCGGCTATAACAACATAATGCTCTGATGTCACTTCGATGTAGTAAGCTAACTATTTGTATTGTATATGCTACTTTTATTTGCTTCAGCAAATTTTATGGTTCTCGTTTGGACGTGTAATAGCTCAAAGATCATATACTATAATATAAAATAATATAATAAATAATTTCTTTCGTGCATCATATAGTTCATTTGATCTCTATTTTATTTGCTTCAGCAAATTTTATGGTTCTTGTTTGGAGCGTGTAATAGCTCAAGGATCATAAAATCTAGAATAATATGATAACTAATTAATTTCTTGCATCTTATAGTGCATTTGATATCGTACGGCAATACTAAATCACTTAGTGAACAAATTCAGAAAACAAAAATAAAACTATTATTAATTTAAAAAGACACAAGTACACCAATTAAATGATAAATGCTGAAGGCTATCTGAACTCATAAATATCATTACTTATAGACTAATCATCAACCTGTGCACCTACATGCTAGCTATTTTATTAGAATGCTACTTTTATTTAGGGAGTGTCTATATTACAGTCAACTGGAAACAAATTGGACTTCAGTCAATTTTTTCATCCAGTGACATGACATGTATATGTATATATGTATGTACGACAAAAGAAACAACAGAAAAAACGAATGTATGTGAATTCATGTCATGAGACCAAAAAACGACTGAAAACCAAAATAGTTTCAGTAAAAGCCATGACAGTGTAATTGTTAGGAATTATTGGGATTTAGACCATCTGTTATCTCTACTAGAACAATGCCCGTGCGTTGCAACGGGATATAAATATTCTAGTACGTTAGCTTTTGATTTACCTGTCAATAATAATGTGATTGTGTAAGTAAATGTTCATCAAATTCTGACCTTCAATTACCTTATATTTTGATTAGAAGTTTGGTAAATAATTAAAGTGGAATTGGTTCAGAAGGTAAGTAAATTAAGGTGAAATGTGAACCTTACGGGATTGATTATCATATACATGGAAGGTTGAACGAAGGGCTGATGGGTAGAAAGGTGAAATGGGAAATCACCTTAATTTACTTACCTTCTAAACCAATTTCACTTTAATTATTTACCAAACTTAAGATAAAAATATAAGGTAATTCATGGTCAGAATTTGATGATCATTTATTTACACAATAGCATTATTATAGACAGGTAAATCATAAGCCGACATAATAGAAGATTTATATCCCGTTGCAACTCACGGGCATTGTTTTAGTATCCAATAATTTCTAGGGAATTCCCATAGGCTTATGTGGCACGTTCATGCATGACAAGAAAGAAGCTGAAAGTTTTGCGCTGGTGGAAAATGAAACCAAATGGTTGTGAATACTGCCATTCATCTCTCAATTGATGGCATCCATGTTTTGGTTTCGGTATCTCCATTAGTACATTGGTTTCTCCGTTCCATGCGCGCTAGCATATTTTGTCATGCAAGTTGGAACGATTGGCCTACTAATGGAAGACCAAACTGACCACTTAATATAATTTTTAGTGTGGCCGTTTCTCCTCTTCTTAATGGGAATTAGTGCGTCCATTTTATTGACTCAAAATGAAGCATCAAGTGGATAAAAACACAATGAGCACACACCCGGCCTCCGCATAATTAGGATGCACACAGCCAACACCAACGCACGCACACAAATAATCACAGCGGCAAATAATTAACAAAGTCATATAAGACCAAAACTACGCCCGAGTGAGAAAGAAAAAGTCCTCCAAATCGATCAACACAACGATCGACAAACTACAACAACCATATCCGCATCAATCATCTCTTGACACCACAAGGACAACGAGTTTCTATAACAGCAACGCCTTCAAGAAGAAATGACACTCAAGCGCCATCGTTACGGATTCAACAGCAAGTGCCAAAAATCTAGGGTTTCAAACTGAAGAATGAGTCCAAAGTACATCCGAGCAATCCCTTCAACAAGAGAACGATGCAAATACCATCATCATTGCCAGGTATAACCGCCAAGTGCCAGAATCTAGGGTTTCACCCTGAAGAACGAGTCCAAAACACATCCGAGCAATCCCTTCAACAAGGGAACGATGCAAATAACATCATCATTGCCAGGTATAACCTCAATTCAGACCTAGGGTTTCCACCTCAATACAAAATATAATCATATATGAGCTCTGTAACGAAGAAAATATGTGTTAACATTGCTTCTAGATTATATGTATCCCAGGAAAAAGGTTGCTTCTCCGCCTCCATCTCAAGCATCTTGGTTTGCTTCTCCGCATCGAGCTCAAGCCTCCTACTTTGGATCTCCATGAAGGCGTTCATTTGCTCTTCCTTGTCTTACCAATGCTTATCCTCCCTTGTGTCGTTCTTGCTCATCATGCCCTCCACGGTTGCAAGCAAGGCAATCGACGCCGCATCGCGCTTGTCCTCCTTGGTGTTGGTCTTCCCCCGCGGCCGTGGCTTTTCGCCCTCCCCAAGCTCCTCTTCTTCCCCCACCTCACGATTCTCCTCCCCGTTGATGACCATCCAACAATGGGAGAGGTTGAAGGACTTGCCCTCATGTTGGGCCTTGAATGCCTCCAAAGCTTGAAATGCCTACAAATGAATAGCATGCAAGCATACGGGCAAATGGACATGCAAGCATAACGGAAACAGATACGAAGAGGGCGCATGTATACTATATCTTTCATGCCCATGCCGCTCACGGGCGTGCCTTGATGGTCTCAAGGGTGGCACAAAATTTGTTGCACTCTTGGTGTATCACCCTCCAACGCTTCGAGAGGGACACCCAGCCATGCTTGCTTTGCATTTGATATGGCGCAAACTTCTTGTGTTCATGGTATTCACGATGAACACGAAGCCAAAAGGTCGATGCCTTTTGTTTGGCGCCGACCTTGGGGTCTTGCCCAATGTCCCTCCAACACTCAGAAAGGAGTCTGTCCTCGGATGGCATGTATGCCTTCGTCCGCTTGCTTTTGCGCTTCAGCTTCGCACCGGCTTGGTTGGCGAGTTCGTCCTCGAAGAAAGGCTCCCCGTCGATGTCCATTCCTCTTCCTCGAGGCCGTAGTCCTTCGGGAACTCGTGGTCGAGCGGGAAGGTGCTGCCCATGACGGCCTTATCTTGCATGAAGGTGTCGTCCATGCCAGCTTGATCATAGGTCGCCGGCATGAATGGCGCTCGGCCGTCTTGGCTTTGGGTCTCCTCGAGATCATAGGCAGCCGCGGTGGCACCGCTAGTGAAGGCAGCGGCCGCCACACTGCCTTCGAAGATGATGTTCTCGATGATGAAACGGTTGGTCGTTTCATCATCACCGCCCGCCGGCATTCTGTCGAACTGGTTGCAGGAGCCGGGGAGCATGTCGCCTGGTATCTCCCGCGGGCGTTTCCTCGCCCCTCCGGAGGATGATGCACCGGCCGCCGGCGTGGCATTGAGGTCGATGGCCACGGGCGCGGGCGCGGACAGCGCCACCACGTTCACCGGCATGGCGTTGAGGTCGATGGCCACGTGCGCGGGCGTGGACAGCGCCACCACGTTCACCTCCGGCGAGCATTCCCTGGAGAAGCGGGAGGCTTGCGGATAGACGTGGAAGCCGGGAATCGGCTGCGTGACTCTGGCAGCACCATCCGAGGAAATGCCGACGAGCCCGTGCTGGCCGCGGCCATGGCGCCGCTGACGAGCCCGTGCTGGCCAGGGTTTAACCCTAGGTAGATCAGGGCCTCCCTCTTTGCTCCGGCGACTCGGGCATTGGTTTCCTCCTGCTGTGCGGCGGCGGAGAGGGCAGCGACGGCCGCTGCTTCGTCACTTGTGTCTTGCGGGTGCCTCTGGCCCTTCCTCTAGGCCGACTGCACGACCCGCTCCTCGGGCGTCAGCTTCTTCTTGGGCGTGCCGTGGTCTTGCGGGGCTTGCCTTTGGCGGAGGCGACAGGGGTGAGGCCGGACGAGGCGAGGGACGCGAGGCCGACGACGACATCGAGGGTCGGCGCGTCCATGGCGAGCGGCCGGGAGCGTGAGCGGGCGGGAGGGTTTTGGGAAAGTGGCGGGAAATGGTGGTCATTGTGCCACCGACTGGCGGGCCAGGGGGAGGAGTAGGCGCGTGTCACGCGCGTCTGTTTCATGTCCGTGCTCAGGCTCAAATTTGGGACAGGAATGAGTCGGCAGGCGGACGAAAAGTGGACGCGCATCTGTTTGGATCGACGCGTTGGGCTGACTTTTGTGTCGATGGCGACCCAAACAGACACGCACAGACGAAATGAGTCGGCGTGTTGGAGCTGCTCTAAGTGTGTGAGATGGCCGTCTGAAAGCCTTAAAGCACTGAAATATATGGGACCCATCATGTGCAGAACCAGTCGATGTTTTGCTTACTTGCTACCCTCTCCGTTCCAAAATATAGTGCATCCTCGTTTTCCGTGCTTCAACTTTGACCATAAATTTAACCAATAAGACCGACTGCGGTGGGAGCAAAAAATATATATTTGAAATTTTTTTTGAATATGAATTCATTGGTATAATTTTTGCTCCCGCCGTAGTCGGTCTCGTTGATTAAATTTATAGTCAAAGTTGAACCTCAAAAAACGTGGGCGCGCTACATCTTAAAACGGAGGGAGTACATTATTTATTTTTAAGTGCGTGGTCATGCAGAGCACTTGACGCTACAGGACACGGGCACATGGCCCAAGCAAGCATTGTTCGGAGACTCTTGCTAGCGGTCATGTTACATAGATTCGTTGCCTATGGGCCTGCTAAGCAGCTGGCGTACTCTGTAGTCTACTGAAACAGTTTTTTGTCGGTCGACATGTGGTTAGCAAAATCAAAATTCATATAAAATGGTTCGTCAGTGTGAACACCCAGGACCCATCTGGACGCATATCTACCTACGATGAAAGGCATCTCTACCTACGATGAAATACTCCTCACTCTGGATCAGCTGCCGACAGATATTGCAATGGAAATTGTGATTTTGAGTTGCTGAAGCATCTGGCTTACAAGGAATGATAAGATCTTCAGAGGGCACCGATTCATCTAGATACTTGGAAATTCTACCTAAGAGAAAGTCTACAGATCACTACTATTCGAACTAAGCATGAAAAGGCCACGATGATCAGTAATTGGATAACACTTCATCTGTAATCATTACGATGTTTCATAGAACCGGTATTGGTTGACATTCTAGCTCGGACATGGCATGTCATGTAATATTTGTACTTTGTTGCATTTTATAATGAAAATTGCAGTAGAACGATTATTCTACGGTTTCGGCTCAAAAAAAAACACCCAGGACCCATTCTTCATTGCATGTCCTGGGTCCTTGGTTTCGCTAAGTCTGCACTATTTATCGTGATCAACAACTGGACGAACTTGAGCCCGCATGCAAGCAGCGTCGTCGTCGTCTATTCGTCTGCATTGTCTTCCCTCTCGTTGTCTTGAACCTATCTCCTGAGAAGTGCATCGCTAGACGCATTGGCATCAGGATTCGCATCAGGATGGCGTGCTAGTTAGAGTATAGTGGGGCGTTGGCTTTCAGTTTGCGGGGAAATATCAGGTGATACGAAAGCTTATATGCTACCATGATATATCAACTTAAAAGATTCAAATTTAAACTTGTCAAAAAAATCTGAAAAACAATCATGGATGTTCATGACATATATGTCGACAACCCCTAACAAATTCAGCTCAAAATTCAACATACACATACAGAAACAAAAAAGACAAATTCAGATGTGAATAGTGTCATTTTTGCTTTTGTCTTCTTTGACACTATTCACGATGGATATGTCTTCTTTATTTCTCTATATGCGTATGTTGGATTCTGATCAGAATTTTTTAGGGGTTGTCGACACATGTCATGTACATTCATGATTTTTTTCAGAATTTTTCACAAGTTTAAATTTAAAAAAAATTAAGTTAATATAATGGTAGCATATAAGGGCTGGTATCACCTAAGAGTAGTATCACTAGTACTATAGCCCCCTGCTTCATGGTCAGAGCTTTGGAGCCTAGTAATTTTATTTTTACAATAATGCATGTGCGCAGAAGTAGTACCACTGCTACTAGCCTAGAGCTTGGAGCCTAGTAGTTTTACCATCCACTCTAGCTAAGTTGACTTCAGAAGTTCAACCACAGTATGGTGAAACCCAATACTCTCTATCAAATCGCACTTGTGGCATGTGTGGCAAACACTATGCGTGGCTCTTTGGTGGTAGGATCTTGGCGGTAGGGTATTTTTTACGTCAAACGGACGTCACAGCTCAGTCGAATCCTACCGCCAAGGTCTACGGCGGTAGGCAGTTATACCCTACCACCGTCAACCTCAGCGGTAGGAAAAGGGTCGGATCCCAAAAAAAAATTTAGACCGGGATTAAATTTGGTTTAAGTTTCGCAAAAAGGTCAAAACACCAAAATTGGCCTTTGAATGCAGCAAGGCACATCCCCACCGCGCTGTAGATGAAACAAGGTCCTTGTGTCAGCCATGTGGCCACGGTATTCATCTATATATAATGATGTGTCTTTGTCATCCCCAGCACTTTTTAATGCGCGGATCACCTCGATCAGGCCAACCGTTGTCGTCCAGATGCCGCTGCGTCCATCCACTCTCCCTATCTCCTCTACTCTCCTAAGCCTCTTCGTTAAATGGCAGAACCGAGGGAGGCCAAGCAGACATACAAGCAGAGCAGCCATGGCTACCCTCCACATGTTCCTCGGCCTCCTCCTCCTCTCCATGCACACCATTCCTCCTAGCATAGCCACAAAAGACGATACTCTCGCGCCAGGCCAGCCATTTGCCGTCGGCGACAAGCTCGTCTCCAGCAACGGCAAGTTCGCGCTTGGCTTCTTCCAGCCCAGTGCCGGCAACACCAGCAAGTCATCCACCTCTCCACATTGGTACCTTGCCATATGGTTCAACAAGATCCATGTCATCACTCCCGTCTGGGTCGCCAACCGGGAGACGCCAATCGCCGGACCCGATCTGAGAGCAACGCAGCTTCAATTCTCAGAAGATGGCAACCTTGTCGTTTTAAACAACGCCACCCAATCCGTTGTCTGGTCCACCAACATCACCAATACAAGAACCAACACCAACATTTCCAATGCTAGAACCAACACCAGCAACACGAGGGCCATCCTCTTGGGCAGTGGGAACCTCGTCATAGAAAGCCTGTCAAGCGAGGTGCTGTGGCAGAGCTTCGACGACCCAACCGACGTCCTGCTCCCAGGCGCCAAGATCGGCTGGAACAAGGTCACCGGCCTGAACCGTCTCGGCATCTCGTGGAAGAGCCGGATCGATCCGGGCCTCGGCTCCTTCAGCGTGGGACTGGTAACCAATGGCACAAGGATGGTGACCGCCAGGCGTCGAGGCTACCCTTCCGAAGTGTACTGGTGGTGGTCGCCTGACGACCACTCGTCGATGCAGATCCCAGCAATCACGAAGCTGCTGCAAATGAGCCCACAGACCAGCATGGTCGTCCCAGAATACGTCAACAACAGGGAGGAGGAGTACTACATGTACACCTCACCAGATGAGATCTCTTCGTTCCTCTTCATGGACGTGTTTGGTCAGGCCAGGCTGAACGTGTGGTCGCAAGACAACCAGGCATGGCATAGCATCTACGTCAACCCAGCCGATCCCTGCACCCCATACGCCGCCTGCGGACCGTTCACCGTCTGCACCGGCAGCTCGCACCCGCCATGCGAGTGCTTGGAGAGCTTCTCCAGGAGGTCGCCTCAGGATTGGGAGCTTGGTGACCGGACAGGAGGGTGCTCCAGAAACACTCCGCTGGATTGCAATGGCAACAGGAGTTCCACAGACGTGTTCCACCCCATAGCTCGTGTGGCATTGCCCTATGGTCCCCAGAGTTTACAGCATGCTCCTGCAAATCGGAGCGAATGCGAATGGGCCTGCCTCACCAACTGCTCCTGCACTGCTTACTCCTACCATGACAGCAAATGCTCTGTTTGGCATGGGGAGTTGTTCAGTGTAAACAAGGATGATGGCATCGAGATCAGCTCTGAATATACTCTGTATATTCGCCTTGCTGCCGGAGATATTCCGAGTTCAACAAGAGATAGTAAAAGAAAACCAGCAGCTGGAGCTGTTATTGCTGCAAGCGTTATCAGTTTTGGGTTGCTGACGCTCATGCTGCTACTGGTGATCTTAAGGAACAGATTCAACTGGTGTGGTATGTCATCACAGGCCACCAATCAAGGTAGTGTTGGAGTTGTTGCCTTTAGATACACCGATTTGGGCCGTGCTACAAAGAATTTCTCAGTGAAGCTAGGAGCAGGAGGTTTTGGGACTGTATTTAAGGGAGTTCTAAGTGACCTGACTAGTGTAGCAGTGAAAAGGCTTGAAGGTGCGCGTCAGGGAGAGAAGCAATTCAGGGCAGAGGTAAGTGCACTTGGACTGATCCAGCACATCAACCTGGTCAAATTGGTTGGTTTCTGTTGCCATGGTGATAAGAGGCTGCTTGTATATGAACACATGTGCAATGGTTCTCTTGATTCCCATCTGTTCCAAAGCAATGGTACAGTCCTCAACTGGAGCACCAGATATCAGATAGCCATCGGAGTTGCTAGAGGATTGTCCTACCTGCATCAGAGTTGCCGCGAATGCATCATACACTGCGATATCAAGCCAGAAAATGTACTTCTCGATGAATCGTTTGTCCCTAAAATTGCAGACTTTGGGTTGGCATCGGTCATAGGAAGGGATTTTAGCCGGGTTCTAACTACATTCAGGGGAACTACAGGGTATCTTGCCCCAGAGTGGCTTAGCGGGGTTGCTATTACATCAAAAGTCGATGTTTACAGCTTTGGCATGGTACTGATCGAAATCATATCGGGAAGAAGGAATGCGTCTGTTGTGCACACTAGCAGCAACGACCATGTCACTTTTTTCCCTGTGCAAGCCATCAACAAGCTTCATGAGGGAGATGTGCAGAGCTTGGTAGATCCAGAATTACATGGTGACTTTAACTTGGATGAGGTTGAAAGAGTTTGCAATGTAGCATGTTGGTGTATCCAGGATAATGAGCTGGAGCGGCCAACAATGGGTGAAGTGGTCAGAGTTCTTGAGGGTCTAATGGAGCTTGATATGCCTCCGATGCCAAGACTGCTTGCGGCTATAACAACATAATGCTCTGATGTCACTTCGATGTAATAATTCTAACTATTTGTATTGTGTATGCTACCTTTATTTGCTTCAGCAAATTTTATGGTTCTCGTTTGGACGTGTAATAGCTCAAAGGTCATATAATATTATAAATAATTTCTTTCCTGCATCTTATAGTTCATTTGATCTCTATTTTATTTGCTTCAGCAAATTTTATGGTTCTCGTTTGGAGCGTGTAATAGCTCAAGGATCATAAAAATCTAGAATGATATGATAATTAATTAATTTATTGCATCTTATAGTGTATTTGATATCGTACGGCAATACTAACTCACTTAGTGAATAAATTGAGAAAACAAAAAATACAACTATTAATAAAAAAGACACAAGTACAACAATTAAATGATAAATGTTGAAGGCTATCTGAACTCACAAATATCATTACTTATAAACTAGTCATCAACCTGCGCGCCTACATGCTAGCTATTTTATTAGAATGCTACTTTTATTTAGAGTGTGTCTATATTACAGTCGACTGGAAAAAAAATTGGACTTCAATCAATTTTTTCATCCAGTAACAACGTGACACGCGTATGTATATATGTATGTACGACAAAAGAAACAACAGAAAAAATGAATGTATGTGAATTTATATCACGAGACCAAAAAACGACTGAAAACCAAAATAGTTTCAGTAAAAAATGTAACAGTGTAATAGATGCACTAAACCTGACCGTTGCATCTGAGGCCCCTTTGCACCTGAACACGGGGCAAATCTGGTAGTTGCTCACAGAATCACTGCATCCCATTCACATCTGATCGATCCCTTGTTATTCTCTTCACACCTGGAACACTTCTACCCCCAAGAACAACACAAATGCTCCATCATAAAGAAAGATCTGACATAGGAAAACAGGAATTCAGAGATTTAGGGACTGTAAAAATTCAGTGACTACTGCACACCACAGCAAACTAGATATATAGTGACTTACTTACTTACTTACTTACGAAGCCTTTGATCCCAAACAAGTTGGGGTAGGCTAGATATGAAACCCTTTCACGAGGACTTCCCAGGAGGTCACCCATCCTAGTACTACTCTCGCCCAAATGGGTTTCATACCCAAAAGACTGGCTAGTTTTTACGTTGGCTCACCAAGCCTATCACAACCCTTAGATATGAAACCCTTTCACGAGGACTTAGTGACTTCCAAGTAGAAATTGAACAGATTACAAAAACAACACACTGTAACTCCACTCTTTTGCTACTGTAAATTCATCATTTGTTGGCATTTACATAGAAAAAGTAGAGAGCAGTAAATAACTCATGAAGTAGTTAACATGTCAGAAGCAGCAAACTGTAACATCAGTGAACAACAGGAAAATAACAAAAATAGGCATCAGAAGCTCAGGTTTTAACTGTAAAATACACATGATTTACAGGAATATAACAATTGTAACTCACCTACATACCAACTGTAAGAGCACATCTACAATACAAGTATCCAACCTTAGAAGTAGGCTGGTAAAAATGTTTTTTCCCTATATACATACATGCATCATACGAACTTACAGTCGAATGTATACAGTAAATTGCCTTAAATCTCACTGTAAAAAGCAAAAGAAATACTAAGCTAAGAACCAGCCTAAAAATTTGGTATTACCCAACACATGTATGCATGCAAACCAAGTAAGAAGTAGGTTGGGAAAATGGTCTTCCCTAACATACATACATGCATAAAAAACTAAGGTTTCAACTATAAAACACATCTACAATCCAACCTGAGAAGTAGGCTGGACAAATCATTTTTCCCAACATACATACATCCATCATACTACCAACAGTTGTGTATAGACAGTAAATTGCCTTTAAGATCACTGTAAAAAGGAAAAGCAACAATACTAACCTAGGAACCGGCCTTTAAATTCGGTAATACCAATCATACAAACACACTTGCACAGTGAAGCCTATAAGCTCACTCTAGAAAAGGAATAACAACCTAAGGAACAAACTAGAAAAACAGTATTGCCCGACATACATACATGCATCAAGGTATTTACAGTGACGCATCAAGCTATTTACAGTGACACATACACAGTATAAACCCTTCAAGGTCAGTGTATAAAAGGAAAACCGCCTAAGGAGCAGGCTAGTACTACCCAACATACATAAAGTCTATGGAAAAATAGTATAGGGATGTACAGACAAATAAATGAATACTACAGATCAAAAACAAATAAAACTGCAGTTGAAACATATGAATCTTCAATAAAACTGCACTGCACGCTCTCCATCATTTTTTGCTAATGCAGGAAAATGTTTTTACTTAAAAAGGCTTTCGCCCCGCTTTATATATAAAGCAACGATCATCCACAATCCGGTATAAAAGCAGGCCACCACAACACACGCACACACCCAAGGCAGGATACATAGGTGCTGAGCGCAGCAACCCCACCCCAAGCACCACAAGAGCAACCGGGGTCCTCAGCCGTGAACACGCCACCGCGAAGAGATGAAGCCGCATACGACCAACCGTGGGCTCCAAGGCGGCGCCTTCAGGAAGGATACGACACCGGAGCGCCGCCACCGCCCGACCCGAGGGTTAGAGTTTCCCCTGGAGCAACATGACGGGCAATGATGGCCGCGACGACGCCTTCAAGAAGGGAACGAGCTTCGCCGCCGCCGGTCCATCCGAAGATAGAACAGGTTTTCACCCCGGCCAACACTCACCGCCACCGAACGCCACACCCTGGCAACCATGCCGCCCACACGGCCATGGTCACCGGGCAGCACCAAGCCACGGGCTCTGCCCATGAGCACCGCGCTACCACCACCAGGGCCGCCGCCCCGGCATCCAAGACCTTGGCACCACCTCACCCGACACCCACCGCTACCCAACCAAAGAGACAAGTGGAAAGGCCCCGCCTTTCACACCCCTGGGCAGCCCCCAGCGCCGAGACCCAATAGGCTGGCCAAAACTGGCCTCCATCGACAATGGCGGAGACAGGGGGCAAGCAGGGGCCCCGAGGGGCAGCCCCGAGCCTCCCTGCAGCAGGAGCGCCACCACCCTCGTCGCCAACGGCCGCCGCACGCAAGGTCCGGCCGAAGCCCACACCGCTGCCAGCACCACCACCAGCACGATCCACCACCACCACCGCTTCACCGCCACCCCCCACCAGCCGACCGCCACGGCAGGGGGCGGCCACCCGCAGCCCAGGCCGCCCGCGACCCGCACCTCGCGAAGGCCAGATCCGAGCGCCCCATCGACAGAGCAAGCCGCGGACGACGCCCCTAGCCACCGCGTGTGCCCCTCCACCAGGACGCCTGTCATGGGGCCGCCACCCTATGGCGCTAGCGCGCCACCGCGCTGCAACGCCGGCCGCCAAGACCCACACCGAGGCCGCCGAAGAGGAGACGAGAGAATCCCCGCCGCTGCCGCCGGCAACCGGGCTTCGCCCAGCCGCGCCCTTGGGCGGCGGCGGCGACTAGGGTTCCACCTCGGTCGCGCGCGGGGCAACGCGAGGGGGGTGGAGGGGAAAGTCACCTTGCTCAGCTGATCATGAGGAAAATGTTTTTATATTGAGCAGGGACAACAATCAGGACCTACATATGTAATCCTTCACATACTCTTTGGGCAAAAATGACATTTCATTTCTTAATGTAAGTGCAGAGCAGACAATTTCCATATATTCTGAAGCAAAAGAATATTTAATGTTTTGTCGATATACTTCTAACACTTGCTATAAACTGCAGGGGATGTATACATTCACTCAGTTACTATTGTCAGACAACTGGTTTGGCATAAGAAGAAAACCTAGAGTTGATAAACCTACAATGTTCTGTTACTACTTACTAGAAATGCAGATATCATGTTTAGCTGCTTATTTGACTTTTACACAGGAACAACTAGCATCAAAAGACCTACAAATCCAGAGGAAGCACTTACACCGGATCATGCTAACAACTTGGGACCTGAAAAAAAATAGTGCAAACAGACAAGAAACTGTAAGATACCTACTGCTTGACTCGACAGAAACATGAACCCAATTACTAACTAACACAGCAAACTGGTGATCTATTTTACAGGGGGCAGAACAAGGACAAGCAGATCCAGATTTGATGAATGCAAAAACAATGAAAATCCATTGGAAATCTGCCTCTTTGACAACATGATATCGAATAAGATAGAGAACTGAAGTAAAGAAGAAAATAAATTAGAAAAAAAAGGAAAATACCACAAACACAAACATTACCTTGCAGGTAGCTGATGATGATATATCTCTCAGTAACCGCTAGCTGCCTAGGTCTCAAAGCATCAACAACTGAAGCAAAAAAACTACCCAGGATATCTTTTGAAGGTAATGACACTGGAAAACCATTAGACCTCTTTTGTTTCTACAAAAATAAAAAAGAAGAAAAAATCAGAACTGAAGGAAAATGATGCAACTATAACTCACTTCAGTAATATATAAATGTAAATAATGTATAATTCGGAAAACCACTTAAGTATTATATAGAAATCATTCATATATACAAATGCTAAAATGAAAAGGGAAAATAGTATCCTTCAGCTATACAGCTCATGCAAAATTAGATAGAAAACAAAACTGTAAATCTATACCAACCTAACAGTAAATATATGCAAACCGATACAACTTAATTCAGTCCAAGTGTAAATTACAGAAAAATGCAACTGTAACATCTATAAAAAAGACCACAACACAATTACAACCCGCTTTGTTCATATTTAGTCTTGATTCCAAAACTACTGATAAAAATTATAAAAACAAATACAGCTGGAAATCTATACAAGCGAAAAGGTAAATTACAAAACCACTTAATACATATTAACTCTTCATTCCAGAAGTGAACTATTCTGGGAGTTTTATGGAAGTACTGAAGCAAATTTACGGAAAGAATACAATTGTATGACTGTAAATTACAATCTGCTAAAGTACGTATTTAATCTGTTTCCATAAATTGAACTAAAGTTTTACAAAATTAATGTTCCAAAATTACAGGAAAAAATTTGTAAGTTTATACAAGCCTAAGAGTAAAACCAATTAACAACTGAACTATTTTGGCAGTGTTACAGAACTACTGAAGCAAATTTACAGAGAAAATACAACTGTAAAATCTCTGGAAGCATGACTGTAGAAATACAAACTGCTAGATACGTATTTTATCTTGATTCCAGAAAAACTGAACTAAGTTTTACAGAACTAATGTTGCAAAATTACAGAAAAGTTGTAAGGTTATACAAGCCTAAGTGTAAAGCCACTTAAGAACTGAACTAATCTGCAAAATTTACATAACTAATGTTGTAAAAATACAATAGTAAATATATACAAGCGAGTGTAAACTACAAACCACTTAATTGAAATTTAATCTAAATTCCAGAAACTGAATTAATCTTTACAAAACTAGTGATGCAAATTTACAGAAAAAGGAAACTAAGTTTATACAAGCCTAAGTGTAAAACCAATCACTGCAGATTTACATCACTACTCATATAATTGGGTGTGGACTGGAGTTTATATTATTTTGTTCCTATGTTACTGTTCTAGAAGAACTATAATTACAGTCCTAAAGATCTACAATTACACTGTTACAGTTACATTATTCTAAAAATTCCGATTTACATGCCTTCTCAAATCTAAGTTACAGGAAAGTTAACCACGTAAATCGCATACATATCCAAGGTGAAATCACTAACCCAATGGAAAACACAAAACTGACAATGCTAAAAATGCTAGAGTAAACTAAAATCTGGGAGAAATTTTGATATAATCTGAAAAATAACATTAAACAACAGTACAAAATAACTACAACAAGGACACAATAATTCCTGCAAGAAATACAAATAAAAATCTGTGAGAATTACATGCATCCCTAGGAAAACAAAAGCAATAGAGTATACAAAGTTCATAGTAATAGTGCTGACGGAGAAGAACTAACGCTAGGCTAACCAGTAACCACATTCAAAAATGGTACATAACCACAGTGGCACCTTACTAAACCAAGAGACTAAGTTAACAGAAGCATGCACATCCATACCAAACCTCCATGTACAATTCGAAAAGGAAAAATTACACTGCAGCTAACAGATTTGGAAGGAAAACTAACCCATACCCCCTACAGAACATCTTGAACTAAGAAAAATTGATTTGGAATTTAGCATACAATGAGAGCAACTACACCAAATAATCACGTCGCCAGAGCTGAAAACGAGCTGGAAATCCCCTAGAAGCTCCAAATCTCCATCGCGACCCACCCCAAAATGCCCAACTCTGACAAACAACTACACTTACAAACCAACTTCGACAAACGCCTACCCCCAGCTCTGACCAACAGGAACAACTTAAGCATACAGCCATACTACCTCCAATCTGGGGAGAAATCGAGATCTGTAATCACACAAACACTTAAATCGCTGGGGTGGGTGGGGGTAGGGGAGGGGGGGATTAGAAACATGGAGGGGCACACGGGTCAGACACAAACCAACCTACACAGGGTGCGGATGGAGCAGAAATCTCGAATGAGAGCGCACATGGCCGCCAGAACCGCCATGGAACGGGGGAAGAACTCAAACTAACGCCTAAAATCTCTGCGAAAAAAGGAGAAAACAGGACCAACCTATACACAGGACCGCGGAAACGACGGAGCAGAAACCTGAACCGAGTGCGCATGGCCGCCAGAGTCGCCATGGAAATGAGGAAGAGCTCGCCGCCCTCTCGACACTCTCTCCCGCACTCTGACTCGCTCTCTCTGTGTCTTCTTCCTGTAGCTCCCTGACTGCTGCCTCTGTCTCAAGCACTCGCCTGCAAATGAGGGGCGACACCAGAGAGGAAACACATAGCAAATTCAAAAAAAAAAACTTAAAACCTTCAAAGTGCACGACGCACTATTTAGACGAGTCGAGCGGCCGGCTGCTGGCCACACGATCTCGCTCCTATCGTCTTGCATGTGGGTCAGGTGCTACTTTGTCGGGACGGTTTTCCCGAGCCTTATCCTCTCCATCGCAGGCGCTGCCCCTGCTCTCCCGTTCTTCCCCATTGCGGGCGCTGCCCCTGGCCCCTGCTCCTCCCATTCTTCCCATGGCGCCACCCTAGTCCCCCCCTCTCCTTCCCATGACAGGCACCAAGATCGACGGTCAAGCCTCTGCCGCCTTTCTGCCCCATTCATCCAGCTTCGGGTGCTCGACGGAGGCCGGCGAGAATCTTTGACGAGGTAGATGGATTGCTGCGGTTGGATGGATTGGACGGAAGAGATCTGAGGTTCTTCCCTTCCCTTGTTCTTACGTGCTTCCCTTTCTTCAGATTTATCGATCTTTTTGGGGATGGGTGTATTAGGACATGTTCCTCTTTCAGATTTATCCATCACATCACAGCTTCTGAGACCCGAAGGTTGCAGTTTGGAAGAAGATCACTTGTGTTTTCTGATTTTCTATCTTGCCTCTGTGTACTAGCAGCAACTGAACATGTGATATTGTTCCTGCTACTGTACTAAATACTACTGTATATTTTAACTGGCGAATGTGTGTGTGTATCCAGTCTATATGTCACTGTCAAAACCTTATTGAACTTGTTTGGAGTTACAGGACACGCTCATTTGTTTGTGTCGTAGATGGATCATTTTTCCGCGGGAGTAGACAATTCATTTTACACATGTGGCATGCTTATGCAGAACTTTCGCCGGGAGTTAGTAAGGTTTCAGGAGGAGGATGGACGCTGGCGAGATTGTCCATTTCGCCTTCCCGTCCTACGACCAGATGAATTGCGGCATCAAGATGTCAGCCAAGACGATGGCGTAATTGTTATAGTTTGTGTGGTTCTCGACCAAACGCGTTGGATTGGCCAGGTATGAGTTGTTGGAGTTTTGCTTAGGTGAAAGTTTTTTGGTAGAATACTGTTGTACTAAGTTGGTTATGATAGTAGTATAAGTTGGATATGACTATTGGGAAGTTGCACAGCACGATGATACTACGTTGACTAAATGGTTTGTGCAGTTGCACAAGAGCTTCTACTTAGTTGGCTTTTTTACTTAGTCACGTTTGTGTAGTTTGCCGCAGGGGGACCGAGGTTTGTGCTTTTGTGTGAGGGTGTTTGTTGGGGGGTGGGAGTTTTGCCGAGATTTGAGCGATCTTTATGTGCGTTTTTTTTGGTGTTTTTCATGGGGTGCGACGAGTTGATTATGTTGTTTACACAAATATTTATGCGCACTGGTCTACTTGAATTAAACTGATTGGCTAGTCAGGCTTGTGCAATTGCACAAGAGTTTCTACTTAGTTGGTTTGATTGACTTGTTATTTTTCAGTTGCCAACTTCATATTAAGAGTAGCCATTTTTTCTGCCCATGTGCAACTTTGTTAATACAAGTTGCACAAGGGAACCTAATTAGTTGGCATCATCAGCATTTGTAGTTGCACAAATAGTATCCAACTAGTTGACATCCTCAGCCTTTTATGTAACCGCGTTTACATCCTTAGCATTTTTTATCTAGAAGCCTGACCTGAATGTGCAACTTTGTTGGTCATGGAAGCAGAGCCGACATTTTTTATGGCTTCACAAACTGCAATGCAAAGCTGGATTTTCATACAGTTGTGATTAGTACTTTTTCTGCAGAACTCAATGCAACTAGTATTTTCAACAGCATCAACATCATTTTTATAAACTCGGTTTTTGGTTTGGTGACGGTGTGATGATTTGTTGTCTCATCATGCAAGTGCGGAATAACTATTTTCAGACTTGGTATCCTCAAGATTTCTAGTTGCACAAGAGTATCCATTTAGTTGGCATCCTCAGTATTTCTAGTTTCAAGGAACAGTATACAGCTAGTTGACATCCTCAGCCTTTCTAGTTGCACAAGAGTATATAATTTAGTCATATCTCCAAAAAAATTGAGGGTTGCCCAAGAGTATCTTTGGCACCCTTAGACTTTATACTTGCACAGTACTATGCAATAAGTTGGCATCCTCAGCAATTCTAATTGCACAATACTTTCTAACTAGTTGACATACTCAAGACTTTTTCTAGTTGCACAAGAGTATCTATTTAGTTGGCATCCTCAGCATTTCTAGTTGCACAAGAGTATCTATTTAGTTGGCATCCTCAGCATTTCTAGTTGCACAAGAGTATCTATTTAGTTGGCATCCTCAGCATTTCTAGTTGCACAACAAACATAATACGTGTTGGCATCCTCAACCTTTTTAATCCAGATTTCTGAAGAAGAACAATTTTTTTATGCAGTGTTAACTAATCACCTTTTTTCACCTTCAGGATATTGTGCAGGGGGGTGAGGGTAATGAAGGAGATAATACAGAACGATAGCCACAAGCTGGTAGGATAAGGGCATCACCTGGGAGGTTGGTGACCTTGAACAATAAGTTGAGCCCATTACAAAAGTCTCACCTCTGCCAGAAGCTGTTTGGAAGTGGAACAATAAGTTGTGCATTGGAGGGAATTCAGATTTCGGAACTTGTTTGTATGCTCGTTTTTTACATTTTTCTTTATTGCTCTTTTTGTCGCATAGAGCAGTTGTGTCTCTTGCACAGTTTGTACTGAATATGTTGCACAGATACAACCCGGTAATTGGTTTATTCCTTTTTCTCACATTTTTTTCTTGTTTTCAATGATGTACAGATTCTTTTGGCCAAAGAGGCTGATCTAGATTTGCTGCACATAATTCAAGCTACAATTCTTGTACACTACTATTTAGGAAGTAGAAATAAGATTGTGATGTCAGGAAATAGATTTTCATCTTTTTTATGTTTTACTTTTACTATATAGAACACCCTATAGAACATATTCACGCTACTGCTATTTGTGTGAGACAAGACTATTGTACTCTCCTTTGTACTACTGTTTCTTTGTGCTTCTTCTGGTCTGGATTCATGTTTTAGTTGCACACATTTACAGCAAAAGTTGGCTTTGGATTCATGTTTAGTTGCACAAATATATGTATATTTTTGCACAAACAACACACATCCATGTTGGTGTGTGTTGGTTGCACACATTTACAGCAAAAGTTGGCTTTTAAAATCCATGATTAGTTTGCACATCTCTTTTCTAGTCTTGGCTGTTTGGTTGCACACATAGCAGGAAAAGTTGGTTTTGGATCCATGTTTTAGTTGGCACAAATATAGGCTTCTATTTGCACACATGGCATAAAAAGGTTTCTTATGATCCTTCCCCTGATTTTCAGTATGAGTAAATAGGCTATAAAATATGTTTTTATGGTGTTTTTGTCTATGTGTTTTCTTATGATCCTTCTCCTGATTTTCTTTTGTGTCATGTATGTAGGGAGATGATGGTGAACAATACCGTCTTGTAAAGCGTCAAAGACGGAAAGCGAAAGCCGCAACACCCGATGTAGGCGGTTCCTTATCTACAGCAGCTGTTGAGGTACAAAGTGCCAACCAATCCTGATTCAGTGCCATCTCAACATGTTAGCATTGCATGTAGGAAATCGGCAACCCGAGCACCTACTGTGGCAACTCCAACACCTAGTGAGCCAGCTGCAGGTCAACACATGCATAATGCATCATCTGATGGGCCAACACCAGCAACTAGTGAGGGAAACACACTTTCATCTGTGCCAGCTCCAGTAATCACTGTGCCAAGTACAGTATCAAGTGAGGCAACTGTAATTCCAGATGTGCCACCCCCAGTAGCCAATGTGCCACCTGAAGGTCAAACTGTGCCAACTGCAGGGCATATGTTGGATGTTGGTGTGAACAATCTTTTGTGCCTATTTTTGTATCTATTTTTCATCGGATGTTGGTGTGAACAATCTTTTATGCACGTCGTGTGCCTACAGGTGGCTGCTGCAACTTGTCTAGTTGCACGAAAGCAGTATATAGTTGCACCAACTTGTTTACTTTTTTTGGTACACAATGTTGCTACAATTGGCTGCTGTAACTTGATTGGTTGCATGAAAGCAGCATATTGGTTGCACAGATTCTGTGCCAAACCCCTACATAATCCATGTGATTTATGTACCAAATTCATGAATCAAAGGTTCGTTCAAGAAAACCAGCTAGAGGACAAGTCTGCAAGTCATGTCAAGGGAGGAAGCAAAGCAGAGGAAGGGGAATTCTCTCCTGGAGTTTTCTCCTCCTGGTACGTTTGTCCTTCTTGTTTGGCTTTTTTTATGTTTTCCTGGTTCTTTTTCCCTTTCTCCCTCTCTTCCCCTCTTTTGTTCTTAATTTTTTTGGAGCCGCCATGGATTTTCCTGGCGATGGAGGTTTCACCATGGCGAATCCTTCTTTCGTGGGGAAGAAGTAGATGGCGTGGGGGCAGTTAGGGGGGAGATTCGGGTGTGGAGGTACAAAGGCGGGGGCGGGTGGTTGGGTGCACGTGATCCCCACGGCCAGCTGTCGTGTGCGTGCACCATGGTTGGTAGTTGATGTTTTGCGCGCGGGGGAGGATTGGAGACTTTCCTTTTTGACCACGCGCCCCGACCAGGTCTTTCCATTTATGTCAGCCGCTCGGTAACCCTGCCAAGCACCCGGGCGCCAGCTAGACGCGTCCAAAAAAACTAAAAAAAGACGCGAAGCATGGCCACCGGGAACAAATCATGATGCACGATCGGACGGTGGAAAATTCGAAAGAACGGCATATTCCAGTCGACTGTAAAATAGAAAAACAGTTGTCTTATCACGGTACATACGCAGACACTTATACATTAGCACATCATCTTGAGATTGAAAAAATTGCCATAGACACTTTCATCGATGAAAACATCTTCTCCCACTGAATGCACATTGAACTCCTGAAATAAATTCGAAAAAATGCGAGCACCAGTGTGAAAGTCTATGACTTGAACTGGTTTAAAAAAATTATTTATGATGCTTAATGGTTAGAACTACATTAATAATTTTCCATTGTTTTTCTATTTGGGGAACTTCAGGTTTCTTTAGCACCATTATAGTAAGGATGTTTTTTATTTGAGGTAAGCTCCAATATTTAATAGAGAAGAAGCAAATGGGAACATAAATAGTCTTGAAAAAAATGGTGTACTTAATCTGAAATGTTAGAGCATCTACAGCTGGGCGTCCCAAATAGGCCTCAAACATTCGGGCGGCCCGCCCGGTCACTGATCGGTCATGAAATTCTGACCCAGACGGGCGGCTCAAACGGGCCTCAAATGCCTGGGTTGACCGGCACCCCTCATATCCAGCCCACATATGGGGCGAATATGGGGGGCGCCTGGGCATGCCCGTCACGTAGGACTGACGGTAGGGTCTCACGCGGAAATGCCCGGAAACCCGACGGTCCGACGGACGCCTCCTCCATCGACGTGGTCTGAACTCTGCGTGGCGCCGCTCCGGCTCGCCGCCCGAGGCCAAATCCGACTATTTAAGCCAGCCGGCATCCCCCAACCCTAGCCCATTCACCTCATCCCTCATGCGCTGCCACCCGAGCCCGTTCGCCTCATATCCCCCGCTCTCCCACGCTCTCCAACATCGCCATGGTCCCGTGGAAGATCACGACACACACTATATTGAAGCCGGATCACTGGAGGCAGATCGCGGAGGAGCAAGATTAAATGGTGTGGGTTTTTGATAGATAGATCGAACAAAAATACAAAATAAAAAATTACAGCAAGGTATTTTTAGTTTTAATATTGTTGGGGAATGCAGTATTTCAAAAAAATTACCTACGATCACACAAGATCTATCTAGGAGATGCATAGCAACGAGCGAGGAGAGTGTGTCCACGTACCCTCGTAGACAGAAAACAGAAGTGTTTAGTAACGTGGTTCATGTAGTTGAACATCTTCGCGATCCAACCGATCCAAGTACCGAAAGTACGGCACCTCCGCGATCAGCACATGTTCAGCTCGGTGACTGAGGGAGTTCTGGATTACGGGGTCCTCGGGCGTCCGGGCTATGTGATGTGGGCCAGACTTATGGGCCGTGAAGAAACAAGACGGAAGACTTTTCCCCGTGTCCGGATGGGACTCTCCTTGGCGTGGAAGGCAAGCTTAGCGTGCGGATATGAAGATTCCTTTCTCTGTAAACCGACTCTGTACAACCCTAGCCCCCTCCCGTGTCTATATAAACCGGAGGGTTTAGTCCGTAGAGGCAATCATAATCATACTGACTAGACATCTAGGGTTTAGCCATTACGATCTCGAGGTAGATCAACTCTTCTAACCCATATACTCATTAAAGTCAATCAAGCAGGAAGTAGGGTATTACCTCCATTAAGAGGGCCCGAACTTGGGTAAAAATTGTGTCCCCTGCCTCCTGTTACCCTCGATCCTTAGACGCACAGCTCGGGACCCCCTACCTGAGATCTGCCGGTTTTGACACCGACATTGATGCTTTCACTGAGAGTTCCGCTGTGCCGTCATCAAAAGGCTCGATGGCTCCATCGATCATCTACAACAATGCTGCCTGGAAGGAGATCTTTCCCCCGGCCGGATCTTTGTATTCGGTGACCGCCTTCTTAGCGCCAACTCGGTTGGCCACAGGAGCAGATCGACACCTCGCCCGGTCACCAGATCAGTTTTGGAAATCTGAAGTATGTCGTTGATATCCGAGGAGACTTGATCTTCCAAGGGTTCGCGGCTTGAACCACCGCTCCGGCCTTAGATCCGGAGTGCGTCACCAGGTCCGAAGACGGGAGTTTAGAGCCCGCCGGACTCTCTGCAGCTATCACTAGTAGAAAAACACCTACTAGTCCTCCTTTAGTCCCGGTTCAATCCAGAACTGGGACTAAAGGCCGTGGCCACGTGGAGCTCCACCTTTAGTCCCGGTTGGTAACACCAACCGGGACTAAAGGAAATTTTATGATTTTTTTTGAAATTTTTTTTGAATTTTTTTTATTTTCAAATTTCTGAATTATTTTAACCTCTAATCTCTAATCAAAACTCCTCATCACTGCTCAATTTATCCTCTAATCTCTAATCACCCTCATCATTCCAAATCTTCTAACTTCCCGAACGGTCACCCATCCTCCCACTCCCCCAGCCTAAGCACGCTTAACTTCCGGGTTCTATTCTCCCTCGTTTCCAAGTCTGCACTTGTTGTTTTCCTGACAATAGTAAGATGTCAATCCTATTAACCCTCAGGAATTTTGCACATGAAGTGACACATTTCACTGTTTGAGTTTCAAACTATTGAGTTAAAAAACAATAATTATTTAGAAAACAATAGTTATTTTGAATAATTGGTTTGACCATAGTTTGACCACAGTTTGACTAGATTTGACCAAAATTCAAAATAACTGAACAAATTATTTAGTAACACTAATATTCTAGAATAATTAGTTTGACCATAGTTTGACCACAGTTTGAATTTTTTTGAATTTTTTTGCCTCTCCAGATTTTAAAAGCCCCGTAACTTTTTTCTGTTAGGTTTTTGAGGATTTTGAAAATGTTTAACAGGGTTCCCCCAGTTAAATTTGGATGTAACTTTTCGAGTAGATGATTTTTCATATAAAAAACTTTTTCATCCGAGTTAGTATGCAAAAGTTATGCCCATTTTTACAAATTCTCGAGAGATTTTGCAAATAAAGTCGAAATTCATATTTGCAAAATTTCCCAACAACTAGACCACATATCACATGGGAAACTTATTTTCTTTTATTTTTTTGACATTTTCATCATTTTCTTTTATTTATTTTAAAACTGAAAAGGCGATCCAGGGGGGGTAGAGTTTGGAAATCGGACCTTTAGTACTGGTTCGTGCCATGAACCGGTACTAATGTCTCAAACCCCATTAGTACCGGTTGGTGGCACGAACCGGGACTAAAGGTCTAACCCTTTAGTCCCGGTTGGTGCCACGAACCGGGACTAATGGGCATCGCACCCTTTAGTCCCGGTTCATGGCACTAACCGGGACTAAAAGGTCCAGACGAACCGGGACAAATGGCCCACGTGGCCCCTGGGTGCACGAACCGGGACTAATGCCCCCATTAGTCCCGGTTCTAGACTGAACCGGGACTAATGGGCTAACCCGGGGTGGACCAAAGCCCTCTTTTCTACTAGTGTATAGAGCTCAACACTAGAGAACCAGAGAGAATAACGCCACCGGCAGTCATCACAAAGCCAAGCTCTTCTCCGGACACTAGCTCCAAACCCTCGAAGTCCGCGTCATGCGATTTCGGCCAGGGAACTTATGTCCCCATCCAAACCTCGCTCTTAGACGAGGCTCTGGACTTAATGCAATCCCTCGCCATCACAGAGGAACCGCTTCCGAATTGTGCCCAGCCCTGACTAGGGGCTGAAAATAGGGAATTTTACTTCCCACCCACCACCCACTTTATAGCCACTGTCGAGGATCTAACCGACATGCTTGACTACGCCTCCGCATACATCGACGGTATGGACGACGATGCAAGAGAGGAGCAGGCCCAAAAGCCGCCGTTCACCGAACGCTGGACGACCACTTCCTCATACGACGTGTACATGGTGGACACACCTAAAGAAGGCGACGACGATGAGGAGAAGGACCCAATCGAGGATAAACCTCCTGAGATACCACCGAAACGTCGATGTCAGTGGCACCGCTCTAAATCGCGTCGCGAAAAAGACAACAATACCGACACCGGAAACAATGATACTCTGGAAAACGTCGAAGACCAAGAAGACCCCATCGAGCCAACATATGAACAGGATGATCGGGAGGACGGGCAAGTTGACCCTGACGAGCAACCAGGGAACAAAGACTCGGAGGATAGCAACTATCTGCCACTCTCCGAGGACGATGTGAGCCTCGGCGATGAAGATTTTATCATGCCAGAGGAACCCCTCGAACAAGAGCGCTTCAAGCGCCGGCTAATAGCCACGGCAAGAAGCCTAAAAAAGAAGCAGCAACAGCTTCAAGCTGACCAAGATCTGCTCAATGACAGATGGACTAATGTCCTGGCAGCCGAAGAGTACGACCTCGAATGCCCAACAAAGAGTTACCCGAAGCGTAAGCTGCTACCTCAATTCGACGACGAGGCGCTGGAGCTAATACCACCCGCATGTAATGCGGTTGACGGACCCGACCGACCACCACGTGGCCGGGACAGAACGACAACTCAAGCCGAACACCAGCCCGCACCACCTCGCCGTAAAAGCAGAGAAACAACAGCTCGAGGATACACATATGACCTGCGACAGGACCTGGAAAATAGAGCAGGTCAGACCAGATCAATCTATGGATCGCGGGGGCGTGCCCCGGCGCGAGAAGATGGCTATCAAGCCTGGCGTGACAAGCATAACCACGCCCGGGCCGAAGACCGCATACGGACTTCATCCGAACTGCGTCATGACATGGCCCGATACAAAGGCGCCGCACACCCCCTATGCTTCACCGATGAGGTAATGGAGCACCAGTTCCTAGAAGGGTTTAAACCCGTGAACATTGAATCATATGACGGCAGAACAGATCCCGCGGTATGGATTGAAGATTTTCTTCTCCACATTCACATGGCTCGCGGTGATGATCTACACGGCATCAAATACCTTCCCCTAAAACTCAAGGGGCCAGCTCTACACTGGTTAAACAACCTCCCAGAAAACTCTATTGGAAGCTGGGAAGACTTGGAGGATGCCTTTAGAGACAACTTCCAAGGCACTTATATCCGGCCTCCGGATGCCGATGAACTCAGCCCGGAGAGTCGGCCAGGAAATTCTGGACCAGGTTCCTAATTAAAAAGAACCAGATTGTTGACTGTCCGGATGCCGAAGCCCTAGCGGCCTTTAAACACATCATCTGCGACGAATGGCTCGCCCGACACCTCGGCCAAGAAAAGCCAAAGTCCATGGCAGCCCTTACAACACTAATGACTCGCTTTTGCATGGGCAAAGATAGCTGGCTAGCCCGCAGCGGCAACAGTACCAGCGACCCTGGCACTTCCGAAGCTAGAAACGACAACGGAAGGCCTCGATGCAACAAACATAAGCGTCGAAGCAACAATGATAACACAGAGGATACGGTGGTCAACGCCGGATTCAGTGGCTCCAAACCCGGTCAACGGAAGAAGCCATTCAAACGAAACAAAGACGGTCCATCAAGTCTGGACCAAATACTTGATCGACCTTGCCAGATCCATGGCACTTCGGACAAGCCTGCCAACCACACCAACAGAAGTTGTTGGGTCTTCAAACAGGCTGGCAAGTTAAATGCTGAACATAAGGAGAAAGGGTCACCCAGCGAGGACGCTGATGAAGAACCTCGAGCACCGAAAACAGGGGGACAGAAAAAAATTCCCCCCGAAGTCAAAACGGTGAACATGATATACGTCACTCATATCCCCAAGAGGGAGCGCAAGCGCGCGCTACGGGACATCTATGCGATAGAGCCAATCGCCCCAAAATTCAACCCATGGTCGGCCTGTCCGATCACAGGGACCATCCGAAACAGTATCTGTCATGGAGGTTCAGACGCATTGGTCCTCGACCCAATCATCGATGGATTCCACCTTATACGAGTCCTAATGGACGGCGGCAATAGCCTTAACCTGCTCTATCAGGACACAGTCCGCAAGATGGACATTGATCCGTCAAGAATCAAGCCCACTAAAACTACCTTTAAAGGAGTAATACCTGGCGTAGAGGCCCACTGCACGGGCTCAATCACATTGGAGGTCGTCTTTGGTTCGCTGGACAACTTCCGCAGCGAAGACTTGATCTTCGACATCATCCCCTTCCACAGTGGCTACCATGCACTGCTCGGACGAACCGCGTTCGCTCGCTTCAATGTGGTCCCGCATTATGCCTACCTCAAACTCAAGATGCCCGGACCACGTGGTGTTATAACAGTCAATGGAAACATGGGACGCTCCCTCCGTACGGAGGAGCACACTACGGCCCTGGCAGCAGAAGTACAGGGTGGCCTTATCAAGCCAACTATTACATCGGCAGCCAAGTCCCCGGACACCGTCAAACGAGTCCGGACTACCCCACAGTACGACAGTCCAGCTCGTTAGGAGCTCGATAGCAATTCGGCCTCCATCTCAACCCCTATCAAATTGTGGCATATGTACCACGCGTACATAATTACGCACTAAAAATACCATGGGAAAGGATGGAGGCATAATACAAACAAGGTCTACAATACGGCTAGACCCTATCTGGACACTCATATTCCCTTTTTCTCTTCTTTTTATTTTTCCAGGCTCCTTACAACCCACATCACCTTTTCGACGGTACCAAGGCCTCTTTTCGAGGCCTATTATGAAAACACTTGTGGATGATCCTATCGAACGACAACACATTAAGTAGAAAAGTAGCACAGACGCATGGCAGAGTACCTAAAGGATCTTTAAAGATCACCTCGTCCGTTCTCAGGACACATACACAACTTTCCCTTGTGTTCGGCATGTAAAATAGCCTTGGTGCTTACTGCACTATTTGTACCAATACGTTTTGACGTATCAATCAGACTACAATGGAAACACTTTCTAACCCAACCTATGCGGTGTTGGCTTATATCTTAATATTTGTTTCCCTGTTTTTGTTCGATTGTCATGTACACCTCGGTATGACTTAAATCGCCAGGGGCTCTGTTAAGCTACGTACATTTTTTAAATACTTAAACAAAGTTCGAACACTTTCACAATGCAATTTGGCGTCCCGAATATAGCATTATATGCATTGGCCCCGAATCATGTCTTTGGTCAATAGTTGGGTTGCCCAACTCCTATGGTTACTACCTGTAACGCCCCAGATTCGATGCGCCAGGTGTCCGCCAGTTATTCGTCGGTGTTGCCATGTCATTTGCTTGCGTGTCTCTCTTTGCCATGTCATCATCTGCATTCATATCATGTCGTCATGTGCATTTCATTTTGCATACGTGTTCGTCTCTTGCATCCGAGCTTTTTCCCCGTTGTCCGTTTTGCAATCCGGCACTCCTATGTCTCCCGGCGCCCTCTTTTACCTCTTTTCGTGTGTGGGTATTAAACGGTCTCGGAATGCCCCGAGGTTTGTCAAGCGGCCTTGGTATAGCACCGGTTGACCGCCTGTCAAGTTTCGGATCAATTGGAGGTCGTTTGGTACTCCAACAGTTAGCAGGGTAACCATGAGCCTCTTTTGTTGCAGCCCAACACCCTTTCTAACTGGCCCAAAACCCACCAAACTCCCTCCATGCTCTCGATCGTTCGATCACGATCGCGTGGCCGAAAACCGCACCTCATTTGGACTCTCCTAGCTCCCTCTACCTATATATACATCTTCCCTCCAATTCGCGGATCAAATCTCGATTGAAACCCTAGCCCGCTCCTCATGCGCCGGACCGTCCGCCTGGCGCTGGACGCGCCCAGCCGCCACCTCACCCGACCAATGGCAATGCGCCACGTCGCCTCCGCCGCCGCTCTCGGCCAACCAGGCCGCGCCACCTCGGCCGCGCCCTCCTCCTCTCTCCTCGCGCCCGCCCGCCCGGCCCATGGGGAGAGGCCGCCTGCCCGGCCAGCCTTCGGCCGCCGCCCGCGCCTCGAGTCTGGCTCCTCCGCCGCCGCCGCCCGAGGCTCCGGCCTCGCGCCTCTCGCCCGTCGCCCGGCGACCGCCGCCCGGCCCGCCTCGCCGGCGTCTCCCTCCAGCTGGGAGGCCGCCCCATCGCTGCCCTGCTGAAGCTCCTACCGAGCCGGCGCCGCTCCCCCGGCCTGGCCCGGCTGCGCCGCCCGTCGGCGTCGGCGCGCCGCCATGAGCTCCTCTCCGGCCTCCTCCTCCTCCTTCCCCCGCAGCTCCGGCGAGCTCCTCTCCGGCCCCGCCTCGGCGCCCGTGCCCGCAACCCCCAGATCCGGCGATCCTCGAAACCCGTGCCGCGGTTGACTTTCCCCCTCTCTAAATTTCATCCAAGTCCCGATTTCTGCAGTAATTTTGTGCCATTTTCTTTGCATCGTATCTCTGTCATCGTTGATCCGTTTTGCGCGTGTAATATGTCAAAATGTTCGTCTCGAAGAGTAGATCATTTCATCTCATTGCATCATTTTCATTTGAGCTCATCTTGATGCCCGAAATGCTGTTGCAAGAGTGCTATGTGATGTTAGTTTCTGATTTTTATCAGGACTTGCACTTTTGTCATTTTTGCCATGATTGATGTGTGCATCCTATGGACTTGAGTCCTACATGTGTTTTGAAATATGCCATGTCTTCTTTACAGTGGTGCTTGCTATGTATTTTTGTGATCTATGTGGTGACTAGCACAAGCATGCAAACTAGGTGTCTTGTTGTTGCTGATTTCAGCCCTGTTTTGCTGATATTTTGATGCCATGTTAACTTGATGCTACAGAGAGATCTATGCATATTTTGAGATACTTCAGTAAGGGTGATTTGTAAAACATGTCTTGCTCTATCCATCCATGCCCTTGTTTGCAATTATGGAGTGCCATAGCTTGAGTCAATCGAGCTCTACTTTTGCTATCAAATGCTTCCTGGCAGATTGTTTACGTGTTATTCAATTTTGCCAAGCTTGTTGTGGTTGATCCGTTTATGCTATGTTATTGTTATTGCCATGTATGTCTTCTATGCCATGTCTTCTTGATGTATGTATGCTTAGTTTGTCATTTAAGGCTCTGTAGTGAGTGCATTGAGCTTGTAAACATGCCTTCTTGTTATCAGTTTTTGACATGCCATGTTGCTGAATCTGTTAACGAAACTTTCAATATTGACATGGGTGTTACTATATTTTCTGATCCTTTTTGGCTTATGGTCAGTAAGGGACTTTTGTTCTATGCAATTATTAGATTCATGCCATGCCTTTGTTTTCCATGATAAGTTCCTGTAACAGGTTGTTTCATAGCTCTAAACATTGCAACCTGTTGTTAATTTCTGCTAAGTCTGAAACTGTTATTAGTTGCAATCTTGCCATGTCATTTTGAGCATGTTCTAGTCATTTCTGGAGGTAGCTCAGTTCTCATGTTTTGTAATGCTTTACCTGTACATCATGCCCATGCCTTTTGTTTGCATATTGTGGTGCTGTAGCATGTTGTTTTGATGCTTGCAATATGCTTAGTTGCTGTTTTGGGCAGATTGTTGTCATATCTAGTATTGTGTGTATGTGTTGAACCGTTGCTCCGTTTTGAGTGTGCTCTATATGAAACTTGCTTGATTTTGCATGTAGTTTCATATTATCATGTTGGATCCTTGTTTTGAGGTGTTTTGCTTGACGTTTGTGTGCATTTTGCACCAATGCCATGCTTATCTTGTTTTGCTCATATCTTCTAGGCGTAGCTCGAATCTAATGAACTTTATATGTAACTTGACTAGAATTTCGTGTAGATCATCGTGGTGCATTTTAACTTCCTGTTTAACAACTTCAACTTAAGATTTATCCAGATCTGGACCAATTTCGAAATTTGCATATGAGGACTTACCGGAATTGTTCTATGTTGTTTCCGGCCTCATTTAAACTTGCTTTGTTGTGTTGCTCTTGTTTGCATCATCTCTTGCCATGAGTAGCTTCATGCTTGGTTGTGCATCATGTCTTGTTCATGTGTGGAGTGTTTACTATGTTGTGTGCTTCTTCTTGTTAGTTCCTGTTTCGTTGCGATCGTGAGGATTCGTTCGTCTACGCTTGGTTCGGCTTCTTCCGTTCGTCTTCTTCATGGACTCGTTCATCTTCTTCATGGACTCGTTCTTCTTCCTTGCGGGATTTCAGGCAAGATGACCGCTACCCTGGATCTCACTACTATCATTGCTATGCTAGTTGCTTCGTTCTATCGCTATGCTGCGCTACCTATTTACTCGTTGCTCAAGCCATCCCAATTGCCATGTCACCTCTAACCTTTTGCACCCTTCCTAGCAAACCGTTGTTTGGCTATGTTACCGCTTTGCTCAGCCCTCTTATAGCGTTGTTAGTTGCAGGTGAAGATGAAGTTTGTTCCTTGTTGGAACATGGAGATGTTGTTCCTTGTTGGAACATGTTTACTTGTTGGGATATCACAATATATCTTATTTAATTAATGCATCTATATACTTGGTAAAGGGTGGAAGGCTCGGCCTTATGCACGGTGTTTTGTTCACTCTTGCCGCCCTAGTTTCCGTCATATCGGTGTTATGTTCCCGGATTTTGCGTCCCTAACGCGGTCGGGTGATTTATGGGACCCCTTGACAGTTCGCTTTGAATAAGACTTTTCCAAAGAAGGCCCAACATTGGTTTTACCATTTGCCTCACCACCACCTATATTTCCCTTGGGAGTAATTAACCCAAGGGTCATCTTTATTAGCCCCCGGACGGTGCTTCTCTAAGTGCTGGCCCGAACCGAGCTACTCTGGGGCCACCTTGAGGCAACTTGAGGGTTGGTTTTACTCGTAGCTAGTCTCATCCGGTGTTGCCACGAGAACGAGATATGTGCAGCTCCTATCGGGATTGTCGGCGATCAGGCGGTCTTGCTGGTCTTGTTTTATTGTTGTGAAATGTCTTGTAGCCGGATTCGAGACTGATCGGGCTTCCGGGAGAAGGTCTATTCTTCGTTGATCGCGAGAGCTTATCATGGGCTAAGTTGGGACACCCTGCAGGGTTTGAACTTTGAAAGCCGTGCCCGTGGTTATGTGGCAGATGGGAATTTGTTAATGTCGGTTGTAGAAAACCGAAGTTGATCTTAATTAAAATACACCAACGTGTGTGTGTGTAGTGAGTGTCTCTTTTCGGGGTTGATCGAGAGGAGAACACGATTTCTGGGTTATGTCTGACGTAAGTAGGAGTTCAGGATCACTTCTTGATCATTACTAGTTGACGACCGTTCCTTTGTCTCTCTTCTCGCTCTCATTTGCGTATGTTAGCCACCATATATGCTTAGTCGCTGCTGCAACCTCACCACTTTACCCCTTCCTTTCCCTTTAAGCTTTGCTAGTCTTGATACCCATGGTAATGGGATTCTTTGAGTCCTCGTGGCTCACAGTTTACTACACCACCAGTTGCAGGTACAGGTTTGCGATGATCATGGCGTGAGAGCGATGTTACTTGTTTTGGAGTTCTTCTTACGCTTCTTCTTGATCGGGGATAGGTTCGGTCGGCAGCCTGGCTAGCAGTGGTGGATGTCGTTGGAGCTTTGTTTATGTTTCATCCGTAGTCGGATGTTGATGTTGTATAATGTTGATGTATTCGGTGGCATTCGTGCCTTATGTATGTATCCCTATGTATTATGTAATGTTGATGTAATGATATCCACCTTGCAAAAGCGTCTCAATATGCGGGTCTATCCTTGGTGGGACCGTCGAGTTCCTTTGGATAGGGTCGCATATTAGGCGTGACAGTTGGTATCGAGCCTCGACCGACCTTAGGAGCCCCTTGATTGATCGTGTAGTTTGGCCGCAGTTGAGTCTAGAATAAAACTGTTTTCGGAGTCTAGTTATATCGGAGAGTAGGAATTCTTTTTACTCCTCTGCCCCTTCGTCGCTCTGGTCAGGAATCTTGACGTAGGTGTTTTGAACTACTCCTCTTCCCATTCAAATTTTTTTTTAGGTTCACGCAGTTGGTCTTTTCCGATAGTTGTTCCTCAGCTCTTTTATCTGGTGCTTTTCTCGTCAAGTCGACTCGAGCCTCTTTGTTTTGCAAGTTTAATCCTCAGTTCTTCCTCCGACGTCGTTGTTTTTCCTTGTCCGAAGTTGTCCTTGTTTTTCCCACCCGCCCTCCCCTTTTCATCTCGGAACCGGAGTCCGTAATCGAGTATCCATCCTACTCGTGTGAAGTCTTTGCTTTCTTTTCTCAATGATTTCAACCGGTGTTGTCTCTTCAAGTTATTCGTCGTTTTTCCCCTTCCAAGTTGTCTTTGTTTTCCCGCCCTCCCACCCTATTATTCCCGGAGTTTGAGTCTGTTCCGACCATCTATTTCATTCGTATGGAGCCTCTTCAGTCTCCTATCAATTATTTCAACCGGTGAATTCTCGTCTCGAAGAGTTTCTCTTAAATCTTGTCCGTTTCCCCGGAGATTCACGGTGCTAGCTCGATGTTATCCTATCTATTTGTTTCCAGTCATGCAAATTCTTTTCACCCATCCGGAGTATTTCAGGTGTTGCTTTCCCTCTCGATCATCCGGAGGCCATCTTTTCGGAAGATTTCTTCATTCTAAGTTTTCAGAGTCGTTCTCCAATTATTCTATATCCGTGCTCCTTTCGTTCGTCTCAATATTCCTCCGGTGCTGCGTTCAAGCATTCGTTAATCAGTGTGCGATCTCTTCGATCTCTTTTCTCTAAATTCCCTCAAGTATCTCCGTGCTTCTCTAACTCTTCCCGGTGATTATTTCTTTTTCATCAGTCATTTCGAATTCTTACGGTGGTTCGTTCAAGGTTCTTTTCTTTGATTATCATTTTAATTCATTCGTTCTTTCCAATCCTACCGGTGGTTCATGAAGACTTTCCCAAGTTTGGTGCTATCCCTTCTCAATTCTTTTTCAAGACGAATAAGTAGTATGAAAAATCCTTTGCTTGTCATCAATTTAATTTGATGAAGGATAAGCATACAATAAATCTTATTCTTATTTCATCCAAGTGATTATTCTTTTTCTTCGGAGTTTGTTCTTGAGGAATAAATTCTAGTTCCTAGTCTTTTCATCTTTTCTTATCCGGAGTTCAATTTTACTCGACCATCTCGTCGGAAACCTCCATCTAAATCATCGCAAGGCTCATCTTATTCTTTCTTCCTTCATATATCTCATCATCCCTTTTATTACCGAAGTTCTTCATGGTGGTTCTTCATGATTTAATTCATTCTTCAAGTGTTCATCAAGATTCTTTTGGTGGAGTTCAAGTATCTCTTCTTCTCGCATCTCGAAGTGCAACTAATTCTACGTATTCTTTTGAAGTGGAGTTTTGCATTTCTTCGTTCTTCTCAGCTATTTAATCTTTTCCGCTGGTGGTCGGTTATCACCTCAAAAATTTTGAGATGTTTTCCATAAGTCCACATCAAGCTTATTCTTTCGTTGTTGATTTTCTCAACAACTCTGTTCAATCCTTCCTTCTAAATTCTTTTCATTCCATTCTTCAATTCTTCCGGAGGTTTTGTGTCATGTCTTCATCAAGTATCATTCCATCCTCTGAAGTTCAAGTTCTATTCCTCCATGTTTTAGCTGGAGTGCTGCCTAAATCCTTTCAGTCTTATCCGTTTCTTTTCTCATTTTAACCACTCCGGTTAGAACGAGTGGTTTCATAGTCTATCTGATTCCGTGAGCTTTCGATTTTCGTCATTCTCGTCGTTCCTCTCTTCTTCTCGAGTGCTCTCGATGCTTTGCTTCTTCTCTTGAGTTCTTGTTACTCCTCATCCTTTTTCCCTTCCGTCTCGGTCCTAAGATCTCGGGACGAGATCTCTTGTTAGTGGAGGAGTGTTGTAACGCCCCAGATTCGATGCGCCAGGTGTCCGCCAGTTATTCGTCGGTGTTGCCATGTCATTTGCTTGCGTGTCTCTCTTTGCCATGTCATCATCTGCATTCATATCATGTCGTCATGTGCATTTCATTTTGCATACGTGTTCGTCTCTTGCATCCGAGCTTTTTCCCCGTTGTCCGTTTTGCAATCCGGCACTCCTATGTCTCCCGGCGCCCTCTTTTACCTCTTTTCGTGTGTGGGTATTAAACGGTCTCGGAATGCCCCGAGGTTTGTCAAGCGGCCTTGGTATAGCACCGGTAGACCGCCTGTCAAGTTTCGGATCAATTGGAGGTCGTTTGGTACTCCAACGGTTAACCGGGTAACCGCAGAGCCTCTTTTGTTGCAGCCCAACACCCCTTTCTAACTGGCCCAAAACCCACCAAACTCCCCTCCATGCTCTCGGTCGTTCGATCACGATCGCGTGGCCGAAAACCGCACCTCATTTGGACTCTCCTAGCTCCCTCTACCTATATATACATCTTCCCCTCCGAATTCGCGGATCAAATCTCAGTTGAAACCCTAGCCCCGCTCCCCTCGCGCGCCGGACACGTCCGCCCGGCGCCGGACGCGTCCAGCCGCCACCTCACCCCGACCAATGGCAATGCGCCACGTCGCCTCCGCCGCCGCTCCCGGCCAACCAGGACGCGCCACCTCAGCCGCGCCCTCCTCCTCTCTCCTCCGCCCGCCGCCCGGCCCCATGGGCCCGAGGCCTGCCTGCCCTGGTTCGGCCGCCGCCGCCTCCCCGTGGCGCTCCTCGCCGCCGCGCCGCCCGAGGCTCCGCCCTCGCGCCCTCCGCCGTCGCCCGATCGCCGCCGCCCGCCCGCCCTCGCCGGCGTCTCCTCTGAGCGCGCCGCCCCATCGCCTGCCCTGCTGAGCTCCTACCGAGCCGGCGCCGCCCCGCCGGCCTGGGCCCTCGCCTTGCGCCGGCCGGTCGGCCGGCCGCCCGGCGAGCTCCTCTCCGGCCTCCTCCTCCTTCCCCCGCAGCTCCGGCGAGCTCCTCTCCGGCCCCGCCTCGGCGTCCGTGCCCGCAACCCCCAGATCCGGCGATCCTCGAAACCCGTGCCGCGGTTGACTTTCCCCCTCTCTAAATTTCATCCAAGTCCCGATTTCTGCAGTAATTTTGTGCCATTTTCTTTGCATCGTATCTCTGTCATCGTTGATCCGTTTTGCGTGTGTAATATGTCAAAATGTTCGTCTCGAAGATTAGATCATTTCATCTCATTGCATCATTTTCATTTGAGCTCATCTTGATGCCCGAAATTCTGTTGCAAGAGTGCTATGTGATGTTAGTTTCTGATTTTTATCAGGACTTGCACTTTTGTCATTTTTGCCATGATTGATGTGTGCATCCTATGGACTTGAGTCCTACATGTGTTTTGAAATATGCCATGTCTTCTTTACAGTGGTGCTTGCTATGTATTTTTGTGATCTATGTGGTGACTAGCACAAGCATGCAAACTAGGTGTCTTGTTGTTGCTGATTTCAGCCCTGTTTTGCTGATATTTTGATGCCATGTTAACTTGATGCTACAGAGAGATCTATGCATATTTTGAGATACTTCAGTAAGGGTGATTTGTAAAACATGTCTTGCTCTATCCATCCATGCCCTTGTTTGCAATTATGGAGTGCCATAGCTTGAGTCAATCGAGCTCTACTTTTGCTATCAAATGCTTCCGGCAGATTGTTTACGTGTTATTCAATTTTGCCAAGCTTGTTGTGGTTGATCCGTTTATGCTATGTTATTGTTATTGCCATGTATGTCTTCTATGCCATGTCTTCTTGATGTATGTATGCTTAGTTTGTCATTTAAGGCTCTGTAGTGAGTGCATTGAGCTTGTAAACATGCCTTCTTGTTATCAGTTTTTGACATGCCATGTTGCTGAATCTGTTAACGAAACTTTCAATATTGACATGGGTGTTACTATATTTTCTGATCCTTTTTGGCTTATGGTCAGTAAGGGACTTTTGTTCTATGCAATTAGTAGATTCATGCCATGCCTTTGTTTTCCATGATAAGTTCCTGTAACAGGTTGTTTCATAGCTCTAAACATTGCAACCTGTTGTTAATTTCTGCTAAGTCTGAAACTGTTATTAGTTGCAATCTTGCCATGTCATTTTGAGCATGTTCTAGTCATTTCTGGAGGTAGCTCAGTTCTCATGTTTTGTAATGCTTTACCTGTACATCATGCCCATGCCTTTTGTTTGCATATTGTGGTGCTGTAGCATGTTGTTTTGATGCTTGCAATATGCTTAGTTGCTGTTTTGGGCAGATTGTTGTCATATCTAGTATTGTGTGTATGTGTTGAACCGTTGCTCCGTTTTGAGTGTGCTCTATATGAAACTTGCTTGATTTTGCATGTAGTTTCATATTATCATGTTGGATCCTTGTTTTGAGGTGTTTTGCTTGACGTTTGTGTGCATTTTGCACCAATGCCATGCTTATCTTGTTTTGCTCATATCTTCTAGGCCGTAGCTCCGAATCTAATGAACTTTATATGTAACTTGACTAGAATTTCGTGTAGATCATCGTGGTGCATTTTAACTTCCTGTTTAACAACTTCAACTTAAGATTTATCCAGATCTGGACCAATTTCGAAATTTGCATATGAGGACTTACCGGAATTGTTCTATGTTGTTTCCGGCCTCATTTAAACTTGCTTTGTTGTGTTGCTCTTGTTTGCATCATCTCTTGCCATGAGTAGCTTCATGCTTGGTTGTGCATCATGTCTTGTTCATGTGTGGAGTGTTTACTATGTTGTGTGCTTCTTCTTGTTAGTTCCTGTTTCGTTGCGATCGTGAGGATTCGTTCGTCTACGCTTGGTTCGGCTTCTTCCGTTCGTCTTCTTCATGGACTCGTTCATCTTCTTCATGGACTCGTTCTTCTTCCTTGCGGGATTTCAGGCAAGATGACCGCTACCCTGGATCTCACTACTATCATTGCTATGCTAGTTGCTTCGTTCTATCGCTATGCTGCGCTACCTATTTACCTGTTGCTCAAGCCATCCCAATTGCCATGTCAGCCTCTAACCTTTTGCACCCTTCCTAGCAAACCGTTGTTTGGCTATGTTACCGCTTTGCTCAGCCCCTCTTATAGCGTTGTTAGTTGCAGGTGAAGATGAAGTTTGTTCCTTGTTGGAACATGGAGATGTTGTTCCTTGTTGGAACATGTTTACTTGTTGGGATATCACAATATATCTTATTTAATTAATGCATCTATATACTTGGTAAAGGGTGGAAGGCTCGGCCTTATGCCTGGTGTTTTGTTCCACTCTTGCCGCCCTAGTTTCCGTCATATCGGTGTTATGTTCCCGGATTTTGCGTCCCTAACGCGGTCGGGTGATTTATGGGACCCCCTTGACAGTTCGCTTTGAATAAGACTTTTCCAAAGAAGGCCCAACATTGGTTTTACCATTTGCCTCACCACCACCTATATTTCCCTTGGGAGTAATTAACCCAAGGGTCATCTTTATTTAGCCCCCGGACCAGTGCTTCTCTAAGTGCTGGCCCGAACCGAGCTACTGCTGGGGCCACCTTGGGGCAACTTGAGGGTTGGTTTTACTCGTAGCTAGTCTCATCCGGTGTTGCCCTGAGAACGAGATATGTGCAGCTCCTATCGGGATTGTCGGCGCATCGGGCGGTCTTGCTGGTCTTGTTTTATTGTTGTGAAATGTCTTGTAGCCGGGATTCCGAGACTGATCGGGCTTCCGGGGAGAAGGTCTATTCCTTCGTTGATCGCGAGAGCTTATCATGGGCTAAGTTGGGACACCCCTGCAGGGTTTGAACTTTCGAAAGCCGTGCCTGCGGTTATGTGGCAGATGGAAATTTGTTAATGTCCGGTTGTAGAAAACCCGAAGTTGATCTTAATTAAAATACACCAACCGTGTGTGTAACCGTGAGTGTCTCTTTTCGGGGTTGATCGAGAGGAGAACACGGTTTCTGGGTTATGTCTGACGTAAGTAGGAGTTCAGGATCACTTCTTGATCATTACTAGTTGACGACCGTTCCTTTGTCTCTCTTCTCGCTCTCATTTGCGTATGTTAGCCACCATATATGCTTAGTCGCTGCTGCAACCTCACCACTTTACCCCTTCCTTTCCCTTTAAGCTTTGCTAGTCTTGATACCCATGGTAATGGGATTGCTGAGTCCTCGTGGCTCACAGTTTACTACACCACCAGTTGCAGGTACAGGTTTGCGATGATCATGACGTGAGAGCGATGTTACTTGTTTTGGAGTTCTTCTTCTGCTTCTTCTTCGATCAGGGGATAGGTTCCAGGTCGGCAGCCTGGGCTAGCAGGGTGGATGTCGTTGGAGCTTCTGTTTATGTTTCATCCGTAGTCGGATGTTGATGTTGTATAATGTTGATGTATTCTGGTGGCATTCGTGCCTTATGTATGTATCCCTATGTATTATGTAATGTTGATGTAATGATATCCACCTTGCAAAAGCGTCTCAATATGCGGGTCTATCCTTGGTGGGACCGTCGAGTTCCTTTTGGATAGGGTCGCATATTGGGCGTGACACTACCTTACGTTCCGGCTAAGGTAGTAAAGGGAGAACTACTGCGATTGTCTTTCAGGTTCATCCGGGCAAACACCTCAGTAGAGAAAGCCGAAAACTGACTGTCATGATGTGGCGAGAGATGGTTAGCTATTCGGTGACTAAGTATAAATCTCTTGCGATTTTTTCCGCATTATGTGATAGGCCGGCCTCCACCCGACCGGGCATTCACAACACCTAAGTTCGGATAATCAAACAATACTAGGGGCAGCGCCCACACTCTCATTGTAAAACTCCTATGGCTAAGTGAGAGCGATAAAGCCACATAGTCCGATTGCCTGGTTCGCCACACTAACACCTCCTTCACGAACCAAGACGTTGGGTCAAGTGTGTTTAAGTGCTATCCCGAACACCCCCGTACTACCTACGTGGGGGCTGAAGCCGACGACTGGCGGTCTCAGATGTCATAAACAGCCACACAGGAGGAGATATTTTAAAGTAAAACAAGCAGCATATCATACGTAAGCCTTGTTGTTGGGGAACGTTGCAGAAAATTAAAATTTTTCCTACGGTTTCACCAAGATCCATCTATGAGTTCATCTAGCAACGAGTCATGGGAGAGTGATTGCATCTACATACCACTTGTAGATCGCGTGCGGAAGCGTTCAATGGAACGGGGATGATGGAGTTGTACTCGCCGTGATTCAGATCACCGATGACCTAGTGCTGAACGGACAGCACCTCCGCGTTCAACACACGTACGGAGCGGATGACGTCTCCTCCTTCTTGATGCAACAAGGGGGAAGGAGAGGTTGATGATGATCCAGCAGCACGACGGCGTGGTGGTGGATGCAGCAGAACTCCGGCAGGGCTTCGCTAAGCAACTACGGGAGGAGGAGGAGGTGTAGCAGGGGAGGGAGGCGCCAGGGCTTGAGAGGTGCGGCTGCCCCTCCCTCCCCTCCCTTTATATAGGGGCAAGGAGAGAGGGGCGCAGCCTGCCCCTTCCTCCAAGGAAGAGTGCGGCCAAGGGGGGAGGAGTCCATCCTCCCCAAGGCACCTCTGAGGTACCTTCCTCTTAGGACTCTCCCTCTCCTTGATCTCTAGGCGCATGGGCCTCTTGGGGCTGGTGCCCTTGGCCCATATAGGCCAAGGCGCACCCCTACAGCCCATGTGGCCCCCGGCAGGTGGACCCTGGTGGACCCCGGACCCCTTTCGCACTCCGGTGAGAACACCGATAACGCGAAACTTTTCCGGCGACCAAAATAAGACTTCCCATATATAAATCTTTACCTCTGGACCATTCTGGAACTCCTCGTGACGTCCGGGATCTCATCCGGGACTCCGAACAACATTCGGTTTGCTGCATACTCATATTCATACAACCCTAAGCGCCACCGAACCTTAGTGTGTAGACCCTACGGTTCGGGAGACATGCGTACATGACCGAGACGGCTCTCGGGCAATAACCAACTACGGGATCTGGATACCCATGTTGGATCCCACATGCTCCTTGATGATCTTATCGGTTGAACCACGATGTCGAGGATTCAAACAACCCGTATACAATTCCTTTGTCAATCGGTATTTTACTTGCGAATTCGATCTTCGTATCCCAATACCTCATTCAATCTCGTTATCGCAAGTCACTTTACTCGTCCGTAATGCATGATCCGTGACCAAACACTTGGTCACTTTGAGCTCATTATGATGATGCACTACCGAGTGGGCCCAGTGATACCTCTCCGTCGTACGGAGTGACAAATCCCAGTCTCGATCCGTGTCAACCCAACAGACACTTTCGGAGATACCTGTAGTGCACCTTTATAGTCACCCAGTTACGTTGTGACATTTGGTACACCCAAAGCACTCCTACGGTATCCGAGAGTTACACGATCTCATAGTCTAAGGAAGAGATACTTGACATTGGAAAAGCTCTAGCAAAACAAACTACACGATCTTGTGCTATGCTTAGGATTGGGTCTTGTCCATCACATCATTCTCATAATGATGTGATCCCGTTATCAATGACATCCAATGTCCATATTCAGGAAACCATGACTATCTGTTGATCAACGAGCTAGTCAACTAGAGGCTCACTAGGGACATATTGTGGTCTATGTATTCACACGTGTATTACGATTTCCGGATTATACAATTATAGCATGAATAAAAGACAATTATCATGAACAAGGAAATATAATAATAATACTTTTATTATTGCCTCTAGGGCATATTTCCAACACTTGTTTCATAATACAGGATTGGGCAACATAGATACATTTATTCAAAAATGATGTCCTTCGAACGCTGGCCCTCTACAATACGGGATCCTTTCACGACATCATCGAAATACCGCTTCGGCGTGCGGTGCTCTTTGCCTGCGGGCAGTCCCTCGGTTGCGAGCTTGACGGTGTCCATCTTCGCCCACTGCACCTTTACACGGGCGAAGGCCATCCGCGCACCTTCAATGCAGACCAACCGCTTCACGACATCAAGCTGAGGGCAGGCATTGACCAGCCGCTTCACGAGACTGAAGTAGCTACTGGGCATGGGTTCGGTGGGCCAAAGACGGATTATCAAATCCCTCATGGCCAATTTGGCTACCCTATGCAGTTCGGACAACTGCTTCAGCTGATTTCTGAGGGGCACAGGATGCTCTGGCGCAAGGTACTGCGACCTGAACAGCTTCTCCGTTGAGCTCCCCTCTTCGGCCCGGAAGAACTCCGCAGCATCAGCAACACTCCGGGGCAGGTCCGCAAACGCTCCTGGAGAACTCCAAATCCGGGTTAGCAAGATACACCTTTTCCTCACAAATTTGATCTGCATGTTAAAGGCCTTACCGGCCGCAATCTGCTTTGCCTCTTGGATCTCCCGGGCAGCGCTTTGGGCTTCAGTCTGGGCCTCCTGTGCACTTTGGAGGGCCTTAGCAAGCTCAGATTTTTTATCCGAAATCTTGCGCTCTAAGGACTCAGATTTGTTTATCGCGTTCCTGGATCTTGCTGTACTTCCTCCACCCTTGCTTCATGTTTCAGGCGGGCGGCTCATTCCTCCTCTGCCCTCTCCTTGGCTTCGGCCAGCACGCTCTTGAGGGTCTCGACCTCAGACGTGCCAGCTATGAGCATAATTATAAAACTCATTCAGATAACACATCAGAGCTGACATCATTTCAGACGTGTTTCGGTATCACATACCTTGATTTTCCTCTAACTTCCGCCTTAGCTCGGACGCTTCGGCGGCATGGGTAGCTGACGCCTGCATCGCAGCCTGTTTGTTCAAACAGATATGTGTGTTAACCTCCTGCGGGAGTTAATAGATCCTTTGTTCGGTCTTTCTTTCCGAACACCGAACAGAGTATCAGGGGCTACTATCTATACACATGCATTCCTCTTATACAGCTAAAAGGCATTGTAAAGCACATACTGTCGGTGTCAAAACCGGCATATCTCGGGTAGGGGGTCCCGAACTGTGCGTCTAGGCGGATGGTAACAGGAGACAAGGGACACGATGTTTTTACCCAGGTTCGGGCCCTCTCGATGGAGGTAATACCCTACTCCTGCTTGATTAATATTGATGATATGGGTAGTACAAGAGTAGATCTACCACGAGATCAAGGAGGCTAAACCCTAGAAGCTAGCCTATGGTATGATTGTTGTTTTTCCTACGGACTAAAACCCTCCGGTTTATATAGACACCGGATAGGTTAGGGTTACACAGAGTCGGTTACAATGGTAGGAGATCTACATATCCGTATCGCCAAGCTTGCCTTCCACACCAAGGAAAGTCCCATCCGGACACGGGACGAAGTCTTCAATCTTGTATCTTCATAGTCTTGGAGTCCGGCCGTGACGATAGTCCGGCTATCCGGACACCCCCTAGTCCGGGACTCCCTCAGTAGCCCCTGAACCAGGCTTCAATGACGACGAGTCCGGCGCGCATTTTGTCTTCGGCATTGCAAGGCAGGTTCCTCCTCTGAATACTTCATAGAAGGTTTTGAACACCAGGATAGTGTCCGGCTCTGCAAAACAAGTTCCACATACCACCGTAGAGAGAATAACTTTTGCACAAATCTGCTGACGTATTCCGCGGCGTGACATCACACCACGGCCAGGCCTTTATATGAATCGTCTTTTACCGTTTCAACTTAGCGCGTTTAGCGAGGCGGTTTCCTTGGCACGTCTTATCAAAGCATAGATCGTGCCCCCTTTATTCCGGGATTCTCATCAATACGGACGTGGGTAACCCAACCGTGCCCGTTGGCACACCTCCTCTATCGAAGGCGAGTCCTAATCGACCACAGGGTGGGCTCTTGGTATTCAACCTCTTTATAATGAGGCCAAGGCCCTCTTCTTTTTACACCCTCCATCGAGTTCGCCTCGCGCTTCGAGTTCCAACACCCAAAGCTTCAGATTTAGGCGCTTCGGACCTTCGATGATGTCCGGCTCCGACCAGCACGGCCGATGGACGTCTTCCTCCGTCACAAAGAAGATGTGCTAAAGCTGCGAGACGCCAAGTATCTAACCGGCGAGATCTCGCATAGGCTGCCTGCTCCAGGGCAGGTCATTCCCACTCCTGAGCCCGGCGAGAACGTGGTGTTCGTGTCTCACTTCCTTCGGGGTTTAGGCTTCCGACGGACCCCTTTGTGCGGGGCTCATGTTTTATTATGGGCTTGATTTCCATGACTTGAATCCGGAGTCCATCCTCCATATCTCGTCATTCATTGTCGTATGTGAGGCCTGTTGGGGAACGTAGTAATTTCAAAAAAATTCCTACGCACACGCAAGGATCATGGTGATGCATAGCAACGAGAGGGGAGAGTATTGTCCACGTACCCTCGAGACCGAAGCGAAGCGTTATGACAACGGTTGATGTAGTCGACGTCTTCACGATCTGACCGATCCAAGGACCGAACGACGGCACCTCCGAGTTCAGCACACGCTCAGCTCGATGACGATCCCGGACTCCGATCCAGCAAAGTGTCGGGATGAGTTCCACAAGACGACGGCGTGGTGATGATGATGATGCTCTATCGGCGCAGGCTTCGCCTAAACTCGTGACGATATGACCGAGGTGGAATATGGTGGAGGGGGCACCAGACACGGCTAAGGAACGATCCGTAGATCAACTTGTGTGTCATGGGGTGCCCCTGCCCCAGATATAAAGGAGCAAGGGGAGGAGGCCGGCCCTAGGAGGGGCGCGCCAGTGGAGTCCTACTAGGACTCCCTAGTCCTAGTAGGATTCCACCTCCTTGTTGGAGTAGGAGAAGGGAAAGAGGGGAGAGGAATAAGGAAAGGGGCTGCGCCCTTGTCCAATTCGGACCAGAGGGGCGCAGGCCTCCTTCCTTTGGCCTCTCTCCTCTATTCCCGTATGGCCCAATAAGGCCCATATACTCCCGGCGAATTCCGTAACTCTCCGGTACTCGAAAAATACCCAATTATTCGAACCTTTCCGAACTCGAATATAGTCGTCCAATATATCGATCTTTACGCCTCGACCATTTCAAGACTCCTCGTCATGTCCCCGATCTCATCCGGACTCGAACTCCTTGGTACATCAAAACTCATAAACTCATAATATTATCACATCGAAACCTTAAGCGTGCGGACCCTACGGGTTCGAGAACTATGTAGACATGACCTAGAACTATTCTTGGTCAATAACCAATAGCGGAACCTGGATGCTCATATTGGCTCCTACATATTCTACGAAGATCTTTATCGGTCAAACCGCATAACAACATACGTTGTTCCCTTTGTCATCGGTATGTTACTTGCCCGAGATTTGATCGTCGGTATCCAATACCTAGTTCAATCTCGTTACTGGCAAGTCTCTTTACTCATTACTTAATGCATCATTCAGTAACTAACTCATTAGCTACATTGCTTGCAAGGCTTATAGTGATGTGCATTACCGAGAGGGCCCAGAGATACCTCTCCGACAATCGGAGTGACAAAACCTAATCTCGAAATACGCCAACCCAACATGTACCTTTGGAGACACCTGTAGTACTCCTTTATAATCACCCGATTCGTTGTGACGTTTGGTAGCACCAAAGTGTTCCTCCGTAAACGGGAGTTGCATAATCTCATAGTTACAGGAACATGTATAAGTCATGAAGAAAGCAATAGCAATATACTAAACGATCAAGTGCTAGGCTAACGGAATGGGTCATGTCAATCACATCATTCTCCTAATGATGTGATCCCATTAATCAAATAACAACACATGTCTATGGTTAGGAAACATAACCATCTTTGATTAATGAGCTAGTCAAGTAGAGGCATACTAGTGACTATATGTTTGTCTATGTATTCACACATGTATCATGTTTCCGTTAATACAATTATAGCATGAATAATAAACATTTATCATGAAATAAGGAAATAAATAATAACTTTATTATTGCCTCTAGGGCATATTTCCTTCAAGGCCTTCCTCCATATTACCCCCCACTTTGGATTGTGTCTCAAGACCTTCAAGGTGGAGCCAAAGATGATCGAGCGGCAACAAGCAGAGTGCGGAGGGGCGGTCATAAGCAAATGTGCTGATGCTCCGTGGACCGAGGGCTCTTTTCAAGAGGAGCTTGGTTTGTGGCAACGGGAGTGGTTTTATATCACCGCCCGGGGGCACCAAATGGGTGGCACTCCCGCCTTCCGCTCAGTCCACCACAGCGGTGGCGCCATGGGTCAACAAGGGGCTCGACTGGGGCCGCCCAAGGACGTTCCTTGCTGCAGGCCGATTCGAGACCTCCGGAAAGAGAGATTAATCTGGTTGCAGTGGCGCAGGTTATGGTGATCCGACGCCTTCTGCCCTGCAAGCGTCGCCCCTCCGCCTGTGGGAATTTAATCCGGAGGGACCACGAGCTCTCCAAAATTTTATGGGCACGACGCCCGTGGAGATGTATAAACTGTTCTTCGGATCACAAGAGAAGTGTCCGGACCTGACTGAGGATGCAGGACTAAGCTGCAATCGCCCAGATACTCAAGTAAGTAGTCCTGTAACCGGACAAGCTGTTCGTTCATTTATCATATATATATGCCCTTTAAAGGAGCCGTTTCTTGAACAGGAGTGGATAGCCAAGGCAAAGTTGATAAGGTGTCCGGCTCCCCTCCCAGAGACCACACCGGATCCCATGCTGACCAAGATGTTGAAGGTCGCGCCTTTTGAAGAAGGTGAAGGGGGGAGCGGGGAAGCAACTGCCTCTACGAAGGAGGCTATCAAGGAAGGAGGATTAAAGGTCCCATCCTTCGAGGAGAGAAGAGGACCGCTTGGAAGATCCGGAGGTCAAGGCCTCAAAGAGGGAAAGGAATCTTCGTCGGAGAGTCCGCGCTGGGAAGTAACCCAGCCGCTATTTCCCAAGGGATCAGCCTCCAATGAGCCGTAAGTAAAAAGAAGGGGTCTTGTAAATAAGGAACATCCCTGTATTTATTTATGAAGATAACCAAATTGTACCTTGTAGTTCAGACCTCAGCCCTTCTCAGCAGAGCTCGTCTTCGGGGGATCTTCTTCCGGAGATGATGGAGAGAAACGCCTCCACCTGTCGCACCCTCATGGAAGCGGACGACCGGAGGTGTCGTCAGGAGGGTTCCCCAAGTCCGGCGGGGCCGGAAGGTCCAGCGCCAAGTGGTGTGCGGTCGGAGGAGCTGAAGGATCTGCTCGGGCGAGTGGCTATTTCAAAAGATCACCGTGCTCTAATGGGTACGGTGATTGAAAGAATTGCATCCGCGGAGAGCGGATTGCATGAAGCCGTCAGAAGCTTATTGACGGGGTTTGAGGTACGCAAAAATGATGTACCTTCTGACAGTTATGCATATAAAATGCGCCCTGTATAGATAGTAGCCCCTGAGACTCGGTATGTTGTCAAAATTGACAACGTGTCGAGGATCAAATTCTCAGTTATAACATATCGCCGCTCCTAAACAGGTGGCGGAGCGTCCGGTGGCCAGCCGGACTGATGAAAATATGCCGAACTAAAGCGGCAACTTGACGAGGCGGATGCGGACATCGCGATGGTCAATAAACGGTTTGACGAGTCACAAGGTATGTGACTTCTATGCGGACACCTGGTAAGGGAGCTTGACGCTCATGTCTCACTATTTGTATGTTTAATGCAGATGGTGCAGCTGCTGTGGAGGAGCTGCGGGCGGAGCTCGCCCGAGCGAAAGAGCAAGCCAGAAATAGTAATGCGGCCGCTTTAAAGGCGGCCGAAGAGCTAGAAGCCGAACGGGCTGCTCACTGCCGAAGCAAAGAGGAAATGGCCGATATGGCGGAAAGTTGAGGAATACTACCGATCGCTGCGAGGTTCTTGAAAAGAACGTCAAAGCGGAACAAGAGGGCTGAAAAAGGCGCCGCGAATCAAGAATGCCCGGTCGGCTTTGAGAGCTGCCAAGGAGGAGCTGAGTCGGGCCGGGCAATTGCGGCTGGAAAACCATTTCGCAAGGAGGAGGTATACGGATCAAAGTATGCTCAGTTGGATAAGTTGTGGAGTTAGGAGGATGCTTATCTGGACTTGGCGGCGGCGCTGGACGCGGATGAGCACTTCCGGGGCCGAAGGGCACGAAGGGAAGAGCTATATTGGTCGCAATTCCATAGTCCGGAAGCGTCCATCGTCGCCGACCGATCGGTTGGCGAATGGGCGAGCTGAATCGATTGTCCGGATTTGCCATGAAGCATGTCTTGACTCACTTATGGCGGGCGGACCCCAGCCAAGAGCTATTTTGGTTTAGTGCAGCAGTTCCTTTGTGCGTCGCGATCAACGCAATGAAGCGATCGGCGTGTCTTGAGGAGCGCGGATGGCTCTGGCCCGTGTCAAGACATACTGGGCAGAGATGAAGGCCACCGACGTTGCATCCCAAGATTCGGACAGAAGCCGAGTACCTGCCAGGCACTACTTTGAAGAAGTCCTGCCGGGCGCTCGTTTAATAGAGACGCAGTGCTCGAAGGATATTATGTTTAAATGACATGTATGATTTGTGAAAACAATGTTTCAATGTAATATAAGAGCTTTTTATACTTGTGCGTTCAAGTAGTAAACTACTCCCTGTGCGGCCGTTTATGTATATGTGTATATAACCTGAAAGATGGCAGTCCTTGGCTTCATTCCCCACGCACATAGTGCGGGGGTGTTTGCAAAGAAAGCGCTTATTCACACTTAATCCAACGTCTTGGTCCTATTAAGGAGGTGATAGCGTAGCAAACCAGGCAACCGGACTATAATTCTTTATCACTTTCACTTAGCCATAGGAGTTCGAGGGTGGGGCTACTATATAGCCCCTGGGGGCACCGCACTCTCCCGAATCGAAGTGCGATGTGCCGGACGAAAACCGTCCTTCGTCAATGCGGAGGAATCCTAAACATTCCAGTGAGTCGTCGAGTGGTTGACCAGTCTCTCGCTATATCATGACATCGAGTTTCGGCTTTCTCTACTAAGGTGCTCGCCCGGCCGAACCGGGCACAATCGCAGTAGTTCTCCTGGTGCCGCGTTAGCCGTGAAAACGGAACGTAAGGCAGCAAAACACAGGAGCCGGGCAACCCAACATTTGACCAAAGACATGATTCGAGCTGATGCATATAAGGCCTAATCTCGAGACGCGAATACTCCCTAAGGTATTCGGTCTTTATGAAAATGGGCAGAATAATGCCCTAAACCCCGGTGTCCGTGTACACGCAAAATTCGGTGCGCCAATGCCAAAACACCAGCCTCCTCCTCGGTTATAGTAAGGAACCGGGGTGTATATCAACAAGAGACAGTAAAAAGGTTTACGATGGTCTTAATCTGAAATGAATCCTTGCAACGGGTCCCTCGCCGCTCGTGCTCGTGTCTCCGTTGCAGCCGTATCCCGGACGGGTGTAGCATGTTGTTCATCCGTAAAAGAGAGGAACTTAGTTTGAAAGAAAAAGGATCGTGCGAAAGATGTACTTGATATTAAATAAACAGAGTACGGTTCGAAGAAGTGAATAAAATTGAGCTTTATTGTCTCTTGTTATACATGCATGCAGCCCCTCGTATGGGGGTATGCTGCTAGTAGGCGCCGGACTCGTCTAGCCGTGTCCGGGGTTTGAATGATCAATTCAGTTTTTTTTGACTAGCGGAGCCGGATAGGTGTGGGGCTGTCAAGGCAGTCTCCCGTTCTTCCGTGCTAGAGTAACACATAATACTTCCTTTTAACGAGATGATGCCGCGTGGACCGGACATTTTAAGTGTTAGAGATGCATAATGCGGTATTGCGTTAAAGCGGGCACATAATACTCCCAATAGTGCTTGATGGCTACTTTTAAACGGGGCGACATGGAAGATTAACCTTTCGCAACGGAAGTTGTCGGATGAACCGAACACAACTTCTAGCAGTATGGAGCCCATACAATGGGCATATGGGCCTGGCATTACTCCTTTAAAGGAGGTGTTGCTACGGTGAATTTTGGTTGGGTTTATCCCCATCCTGCGGATTGTGTCCTGATATATCAGGTTTATGTTACTGCCGCCATCCATGAGGGTTTGTGTAAATTGGAATCCGTCGATTATAGGATCCAATATCAAGGCAGTCCATCCTGCGTTCCGGATATTTTCAGAATAGTCCCGATGGTGAAGGTGATTGGTTTTGACAACCAGCAGGGCGCCTTTTAGTGGGTGCGCTCTGTTTTCCTTTGATCACGTGAAGTGAGTTTACTGTTTTAACCTCTTGTGGGAAATTCTTTTGTTTTCCGGGGCTCGCTTGTGGTGCTCGTCATCGTCTTCACTTGGTGTGTCGAGCCCCTTGTGTTGGCGTTGAGTCTGCGGACTGTTTGAAGACCCAACAATTTACGTGGGTATGGTTAGCAGGCCTCCCAGAGTCTTGTGGATTTGACATATCTTGTCCAAGATTTAGTTGAAGTTGGATAGCTCATCGCTATTGTCCTTAAGGGGCAGTTTTTTGTTGTTCTGTCGTGAGCTTTTGAATCCGGCGTTGACCGCCGCACTCTTTGGACCGTTCCCTTTAATCCGGCGTTGGTCCTTGTTGCACCGTGGTTTCCCATTTCCATCCCTGATTTTGGATGTACTTGGGTCGCTGGTGCTGCATCTTGCTAGCCAGCTATCCTCTCCCGCGCAAAAGCGGGTCATGAGGCTTGTTAATGCGGCCATTGTTCTTGGCTTTTCTTGGCCGAGGTGTCTGGCGAGCCATTCGTCTCGGATGTTGTGTTTGAAAGCTGCTAAGGCTTGGCGTCCGACAATCGACTATTTGGTTCTTTTAGTAAGGAACCTGTTCGAATTTCTCGGTTGACTCTCCGGACTGTTGAGTTATGTGACTTAGATAAATGCAGATCCGGAGGGCGGACATAGGTCCCTGAAAGTTTGCCCGAAACGCATCCTCGAGCTCTTCCCAGCTTCCAATGATATTTTCGGGGAGGCTTTTAAGCCAATGCCGAGCTGGCCCTTTGAGTTTAAGGGCGTGGAGATCATCTCCTCTAGCCATGTGTATATGGAGGATGTAATCCTCAATCCAGACTCCAGGGTCTGTTGTTCCGTCGTATGCCTCTATGTTTACGGGTTTGAATCCCGCTGGAAATTCATGATCCAGCACCTCATCGGTGAAACATAGGGGATGTGCGGCGCCCCTATATTTGGGTGTGCCGTGATCTACGGAATTTTGGCGTGTTGCATTGCTTTGACGAGCCTGCTTTCTTGGCCCATAGATGGACCTAACTGGGCCATCCTTTTGATGTGAATCCTTATGCGGATCGCATATTGGCTTGTGTGCGGCGCCATTCGCCGCTCTCTTTTTGCCGTGGGGTCGTCCATCCGACCGGGTGGCCTTCTTACTTTTGAATTGTGGGGGCTCTAAGGCCTCCTCATCGAATTCGGGCAGTAGCTTTCTTTTCGGGTAGCTCTTTGTTCGGCGATCGTCGTCAGACTTGTTCAGGGTGTTGAATACTTTGCTCCATCTGATCCTGAGTGCATCTTCCGCTGTTTTGAGCTTTGCTTCGCCTTTTTCAGCTACTGCGCAGTGGCGACGAGCCTTTTCTGGAGGTCATTTTGCTCCAATAGTTTGTCCGGCGTGAGATCGTCCGGACTGTTGCCTTCGACGGGGACAGATTGTTTATCCAAGTTGTCTTGTTCGGACGATTGCTCGGCAACATGTTTGTCGTCCCCGGTTCGCCCTGCTCTATGGCTGGGTCTCTGTTGAGGCGGGACTTGGTTCGGCGTTACGTTGCCGCTTTTGATGCTTTTCGAGGATTTATCCTTCGTGGCGCCCCGTTGTTCCTCGTCTTCATTTCCTTTAGGTGTATCCACCATGTATACATCATGAGATGAGGTGGTTGTCCAAAGCATCCTATGGGTGCTGGTTCATTGTTGTCTCCTACATCGCCGCCCACACCGCCGATGTCTTGAGTCGAAATCGAGCACGCCGTGTAAGCTTTCGACGGTGGCTACTGAAGTGGGTGGTGGGTGGGCGTTGAATTTCTTCGTCGTCCAGATCCCAACCTTCCCGACCGTAGTTCGCCAGGGCTCTCCGGATAAAGAGAGAGACTTTAGTGAATTCAGGATGTCGCCAAAGGGCGAAAGTGCTGAAAGATGTCGTGGCCGTGAACTCCATGACCGGCGCCCAATCAGATTCGATTAGGGCGCGGAGGGTTCGAGTCCGGAGAGGAGTCCGGCACCACGAGTCGAGGTCTTCGCAGCGACAGGGATGGAGTTCGCTCAATCGCCAGAGATTGTAGCCCCGAGGCGGTGTCCAACCACTCGCCCTCGATCGGGGAATCCGCCCAAATTAAGGGTCGAGCGGATGCCTGATGCGGCCTCCGTGGCACCGCTCGCTGCAGAGCCAGATCATGCCCATCGAGGCGGTCTGGCGGGCGCTTGTTTTGCGGCTCGGATCCATCAAGATCAAGTCTCCGCGGATATCGGCCGATAGTTCAAACTTCCAAATCTGACTCGATGGCCATGGGCGAAGCTTTGATCTGCTCCAGATGACCAAGCGAATTGCCCGCATGCAAAGCCGCCGAATCGAAGATCTGTTCGGGAGAAAAGTCTCACCCGACAGCGCCATTGTTGATGATCAAGGAGAGCCATCGGGCCTATCGGTGACGCACAGAGGAACTCTCAATGAAAGCACCAATGTCGGTGTCAAAACCGCGGATCTCGGTAGGGGGTCCCGAATCTGTGCTCTAGGCGGATGGTAACAGGAGACAAGGGATACGATGTTTTTACCCAGGTTCGGGCCCTCTCGATGGAGGTAATACCCTACTCCTGCTTGATTAATATTGATGATATGGGTAGTACAAGAGTAGATCTACCATGAGATCAAGGAGGCTAAACCCTAGAAGCTAGCCTATGGTATGATTGTTGTTTTTCCTACGGACTAAAACCCTCTGGTTTATATAGACACCGGATAGGTTAGGGTTACACAAAGTCGGTTACAGTGGTAGGAGATCTACATATCCGTATCGCCAAGCTTGCCTTCCACGCCAAGGAAAGTCCCATCCGGACATGGGACGAAGTCTTCAATCTTGTATCTTCATAGTCTTGGAGTCCGGCCGTGACGATAGTCCAGCTATCCGGACACCCCCTAGTCTGGGACTCCCTCACATACCTCAAAGCCTCTTAAAAGGCTAGTGTTGGCTTCGTTCAATCTGATTTTCGTGGACTGAACCTTTTCAATCACCATACCCATCACCAGTCCACAGAGGAAATGAGGGATAAATACTACCCTCTCGTTAGGCTTTGGTGTGGGGATGATCTGCTTTTTGGCTGGAAGCCGGTGGGCGATCTCCTTGGCCAGGTACCCCGCTTCCCGGAGTTCCTTGATGTTTCTCTCCGTGATGGAGGAAGCCATCCACTTGCCCTGCGCTCCGGATCTGGACATGGCTAGAGTACTTTCTGGGAACGGAAAGGATTGAAGCCTGGGCGCTGGAGCTTGAGGGCGGATGGGCTGAGGAAGGGGAAGGCGTGGGGTAGAAAGGGGGAACGTTATCTTCTTATAAGGGCAGTTGTCGGATGTGGGGTTCTGGCAAACCCTTAAGGTTCGAACACTAGGGTGCGCGCAAAGTCTCTCCCTCCTACCGATTACGCTCTAGCTCGCTAAGATCTTGCGGACAAACTCGATGAACTCGCAACACAAAAAGACACGAGGTTTATACTGGTTCGGGCCACCGTTGTGGTGTAATACCCTACTCCAGTGTGGCGGTGGTGGATTGCCTCTTGGGCTGATGATGAACAATACAGGGGAAGAACAACCTCCTAAGGTTGAGGAGTTCTTGTGCTTGTGTAGTTGAGGATGATCTGAACCAGTTCAGGATCAGTTGCCTCCAACTGTGGTGGCTAGTCCTATTTATAGAGGCCCTGGTCCTCTTCCCAAATATCCAGCGGGAAGGGAGCCAACAACATCGGGAAAATTTGAAGGGGGACAACTAGTACAAGCTATCCTGACAAAAGCGGTCTTCGCCTGCGAAAAGCTCTGGGGTGACGCCGTCTTGGGCTCCATGATGACCTCCGCCCTGCCGTCCTCCTGGTCTTGGTCTCGTTGCACCAATATGGCAACCTTTTTCTGACATGCTAGGTACTCTTCGTCAAGGCTGGCCTCCTTAGCACCAAAGAGGAAATAGGACGCGGCATAGCAAGATTGGCGCCCGCCTGGCACTACCGGTACTGCTCGTCATGGCTCACGCCACGAAAGCCTCGTGAGGTTTGCCTCGCCTTGATATCTCCGGCCTCATGAGCCTGCTTGGCTAGGCCACCTGAGGCGGTCTTATGTCGTCTGGCCATGAGGCTTGGACCGCGAGGGTCTTGGGTGCCTTGTTGACGAAGATGGGTTGTATGGCTGCCGCTTGGCCATGTGGGCCGCAGCGTGCAAGTCCGGGGACCCCTGCTCCCGTAACGCCGGACGAGAGTCCCCGGCCCACAGTGCGCTCGGTCTTGGCCAAGGGCGGCCAAGGGTCAAGTTCGAGCACCTGCTGGCCCTAAAGCTCGCGGCCCTCGGTCAACGCGTGGCGCTTGATTGGACGTGGGCGTCTCCGCTTCCCACGCTGCCTTTGAATCCGCTTCGCTATGCGGCCCTCGCCTCACAGCTTATTCCTCCGCCTCCTGCACCTTGCTTCCAATTCCCCGCTTCCTTGTGGCTCGCTTCTCTTCTCCAATCTGACTTGCACTCCCTCGCCCCATCGCCATGGCTACCAAACAAGATGAGAAGGGAAGAGTCCTCTGCTCCTTCCAGCTGCGCCCGGCCCTTTGCGCCCGCCGGGCGGCCGTCTCGGGTGCTCAACGACGAGGCCATGGGCAAGGTGCGCCCGATGCTTGCTTCCAGCTTCAATGAGGGGGGGGAATGGTGGCCTGGCTCGCTGCCTCGCATCAAGATGGCTCGACGGCCACCGAGGTCCCAATCTTCATAGATGCCCTCCGGTGGGCCTGATTCCTCCTTCTCCGCCTTCTTCAATGCGGTGTTGAGCATTATCGATCCACATGCCGCATCTCGACCTCAGATGTGACTCATTTTGTCTTACTGTGCGGCTTACATGGTGGCGGTGTTCTCGGTGGCCTCCTCGCTACTTCTTCTCATTGCATCTGGTCGACCAAAGAATGCTCGGGTGCGGAGTTTCTAGGCCGTGTGGCTGCGACGGGCGGCGAGGGATCGATTTCGAGCTTCCTCCATCCACGCCGAATAATCCGACACGATGGGTGTTCGATCGCGGTGTGCTCACCCTCCGCTTCAGCCTGTCTGGGCCCGCTATTCTAACTCCGCCGGAGCCATCAGCGGCCTCATGAGCCCCGGCCTTGCCCACGCCCCGCCTGGCTTGAGGTTGCCAAGGATCGCGACATAACTGCAGCACCGATGGTGGTGAAGGAATTGCCCAATGCCAGTCGCCCGCTTCAGCGCCATTCTCGCCTAATGTGGATCTTGCTCAGGCAGCCAGGACCACATGAGGTTTGGAGTCCGGCTCTCCTCGAGAGACGCTTAACAGTGCTCAAGGTCCCGAGGTGTCTTTTCTACGAACTGCTCCGAAGAACTGCTTGCTGTACCGCTGCAAGAATAAGGATGAATTTAAAGGACATGCCTCTTCGATGAATGGGGGTCGTGGGCCGATGGCCAGAGGGCTCTCGTGAGAACCCCTGCCGTCAGGGTTCCTTCTGTTTCGCGCTGAGCTCGCCCCAAGTGACAAGGCAGGGCGAAGCCAGCGGAGGCCCGGCGGCTCGAGTGCCGAGGAGCATGTGCCAAGTGGTGATGCTAGGGCATCGCCCCAGGAGCCTGCCACTCCCTCCCGAGGCGCCGGTTGCCGAGAGAGGCAGCAGGCGACTTCCCGAGGCCAAGGCTCCAGGAGCCTCGGAGGTCGTGGTGAACGGTGCCCGGCTGTTCGCCGCAACCGGCACCTCGAAGATATTCTTCCGGCTCTTCTTCGCCCCATCTGCAGCACCGGCCACGCCCAGCGTTTCGGCCGCCTTTGTGTGGACTTGAGGAGCTCCGCAAGAGGAAAGGATCTCCCAAAGAGCAATATCTTTGGACTGGCCAAGCTGGAGGGAAGTACAACGCCGCTGACGTAAGCATCGTACCGCCTGGGCCCTCGGGCAGGCTTTCTTCTTCACGCCATTTTGTGGCTCCTTCCACTGAGGTCGCTGAGTCTCCTGAGAAACGACCTCCTTCTTCCTTAACTCTTCCGCCGGCCCCGAGCACTCCGAGTCCGCTGGTTGCCCCTGGAGCAGGGTTGGTTGAAGGGGCACTCCTGCCTTCCTGGCGCGCTGAACCTGCGGCCTCGTCGCTCCTCCCCCTTGATCTGTCGTGGGGCTTGGCAGGCGTGCCCAAGACTCCTCCGCTGGTCTTTGACTGCAACTTGTTGGCTTCGATCTTCGGCTCTTCTTCGAGCAGCGAGCCTCAACCGGCTTGGGCTTCTCGTGAGGACGGGCTGGTGTTGGGTGTGGCGCCAGCCCCCAGCCCCCTGCCGAGGGGTGGCGCGCCGCTTGGTTCCCCGCCCGCAGCCCCGAGGTGGAGGACAAAGAAGGCCGAGCGCTTGAGCTGAGCCGCGAAGCTGGTGGTTCGCCATGAGTTTTCCAGGGAGGCGATGAACGCGATGAGCCGACGGTGAAGAGCTCATGAGTGTCGATTCAAGCGTCTTGAGGCTGAAGGTCTCCGGCTGGTGGAGGAGCGGTGCAAGCTGAAGGTGGCCATCAACCTCGGCCACTATCAGCGTGACTCGAGAACGCCAAGGCCGAGGCGCCTCTCAAGGTTTCCTATGAAGCCCGGCCATGAGTTTTGGAAGAGGCTCATGAGGCCGATCGCCGCCATGCAGGCTGCGGAGAAGGCTGAGGTGGGAGCTCCAGCCTGGAGCGCGTCTCTTGAGCAGCAGGTGGAGGTGCACAGGGCCGCTCTTGCGTCGCTAAGGGGGACGCCCGCGGAGGAAGAGGAGGTCCGGAAGCGTGAGGAGGCGCTGGCCCTGGAGGCCATGGAGCGTAGCCGCGAGCTCGAGCAACTGGAGACGAGGGAGCATCAAGTTGCCCAAGCAGAAGACGCCGTCGGGGCTCGCGAGGCTGGAGTTGAGGAGGAGGTGAACCGCCGGGTGGCCGAGGTTCACGCGGACCTGGAGGGCAGGTACGACCTAAAGCTGAAGCTCGCGGACATGGAGGATGAGGGCAGGGCCGCTGCCCTCAGGCCCAGGTTGGACGAGGCTGAGAGGCGCGCGGAAGCCACGGCCGCCGCCCTGGTCACGGTGCAGGCAGACTTAGCCTCCGCCCGCGTCGAGATGTGTTCCCTCCGGAGGCGGGTTGATGACGCAGAGGCCATCGCGAGGCAAAACACGGAGTAGGTGCTCCAACATCGAACGCTGGAGCGTGAGCATGCCCCTATGCTTCAGGATCTCCGGAACAGGGCCAATATCGCCCTGGGCCATATTTGCAACATGGAGGCGCCGACCCCTCACTCAAATGGTTATGCCAGCCACCTTACCTTCTTCAGCGAGGTGGTGATGCGCCTGGAGGCTCGATCTGCCAGAGCTCACCAGCTTGTGGAGGAAAGGGGGCGTGGCCTGCTCGAGCGCGCTTTCTCCCGTGTCTTTAGCCACCTCCTGAATGTCGACCCCAACTTTGACTTTGACGCCGCCATCGCCCCCGTACCCACGGTTGTCCGGGGCAACCTAGCGCGCTGAGGACAATGTGGACGCATTGGTCAGGGCCTTCGCTTCGGAGGATGACGCGGTGGTGGTCGTCGCAGACGAAGGCGACGTGGTCGACGATGACGGCGTCGCCCGATTCTTGGCGATGATGCCGGCGAAGTCGACGATGACACGAAAGTGACACGCTCACGGTGACGAGCGGCGACATTTCTGGCTGATCCCTTGTTCTCCTGTCATTTCTTCCTGCGTACAAACTGGGGCGTGGCCCTTGGAAACTTGTAAGAGCATTTTGAGAGGGGGATCCCCTCATGTAAGCAAATTGCAGTTTTTACTTTTCCATGCGATGTGAGTTTGTGTCCTTGTGAACTTGTGAATCCTGATGCGAGTTTTCTGTCTTGGTTTACCTTAGTCAGCGCCAGCTTTGAGCTGGGCTGCGATGTGTCGAGTTCCTGAGAACCTTGCGGAGCTCGTCACCCCGTCGGAAGGGGCCCCACGTGAGGTGAGCACTAGTTGTAGCGTTAAGCGCGCTTATGCAAGCTGTGGCAGTGCTTGCAGATCCCGCTCATGAGGCGCCTGTGGGGAAAGGCGACGGACATGAGTCCCAAACAAAATGAGATCCAGAAGGCAAGAAATTGCTCAAACGAGAAAAGGCTCCCCCCGCGCGCATCAATAAAAAATCAGCTTCAACTCAAATCCAGATCCAGAAAGCAAAGCTACAGAAAGAGAGATCCAAAGCAAAAGGCCGCGTCCGACACCTAGTCTAGTCTTCTGGTCTTCAAGTCTTCTCACCAGCATGAGCTAAGTGCTGCCACTAGGCGTGGGAGGAGCCGGGGCTCGAGGCCGGCACCCCGAGACTCGGGCGTGTACAACCCCAACTCATTATTACATGAGAGTGTCACAGGCGGCGAGCTTCACGGGCACTAGGCCTTCTTCACAGTACCGCCTTGCTTCATATCGCTGCAGACGAGGGCCCCGCCTTGCACCACTTCTTGACCTTCTCACGAGACGCACGGTCACCGGGGCGACACAGGAGGAGGGGGAAAGAGGACGCCAAGGTTCCTCGGCGACCATAGGTCCTTCCTAGGGGCAAGGGTTGATTGAGGCCTCCCGCGGAGGCCTACCTCCGGGTGTCGCCAGGCGTCGTGCGCCACGAGGTGGAGCCTTGCTCCTGGCTCCCTCCCGGCGGCCCCCAGCGTGTCTCCCTTGCTGGAACGGGTGCCGTCGTGCCTGGGTCGTTGATCGACGCTGCAACCTGATTCATCTGTAGTCCATGGTTAGCATAAGCATGTTCCTGAGAGACTAGCGGTACCCTGTAGTTGTCGCTGCCGGCGCGATCATTGTGGTTCTCCGTTGGTTCTTGGAAGGCTTCGGCTCCTAGCGCCCCCTCTCCCCACTATTCTCCAATGAATGAGCCGAGGTCGTCCTCTGGTGCGTACCCTTGGCCCATCATGCAGGGCACGTAGGCTTCCAAGGCCGTCACCCCGAACACCTCACCGTGGTGCCCCGCGCTCCATGTTGCTCCGCCCATGACGGCGTCCTGGGGATGGCAATACGGCATCCGGCCGGGACCATGGGGGGCGACGCTTGCGCTCGTTCTTGTAGAGGGCGGCATGGGGGAGTTGGAGCCCCCTACGCCGCCGCCCGTGCTGATGTTGATGAAGCCTCCGGGCATAGTTGATGGCGTGCGGATGTGGTGAGGTTCGCTGCGCGGTCCTGCAGTGGCCTGAGGAGGAAGCCGGTAGCAGAAGGGTGGTGCTCCCGACGCCGCCGCATCCAGCAGCTCGGCAACACGCTCCAACAACGTATCCCGGCGGCTATCCTGCGCGATGACGTATTGGACGAGGTTGGCCAAGACTGGGTCTCTCTCAATACGTCCACCTGGAAAGGATGTTACTCCTTCGGGTGCTGCACGGCTTGGAAAATAATAATACCCTCGTTCGCTGGCATAGGGTACCGCGAATCGAAGGCGAGCAAGCGCTTCATACGCAGCAGCTTCTCTGACCATGTCTTGGGGTTGGCATAGATTTCCCCGAAGGAGACTGTGGGGTCTTGGTTTGGGTTCTGGGCGGGATGTGCACGGCTGCCCAATATCTCGAGGTGGAAGGGTGATCCTCGATTTGAACAGCTCGTCTTGGGGTGGCTGGGTTGCGCCCATGGTATGCGGGTAAAATCCCACAATATCTTGACAAAACTACAGGGTAGCATCAGAGTCCTCGAGATAAATACTAGGGTTCGCATGGCAAGAAATGGTTGTGGGGATGGGGCACAATGTGAAGGTGCTTGGCAAGGTCACTCGGTGGCCCTTTTATAGCACCAGGGCTGGGTCATTTACCGTGGTAAAAGACTTGGCCGGCTCGCTCGAGGTCAAACACAGGTACACATCTTGCTAAAGTGGCGTATCACCGTGGATGTTGTCGGGTGGTTACGGTAGCTGCGCCAAGGATAGAGAAATCTGCACCGCATGCTAATACATCCATGCAAAACTACTATATAAAACAAATGCGCGATGCCAGGCTGCGCTAATTTAAGGAATCACAGAATTACAAAGCGAGGATACACCGGGACTCGGCACTACTCGAGTGTCTCAGTCTATTTCGTTCACATCCAAGCGGGCGTCCCTTGTGGATGTCGAGGCTCCTCCACGGTTCTCACCGTCGGAATTTGCTGGAGATGGCTGAGGGGCTGCAGGCTCGGGGTAGTGATGATGACCGTCACGGGGATTATTGACCACAACTCCGTTGGAGTGTGCACTCAGGAGGCGACGAAGCACTTCTGGGGTCATCAAAGCACCTTGGCTGACAGCTGGGGCTGGCCTCAGGGTCTCGATCGGTTGTCCAACAGCACGACTGGATTATCGGTGTTGGGCTCGATCTCCTCCCTTGCTGGGGCACGACGAACCAGCTCTCCACGAGCTGCGACCAGATCAATAGTGATTTGATCGAATAGGTCCTCGGTGCACTTACATAGCGCACTAGATGCATGTAATGCAGGTCCGTCTCGTGATCTCCGTTGGCAACTTGAGGTGATCTACCATACCCTTCACGCTGGGGTAGTAGTGGAGCGGCGACGATTAACTCTGGCGACAGTGCCTGAGATGAACTATAGCCTCTCGAGCAACTAGTTGGATGGCTTGTGGGCAAAGGAAGTAGTTCTTCCGGTGAACTGTAAGGCGCTGGTGTGAGACCCTACCGTAGATATGTACGGTGGCCCAGAATTGTGGCTCTCGCCACTAATGGGTCCTTGGTACACAACATATTCGGTGGCTCTTCTAACAGCGTGAGGCACGGCGGGTAAGGTTTGCAGTATGGTCACAAAACCTCCAAGGTTGGTTCTTTGTAGTCTCATGGTGTACTACGGGACCGGGCATTGTGGCTTGGCGGTCTTTGGGCTGGGTTGAGGCGACGCGTCCTTTTTTATAGAAAAAGGGGCGGAGTCTTCCCTGCGCTTGCGAAGGAGACGCCTTTGGTGCTGGTCACCGTGGTTGATAAGCGGGCTAGTTGATAGGTTGGGCACCATCGCGAAAGCGTCGGGTCACTGTGTGGCTTTCTTGTGCGAGAAACTTGGCTGAGGTCTTGGTTATGGCTCGGTGGGTTATTAGCCTAAGTTTGTTGACCTGGCTAAGATAGGATTAGCCGATGGTCAGCCTGGCTCTGATACCAAGTCTGTGGCGACCGGTTCTCCGGGAGTCAATTCCCAGGAAAAACGGTCCTTATGCTCATCAGCCCCAGGATTACTGTTAGCTGATGAGACACTAGCTTGATACAAAAATTCCAAGCAGAAAATACAATATGTGTAGTACCAGACCATTCTGGCCTGTGAGTACAACAAATGGTTTCTAGTGGTTGATGGCGGAAGCGGTTTATGAAACATCCTCGTTTATGGGACTCCATTTCCCACGGGAACAGCTGACCAGGCTAACTCCTATCTTCGCGTGGCGGCTATCACCGTTGCTTAGGTTCTGGGACAGTCACCGCAAGGCTCCTCTCCAAACATGAAATCTGGCCAAGACAATAGCCAGGGACAAGCCAGTGAGTACTTTGAATGTACCATAAACACAATGAACACAGGCATGATTTAACAATGATGTATTGAAAATATATCATGCTTAAGGCGTTAGTCACATGAGGTAAGTAAAGCTCGATCGTCCAAGCATGTTATTTATGGATATACAATAATATGGTAGTATAGTAATCATGAAGTAAATAACACAAAAGAAATGCCACAATCGGGAATTGTCGGCGACACCGCATAGAGGGCTTATAAAGAAACAAGAACAATGCGCGGTTTGGCGTCGGCGACACCGCATAAAGGGCTTTAAAAGAAATGCCACGATCGAGGCGTCTGGCGACACCACATAAAGGGCTTTAAAAGAAGTGCCACGATCAGGTGTCCGGCGACACCACATAAAGGGCTTTAAAAGAAATGCCACGATCGAGGCGTCTGGCGACACCACATAAAGGTCTTTAAAAGAAATGCCACGATCGAGGCGTCGGCGACACCACATAAAGGGCTTTAAAAGAAATGCCACGATCAGGCGTCGGCGACACCACATAAAGGGCTTTAAATGAAATGCCACGATCGAGGCGTTTGAGCGACACCACATAAAGGGCTTTAAAAGAAATGCCACAATGAATATCCAGGAGGTAGAACCATCCCATGGATATTCAAGAATACCAGAAAAATATCGCGGGTTAGTCCACATCCAAATAGTAATCATATATTATCACAAGTCACCATCGTACTTCCAGGTTTAATAGTTTCACCTCCGAAGACCGACACTAAGACCCATCCCAAACTGTAATCCTTAACCATGGACACGGCTATTCGAATAGGTTTAATCTCTGCAGAGGGTGTACTCTTTACCCACGAGTAACGGATTTCTTTAGTCCATCGGGACTAATTCCGTCTCGATCTTTTGTTGAAAACACACCTACACACACACCAGCTTAACTCACATGTATGCGGAATCACCCACAACACTGTTAAGCAAAACTCTAAGTGGGAGGCTACAACCTCGGCGTAACATGGGATCACAAAATTTATACATGCATAAGCGGGAGCTACCCCTTTCGGCTACAACCAAAACACCCATGTTCCCGGACCTGGTGGTATGACTACCGGATGCCTCCAGTATCTCCCACCACGGCCTCTCTGTACGGTGTGTGCTAGGAAAGGGTTGACAACTTACTAAACCGTACCCTACTTGGTGTAGGGACGAGTGGTAGTAAAAAGCAAGTATGGGGGTTACTGGCACAAGACTCGATCTACGGTCGACTCAGGAGGTTGTAATATTTCCTGCATGATTAGCACAACAATGCATATATCTCAAACAACAGATGGAAACACCACGCGACATCCCCTCATGTCATACCGGACACGACCGTCTCGACGGTGGACTAGGGGCAAGCCCGTGTCTACCCAAGACAGAGGCCTTCCCATCTTTCCTTCCGGTATGTCCTTCCGGTATGCATGGAAGACATATAACGGTGATTTCCATCACAAATCATGTCAACATCATTAGCATAACTCATTAATATGCACCCATGAATAGGATCTCATCATCACATAAAATGACGCATGTATGTGTCGGGGTGGTGTTGCCACCGTGCTATGCAACACACACAAAAATTCACGGGGTTCGAGAATGCTTGCCTTCAGGTCATGGGAAGGAAGGTGCATCAAATTATCATGAAATCTTCAAAACCCTATTTAAAATAATATATTTGAATTAACACACAAAATAAAATCAGCACAAAAGTTGTTTTGAAATTTTTTCAAATAAATCTTAAAATAAACTAGACAATATTTGAGAGAGGTAGCAAAAGAATCAATTCATTTGGAGTTGTATTTAAAAGTTATCGACAGTCAAAGTTCTGGTCAAATCTGATTTTAAAATAAAACAGAAAAACGTTTGATTATCGTACACGTCGGCGTATTTTGAAAATCGCTTCCACTTATCCAGCGTGGACGGCGCTGAGTCACCGCCAATGGGTCAGGGGCCCCTTGGTCAGTTTGACCAGTCCCCCTTCCCTCTCTTTCCTCACGGCGAGCGGAGGCGGGAACTCGGCGATCTTCGCGGCGTTAGCGGACTCCTCGAGGCATCCAGTGCGAGGATGGATCCGCCACTCCTAGGCGATTCTTCCGGTGGTCGTAGGGTAGCCGGGGTGGAGGGAGTCGCCCGTGGCGAGCTCATGGCGGAGGGCATTCGGGTGGATAGTGGGTTTGGGGCTGCGGTGGTCTCCGGCCAAAATTGAGCGAGGGGTTGTGCTCGCGAGAGGAAGGGGAGTTCTTGGTGGAGAGAGTGGAGAGGAGAGGCCTTGGTGGCGAAGGAATCGGCCAGGGCTTGGCGGCGACGAACCGGCGGACTCGGGGAAGAAGGCCTTCCCTTGCTCATTGCTAGCCAAGGCAACACTAGGGGATCAAATGAGGTTGCTCGAGGACTTGGTTGAGTTCAGGGCCCTTATATCTGTGGTGGAGGTCGGTTCAGGCGGCGGCGATAAGGACGACGGCGAACCGCCTCCTGTAACTTAGGCGGCGTGGCGGCAACGGCGCTAGCAGACGAGGCTGCGGATGAGCTCGCACTTTGCTCACAAGGGCAGGTGGCAAGCTGGGGTGGCTTAGGCGGCGCCGACCACGGTCGAACTGCTAGCGGACGGCAACTAGCCGCCACGGCCATCTGGCGGCGCGTGGGGTGCCGAGGGTGGTCGGGTGGTGTGGCGGTGCAAGGGACACGGCATGCAGGTGGGGCGGGTTTTGAGTCTTGAGGTGTGATGCGGCGACTTCGGGTGCAAGCGGGTGCCAAATGCACGCTCTGGCGCGCCGAGCACGCCAAAGGTGCTCGATGAAATGCCCAGGCGGCCTAGGGTGTTCCAAACCACAAGGGAGTTAGCGAGAAGGGGTTAGGGGCTAGGGCAAAACCTTAGGACATCTTTGGGTAGGTCGGGGCTCAAGTTCACAATGTAAACTTGAACTCATGTCAAAATTGGTCATGCACACAGGGTGTTTGACAAAATGCCAATGGCACCTAGGTAGCTCTTGGAGTGGCTAAACTCTCCATATCAGTGTCTCCTTGGATATAAGAGAGGGTGGTGAAGTCAGTTTGCAAAAAGGAGAAACTTGCTAGTGCAAGTTTTGCAAAACTACACTTCTGGACAGGGAGTGAGTGGCATCATTACATGGGCCAAACGTGTTCCAAATAGAGCATGCTCCTGGACTTAGGGGTTTTGCAAGGTTGACTACAAGCATGAGAAAACACAAGGTCATTAGAGCAAGAAATAATAGAGTTGTAGTAGAAAACACAAGTCTGGTCCAGAATGAAAAAGAGGCTGTTGCACTCAAATTTTCCAAAGAACATCACTATGTTTTTGCATAAAGTTGAATGGCATGCTACTACTGACATCCCAAAATTTTGGTGGAGGCTCTAGGGGAATATTTAAATGGGTTATAGTGCAAAAATGTCCACTGGACCAGAGAAGCAAACCAGGTGAAAGAACCCAAAATAAGCAATGAAATAAATTTATTAGTGCTCATAATTGATTTAGAGACATCTCATGACATCTCCAAATTTTGGTTGAAATTTTAAGAGATTTTATCAAATGGTTGTAGTACAAACAAAGCTCCAAAGATTTAATCCAGTTCATTTTAATGAATAAAGCTCAGGGTGAAATAATTTAATAAACAAATTCTACTTATTTAGAAATTGTTTTGATGAGATGGCAAAGAAGTCCAATGTATTTTGGAAAGCTCCACTTGGGAAAAATACAAAACTCCTTAACAATAAAAGAAGAGTTCTGAAATCAACAGAAATAAAGATTTTTAAAACCCTTGGAAAATTTTTAATATTGAAAACTTGGCAAAAACTTTGGGGTGTTACAACTTTTCGCTTAAAGTATTTTGCCCTTGTGATTCAAGGTTGTGACTTGTACAGAGCCGAATATAGTACTGGTGATCAACTACTTTGAAGTATTCAGAGGAGGAACCCGCCTTGCAATGCCAAAGACAATCTGCGCGCCGAACACATCGTCATTGAAGCCTGGTTCAGGGGCTACTGAGGGAGTCCTGGATTATGGGGTCCTCGGGCGTCCGGGCTATGTGATGTGGGCGGACTGATGGGCCGTGAAGAAACAAGATGGAATACTTTTCCCCATGTCCGGATGGGACTCTCCTTGGCATGGAAGGCAAGCTTGGCGTGCGGATATGAAGATTCCTTTCTCTGTAAACCGACTCTGTACAACCCTAGCCCCTCCGGTGTCTATATAAACCGGAGAGTTTAGTCCGTAGAGGCAATCTTAATCATACTAGCTAGACATCTAGGGTTTAGCCATTACGATCTCGAGGTAGATCAACACTTGTAACCTCTATACTCATCAAAGTCAATCAAGCAGGAAGTAGGGTATTACATTGATTAAGAGGACCCAAACCTGGGTAAACATTGTGTCCCCTGCCTCCTGTTACCCTCGATCCTTAGACGCACAGTTCGGGACCCCCTACCCGAGATCTGCCGGTTTTGACACCGACAGTGACGTCCCTCGAACTCTTGATCCAGTTGAGGCAAAGGGAGAGTTCTGTCAGCACGACGGCGTGGTGATGGTGATGATGAAGTTACCGGCGCAGGGCTTCGCCTAAGCACTATGACGATATGAATGAGGTGTGTAACTGTGGAGGAGGGCACCGCACATGGCTAAAAGATCAACTTGTGTCTTCTAGGGTGCCCCCTCCCCACGTATATAAAGGAGGGAGGAGGGGAGGGCCGTCCGGCGCTTAGAGCGCGCCCAAGAGGGGAGTCCTACTAGGACTCCTAGTCCTAGTAGGATTCCACCAAAAGGGAGAGAGGGGAAAGGAAGGAGAGGGAGAGAAGGAGAAGGAAAGAGGGGGGCTGAAGGAAATATGCCCTAGAGGCTATAATAAAGTTATTATTTATTTCCTCATATCATGATAAATGTTTATTATTCATGCTAGAATTGTATTAACCGGAAACATAATACATGTGTGAATACATAGACAAACATACAGTCACTAGTATGCCTCTACTTGACTAGCTCATTAATCAAAGATGGTTATGTTTCCTGACCATAGACATGTGTTGTTATTTGATTAATGGGATCACATCATTAGGAGAATGATGTGATTGACATGACCCATTCCGTTAGCTTAGCACTTGATCGTTTAGTATATTGCTATTGCTTTCTTCATGACCTATACATGTTCACGTAACTATGAGATTATGCAACTCCCGTTTACGGAGGAACACTTTGGGTGCTACCAAATGTCTGGCAATGCTGGGTGATTATAAAGGAGTACTACAGGTGTCTCCAAAGGTACATGTTGGGTTGGCGTATTTGAGATTAGGTTTTGTCCTCCGATTGTCGGAGAGGTATCTCTAGGCCTTCTCGGTAATACACATCACATAAGCCTTGCAAGCATTGCAACTAATAAGTTAGTTGTGAGATGATGTATTACGGAGCGAGTAAAGAGACTTGCGGTAGCGAGATTGAACTAGGTATTGGATACCGACGATCGAATCTCGGGTAAGTAACATACCGATGACAAAGGGAACAACGTATGTCGTTATGCGGTTTGACCGATAAAGATCTTGAAGAATATGTAGGAACCAATATTGGCATCCAGGTTCCGCTATTGGTTATTGACCAAGAATAGTTCTAGGTCATGTCTACATAGTTCTCGAACCGTAGGGTCCGCACGCTTAACGTTACGATGACAGTTTATTATGAGTTTATAAGTTTTGATGTACGAAGTTTGTTGAGTCCGGATGTGATCACGGACATGACGAGGAGTCTCGAAATGGTCGAGACATAAAGATTGATATATTGGAAGCCTATGTTTGGACTTGGAATAGTTCGGGTGAAATCGAGTTTTCTGGAAAACCGGGGTTACGGAACCCTCCGGGGATGTTGGGCCTTAATGGGCCATAAGGGAGAAGAGGAGGGCCGGCCAGGGGCAGGCGCCCCTCCCCTAGTCCAAATAGGACAAGGAGAGGCGGGCCCCCTCCTCTCCCCTACCCCAAGTCCTAATCCAACTAGGAAGGGGGAGTCCTACTCCGGTGGGAGTAGGACTCCTCAGCGCGCCTCCTCCTAGAGCTGGCCGCACCCCCTTGCTCCTTTATATCTGAGGCGGGGGCACCCCATGACACACAAGTTGATCTGGATCGTTCCTTAGCCGTGTGCGGTGCCCCCTCCACCATATTCCACCCGGTCATATCGTCGCGGAGCTTAAGCGAAGCCTGCGCCGTAGAGTCATATCATCGCGGAGCTTAGGCGAAGCCCTGCGCTGGTGGAGCATCATCATCGTCACCACACCGTCGTCTTGTGGAACTCATCCCCGACGCTTTGCTGGATCGGGCCGGGGATCGTCATCGAGCTGAGCGTGTGCTGAACTCGGAGGTGCCGTGCGTTCGGTACTTGGATCGGTCGGATCGTGAAGGCGTCGACTACATCAACAGCGTTGTTATAGCGCTTCGCTTACGGTCTCACAGTGCGTGGACATACACTCTCCCCTCTCGTTGCTATGCCATCACCATGATCTTGCGTGTGCGTAGGAATTTTTTGAAATTACTCGTTCTCCAACGATGGTATCCGAGCCTGGTTTTATGCGTTGATGTCATATGCACGAGTAGAACACAAGTGAGTTGTGGGCGATATAAGTCATACTACTTACCAACATGTCATACTTTGGTTCAGCGGTATTGTGAGATGAAGCGGCCGGACCGACATTACAGCGTGCGCTTACGCGAGACTGGTTTCACCGCTTGAGCACTTTCGTTGCTTAAAGGTGACCGCGGTGTCTGTTTCTCTCACTTTAGTTGAACCGAGTGTGGCTACGCCCGGTCCTTGCGAAGGTTAAAACAGCACCAACTTGACAAACTATCGTTGTGGTTTTGATGCGTAGGTAGAACGGTTCTTGCTCAGCCCGTAGCAGCCACGTAAAACTTGCAACAACAAAGTAGAGGGCGTCTAACTTGTTTTTGCAGGGCATGTTGTGATGTGATATGGTCAAGGCGTGATGCTATATTTATTGTATGAGATGATCATGTTTTGTAACGAAGTTATCGGCAATGGCGGGAGCCATATGGTTGTCGCTTTATTGTATGAAATGCAAAAGCCATGTAATTGCTTTACTTTATCACTAAGCGTAGCGATAGTCGTAGAAGCAATAGTTGGCGAGGCGACAATGATGCTACGATGGAGATCAAGGTGTCGCGCCGGTGACAATGGTGATCATGACGGTGCTTGGAGATGGAATCACAAGCACAAGATGATGATGGCCATATCATATCACTTATATTGATTGCATGTGATGTTTATCCTTTATGCATCTTATCTTGCTTTGATTGGCGGTAGCATTATAAGATGATCTCTCACTAAAATTATCAAGAAGTGTTCTCCACGAGTATGCACCGTTGCGAAAGTTCTTCGTCTTTGAGACACCACGTGATGATCGGGTGTGATAGGCTCTACGTTCAAATACAGCGGGTGCAAAATAGTTGCGCACGCGGAATACTCGAGTTAAACTTGGCGAGCCTAGCATATAACAGATATGGCCTCGAACACGGAGACCGAAAGGTCGAGCGTGAATCATATAGTAGATATGATCAACATAGTGATGTTCACCATTGAAACTACTCCATCTCCGTGATGATTGGACATGGTTTAGTTGATTTGGATCACGTAATCACTTAGATAACTGGAGAGATGTCTATCTAAGTGGGAGTTCTTTAGTAATATGATTAATTGAACTTAAATTTATCATGAACTTAGTACTGATAGTATTTTGCTTGTCTATGTTTCTTGTAGATAGATGGCTCGTCTTTGTTGTTCCGTTGAATTTTAATGCGTTCCTTGAGAAAGCAAAGTTGAAAGATGATGGTAGCAATTACGGACTGGGTCCGTAACTTGAGGATTATCCTCATTGCTGCGGAAGAATTACGTCTGGAAGCACCGCTGGGTTCGAACCTGCTGCGAGAACAACGCCGAAGTTGTGAGCGTCTGGCGAGCAAAGCTGATGACTACTCTATAGTTCGATGTGCCATGCTTTACGGCTTAGAACCGGGTCTTCAACGGCGTTTTGAGCGTCATGGAGCATATGAGATGTTCCAAGAGTTGAAGTTAATATTTCAAGCAAATGCCGGATTGAGAGATATGAAGTCTCCAATAAGTTCTATAGCTGCAAGATGGAGGAGAATAGTTACATCGGTGAACATATACTCAAAATGTCAGGTATAATAATCACTTGATTCAATTGGGAGTTAATCTTCCGGATGATAGTGTCATTGACAGAATTCTCCAATCACTGCCACCAAGCTACAAGAGCTTCGTGATGAACTATAATATGCAAGGGATGACCAAGACAATTCCGAGCTCTTCGCAATGCTAAAAGCAGCGGAGGTAGAAATCAAGAAAGAGCATCAAGTGTTGATGGTCAACAAGACCACTAGTTTCAAGAAAAGGGCAAAGGAAGAAGAAGGGAACTTCAAAAGAACAGCAAGAAAGTTGCTGCTCAAGAGAAGAAACCCAAGTCGGGACCTAAGCTGAGCCGAGTGTTTTTTGCCAAGCGGTAGAGCCTTTGGAGCGGAACTGCCCCAAGTATTTGGCGGATAAGAAGGATGGCAAGGTGAACAAAGGTATATGTGATATACATGTTATTGATGTGTACCTTACTAACACTCATGATAGTACACGGGTATTTGATCTTGGTTACATTGCTAATATTTGCAACTCGAAGCAGGAACTACGGATTAGCGAAGATTGGCTAAGGGCGAGGTGACGATGCGGCGTGGGAAATGGTTCCAAAGTTGATGTGATCGCGGTCGACACGCTACCTCTACATCCACCATCGGGATTAGTATTAGACCTAAATAATTGTTATTTGGTGCGGCGTTAAGCATGAACATTATATCTGGATCTTGTTTGATGCGAGGCGGTTATTCATTTAAATCGAGAGAATAATGGTTGTTCTATTTATATGAATAATATCTTTTATGGTCATGCACCCTTGAAGAGTGGTCTATTTTATTGAATCTCGATAGTAGTAATACACATATTCATAGTGTTGAAACCAAAAGATGCAGAGTTGATAATGATAATGCAACTTATTTGTGTACTTGCCGTTTGGGTCATATCGAGTAAAACGCATGAAGAAACTCCATCTTGATGGGCTTTTGGAATCACTTGATTATGAATCACTTGGTACTTGCGAACCGTGCCTCATAGGCAAGATGACTAAAACGCCGTTCTCGGAACTATGGGCGAGCAACTGATTTGTTGGAAATCATACATACCGATGTTTGTGGTCAATGAATGTTGATGCACGCCAAGGTATCGTTATTTTCTCACCTTCACAGATGATTTGAGCAGATATGGGTATATCTACTTAATGAAACACAAATCTGAAACATTTGAAAAGTTCAAAGAATTTCAGAGTAAAGTGGAAAATCATCGTAACAAGGAGAATATTTGAGTTACGAGTTTGGTTTACATTTGAAACAATGCGGAATAGTTTAGCAACTCACGCCACCGGAACACCACAGCGAAATGGTGTGTCGAGCGTCGTGTCGTACTTTACTAGATATGGTGCGATCTATGATGTCTCTTACTGATTTACCGCTATCGTTTTGGGGTTATGCTTTAGAGACGGCCACATTCACGTTAAATAGGGCACCATCAAAATCCGTTGAGACGACACCTCATCAACTGTGGTTTGGCAAGAAACCAAAGTTGTCGTTTCTTAAAGTTGGGGGCTGCGATGCTTATGTGAAGAAACTTCAACCAGATAAGCTCGAACCCAAATAAGAGAAATGTGTCTTCATAGGATACCCAAAGGAGACTGTTGGGTACACCTTCTATCACAGATCTGAAGGCAAGATTTTCGTTGCTAAATTCGGATCCTTTCTAGAAAAGGAGTTTCTCTCGAAAGAAATGAGTGGGAGGAAAGTAGAACTTGATGAGATAACTGTATCTGCTCCCTTATTGGAAAGTAGTTCATCACAAGAAACGGTTCCTGTGACAACTACACCAATTAGTGAGGAAACTAATGATATTGATCATGAAACTTGAGATCAAGTTTCTCTTGAACTCGTGAGGTCAACAGAGTAAGATCCGCACCGAGTGGTGCGGTAATCCTATTCGGAAGTCATGTTACTTGACCATGGCGAACCTACAAACTATGAAGAAGCGATGGTGAGCCCAGATTCATAAAATGGCTGGAAGCCATGAAATCTGAGATGGGATCCATGTATGAGAACAAAGTATGGACTTTGGTTGACTTGCCCGATGATCGGCAAGCCATTGAGAATAAATGGATTTTTAAGAAGAAGACGACGCTGATGGTAATATAGCTGTCTATAAAGCTCGACTTGTTGCGAAAGGTTTTCGACAAGTTCAAGGGGTTGACTACGATGAGACTTTCTCACCCGTGGCGATGCTTAAGTCTGTCCGAATCATGTTAGCAATTGCTGCATTTTATAATTATGAAATTGGCAAATGGATGTAAAACTGCATTCTTGAATGGATTTCTAGAAGAAGAGTTGTATATGATGCAACAGAAGGTTTTGTTGATCCAAAGGGTGCTAACAAAGTGTGCAAGCTCCAGCGATCAATTTATGGTGCAGTGCAAGCCTCTCGGAGTTGGAATAAGCGCTTTGATAGTGTGATCAAAGCATATGGTTTTATCTGAGACTTTTGGAGAAGCTTTGTATTTACAAGAAAGTGAGTGGGAGCTCAGAGCATTTCGATATTATATGTGGATGACATATTATTGATTGGAAATGATATAGAATTTCTGGATAGCATAAAGGATACTTGAATAAAAGTTTTTCAATGAAAGACCTCGGTGAAGCTGCTTACATATTGGGCATCAAGATCTATAGAGATAGATCAAGGCGGCAATTGGACTTTCACAAAGCACATACCTTGATAAAGTTTTGAAAAAGTTCAAAATGGATCGAGGCAAAGAAAGGATTTTTACCTGTATTACAAGGTGTGAAATTGAGTCGGACTCAATGCCCGACCACATGCAGAAGATAGAGAGAAAATGAAAGATGTTCCTATGCTTCATCCATAGGCTCTATCATGTATGCAATCTGTGTACCAGACCGACGTATGCTTAGCAATAAGCTTGGCAGGAAGGTACCAAAGTAATCCAGGAGTGGATCTTTGGACAGCGGTCAAGAACATCTGAAATACGAAAAGGACTAAGGATATGTTTCTCCTATATGGAGGTGACAAAGAGCTAGTCGTAAATGGTTACGTCGATGCAAGCTTTGACACGATCCGGACGATTCTAAATCGCAAACCGGATCGTGTTTTTATTAAGCGGTGGAGCTTTCGGTTGGTGCAGTTCTAAACAAAGCGTCGTGGCGGGATCTACATGTGAAGCGGAGTACATAGCTGCTTGGAAGCAGCAAATGAAGGAGTCTGGATGAAAGAGTTCATTTCGATCTAGGTGTCATACCTAGTGCATCGGGACCAATGAAGATCTTACGTGACAATCTTGGTGCAATTGCCTTGGCAAAGGAATCCAGATTTCACAAGAGGACCAAGCATATCAAGAGGCGCTTCAATTCCATTGGGACCAAGTCCAAGTGGGAGACATAGAGATTTGCAAGATACATACGGATCTGAATGTTGCAGACCGTTGACTAAGCCTCTTCCACGAGCAAAACATGATCAGCACCAAGACTCCATGGGTGTTAGAATCATTCTTGTGTAATCTAGATTATTGACTCTAGTGCAGGTGGGAGGCTGAAGGAAATATGCCCTAGAGGCAATAATAAAGTTATTATTTATTTCCTCATATCATGATAAATGTTTATTATTCATGCTAGAATTGTATTAACGGAAACATAATACATGTGTGAATACATAGACAAACATCTGATCACTAGTATGCCTCTACTTGACTAGCTCATTAATCAAAGATGGTTATGTTTCCGACCATAGACATGTGTTGTTATTTGATTAATGGGATCACATCATTAGGAGAATGATGTGATTGACATGACCCATTCCGTTAGCTTAGCACTTGATCGTTTAGTATATTGCTATTGCTTTCTTCATGACCTATACATGTTCACTGTAACTATGAGATTATGCAACTCCGTTTACGGAGGAACACTTTGGGTGCTACCAAGCGTCACAGCGTAACTGGGTGATTATAAAGGAGTACTACAGGTGTCTCCAAAGGTACATGTTGGGTTGGCGTATTTGAGATTAGGTTTTGTCACTCCGATTGTCGGAGAGGTATCTCTAGGCCTTCTCGGTAATACACATCACATAAGCCTTGCAAGCATTGCAACTAATAAGTTAGTTGTGAGATGATGTATTACGGAGCGAGTAAAGAGACTTGCGGTAGCGAGATTGAACTAGGTATTGGATACCGACGATCGAATCTCGGGTAAGTAACTATACCGATGACAAAGGAACAACGTATGTCGTTATGCGGTTTGACCGATAAAGATCTTTGAAGAATATGTAGGAACCAATATGGGCATCCAGGTTCCGCTATTGGTTATTGACCGAGAATAGTTCTAGGTCATGTCTACATAGTTCTCGAACCCGTAGGGTCCGCACGCTTAACGTTCGATGACAGTTTATTATGAGTTTATAAGTTTTGATGTCTGAAGTTTGTTGAGTCCGGATGTGATCACGGACATGACGAGGAGTCTCGAAATGGTCGAGACATAAAGATTGATATATTGGAATCCTATGTTTGGACTTGAATAGTTCGGGTGAAATCGGGATTTCTGGGAAAACCGGGGTTACGGAACCCTCCGGGGATGTTGGGCCTTAATGGGCCATAAGGAGAAGAGGAGGGCGGCCGGGGCAGGCGCGCCCCTCCCCTAGTCCAAATAGGACAGGAGAGAGGCGGCGCCCCTCCTCTCTCCCTCCCCAAGTCCTAATCCAACTAGGAAGGGGGGAGTCCTACTCCGGTGGGAGTAGGACTCCTCAGCGCGCCTCCTCCTAGAGTTGGCGCACCCCCTTGCTCCTTTATATCTGAGGGGCAGGGGGCACCCCATGACACACAAGTTGATCTACGGATCGTTCCTTAGCCGTGTGCGGTGCCCCTCCACCATATTCCACTTCCGTCATATCGTCATGAGCTTAAGCGAAGCCCTGCGCCGTAGAGTCATATTATCGCGGAGCTTAGGCGAAGCCCTGCGCCGTGGAGCATCATCATCGTCACCACGCCGTCGTCTTGTGGAACTCATCCCCGACGCTTTCTTTGGATCGGGCCGGGGATCGTCATCGAGCTGAGCGTGTCTGAACTCGGAGGTGCCATGCGTTCGGTACTTGGATCGGTCGGATCGTGAAGGCGTCGACTACATCAACAGCGTTGTTATAGCGCTTCGCTTCACGGTCTCGAGAGTGCGTGGACATACACTCTCCCCTCTCGTTGCTATGCCATCACCATGATCTTGCGTGTGCGTAGGAATTTTTTTGAAATTACTACGTTCTCCAACAGGGGCGCCGCCCCCTCCCTAGTCCAATCCAGACTAGCCCTTGTGGGGCGCGTGGCCTGCCCTCGTGGCCCTTCATCTCTCTCCCCTAAGGCCCATTAAAGCCCATTAGTTCCCCTAGGGGTTCCGATAACCCCCCGGCACTCCGATATTTATCCGGTAATCCTTAGAACTCATCTGGTGTCCGAATAACATCGTCCAATATATCATTCTTTATGTCTCGAAAATTTTGAGACTCCTTGTCATGTCCGTGATCTCATCCGGGACTCCGAACAAACTTTGGTACATCAAATCATATAACTCATAATACAAATCGTCATCGAACATTAAGCGTGCGGACCCTATGGGTTCGAGAACTATGTACACATGACCGCGACACGTCTCCGGTCAATAGACAATAGCGGAACCTGGATGCTCATATTGGCTCCTACATATTCTATGAAGATCTTTATCGGTCAAACCGCATAACAACATACGTTGTTCCCTTTGTCATCGGTATGTTACTTGCCCGAGATTCGATCGTCGGTATCCTCATACCTAGTTCAATCTCGTTACTTGGCAAGTCTCTTTACTCGTTCCGTAATGCATCATCCGTAACTAACTCATTAATCACATTGCTTGCAAGGCTTATAGTGATGTGCATTACCGAGAGGGTCCAGAGATACCTCTCCGGTACACGGAGTGACAAATCCTAATCTTGATCTATGCCAACTCAACAAACACCATTGGAGACACCTGTAGTGCGTCTTTATAATCACCCAGTTACGTTGTGACATTTGATAGCACACAAGGTGTTCCTCCAGTATTCGGGAGTTTCATAATCTCATAGTCAGAGGAACATGTATAAGTCATGAAGAAAGCAATAGCAATAAAACTAAACGATCATTTATGCTAAGCTAACGGATGGGTCTTGTCCATCACATCATTCTCCTAATGATGTGATCTCGTTCATCAAATGACTGCACATGTCTATGGTTAGGAAACTTAACCATCTTTGATTAACGAGCTTGTCTAGTAGAGGCATACTAGGGACACTTTGTTGTGTCTATGTATTCACACATGTATCAAGTTTCCGGTTAACACTGGTGCGCGTCGGTCCTAAACAAATGGTTTAAAACCCCTTTCCGCAACGACATTTGGAACCGTTGCCAAGTGAGTGTGGGCGATAAGGGGGGTCCTTCCCACACGACCCAGAAACCGTCGGGGATAGGGCCCCTACAGTACTCCTACTCGTTTCTGCTTGCATTGCCATCACAGTCGGTATTCTGTGGTGCTACGTTTGTGATGCGCGGCCCATCACAAACGGTTCACTATTATAGAACGTCTGTGATGTGCAGCCCATCGCAAATGGTTCACCGTTAAGAAGATTAGCTAATCGTCGTACGAGTGTCGGACAGGATTACGAAACATCGGACCGTTGTAACATCGTCGTACACGACAACTACCGCACACACTATTCTGTGGTGCAACATTTACGATGCATACTTCATCAGAAACAGTTCATGGTTGCAAATCGTGTACGATAAGGCAACTAACACAAACATTTAGTTTGCCCGCACCGTTTGTGATATTGTCTGACATCGCACACGCTTTGCAAACGGCAACTATGTGCATGCTTGCACACGTTTCCTCTCTGTGAACCGTCTCGGATTATGGTGCATATCGCAAACGTTTGTGTTTTACCAACCGTGTGTGCCATAACAACCTGGAGAGCGTAGTTTCACCGTTGCTACTTTTCCAAATTGTACTGGATTTGGATTTGAATTTGAATGTATGCTACAGCTTTATTCATATCCATCAGGTTCAAACAACCAATGCATTATTCGATTCATAGGTACATATGTTCAAGAATTACATAAGAACCAAATAAATAATGATGAACCACAGTTGTATACTTGTACTATTAAAGACGGTAAAGAAAGAGGCAAAATATATTCTGGTTGCTGAACAAGGTGAAGTGGGATGCCCATATTGTGCCCTCCTCCATGCAGAAGGCACGTACGACTCTAGTCCAACCCCTTGTGATGGCCGACCGCCCATCCTTCACAGTATTCATGAAAACATCTAGATAATCATCGTGTTCTGGTAGAAATACTTTAAGCTTTGCATGCCCACCAATCATGTAGTTTGAGAGGTAATCTTGAGTAAACTGCTTTGGCAACCACTGCAACGGAATAAGATTTCAGACATTGTCATCTAACACAACTCATTATGGGCATTAAAAAGAAGGCTGTAGAATTCTTACTTACCATCCTGCAGTTCGCTGTTGTCTTGGATAAAGTGTAAACAAATAGTTTAATTGCCATCTTTGGACCCATTTTACTAACAATCGTTATCAGCTTCCTCACTTGATGTTGCTTCATCGATATCTCATTGCCCCATATGCAGAAAGGGCCGAAACACGGATCTTTACCAATGACATATGTACCTAAAAGCACCAAGTTAATATTAGAAGCTAAACAACAATGGCACAATGATGTAGTATCTTATAACATCCGTATGTTGGTAGTCCATTTGAAATCTCTAAAAAGACAAATATTTAGGAACGGAGGGAGTATCTTATAACATCCAATATACTCACATATTAGATGAATTAACATCTTATATTATGGGCCGGAAGGAGTTTAGCTCGTTCTTAAAAATTATCTGTTGCTGTATCCACGGGTTACAGTTAGTTTGAGCTAGTTCGGGCTCAAATAGCCCTAAAGTATATCTAAACATGAGGGCTAGTTTGAGCTAGTTGCATCTATAACCCACCCAAAAAAACTAGTATCCAACCCAAGAGGTGCTAATTGGAGCTAGTTCTCCTAATGCATTTATTGTCAATCTAACCCTGCCATCCAAACAACTCTTTGGATGGAGTTAGTTCAGAGTTAGTAATGAGCTAGAAACTAACTCTAACCTCTAGCTAAGTTGAGTATCCAAATAGGGCTGTGTTGTTGTTGTTGTTGCTGCTGCTCTTCTACATATATCTAGACATCACTAGAACATTAATGTAACACTCTCCCTTGTGGCTATGTAGCCTAGGATTGCATATTTAGACATTAAGTATAGTGCATGTTGCTATGTAGCCTCAGATATATTACATATGGCCCTAGTTAACCTAAGGAAAAATGGGTTGCAGAGATATTCGGTTAAAAGTCGATTCACCGATTAGTCCCTTATCACCTTGGCCTATATGGTACCAGCTACGGATATCTGAGCAAGTGAGCAGATATAAGCCATGGGATGAAACTAACCTCGATGGAAAACAATAGTCGTTCCCAAAATTGTCCTGTAGGTACATCAAGAAGCATGTTAAGCACAACAGGCTAAACATCAACCAAAATTACACATGGCAGACAAAATAATCTCCAAAAGATAGCTTCGGTGTGCAGGTTTAAGCATGCTAGTAAAGCAAAACAAGTGGAAAGGTGTGTTAACCGCAACAGGCCTAACATTTAACAACAAGCAAACATGGTCATTCAAACTGGTATTGTGCCGGTCTAAGTACACTGGTTATGGTTAAATAAAAATGGAAAGGCGTGTTAACTACAAGATCGACAACCAAATGTAGTCATTCATAGTGGTATTGTTGAAACTAAATGCGATGAAATTGAACTGCACAGTTCATACTTGCACATATAGAACATCACGTTGTGAATAATGATGTCTACTACGCAACCTTCTTCTTGTAGACGTTGTTGGGCCTCCAAGTGCAGAGGTTTGTAGGACAGTAGCAAATTTCCCTCAAGTGGATGACCTAAGGTTTATCAATGCATGGAAGGCGTGGGATGAAGATGGTCTCTCTCAAACAACCTGCAACCAAATAACAAAGAGTCTCTTGTGTCCCCAACACACCCAATACAATGGTAAATTGTATAGGTGCACTAGTTCGGCGAAGAGATGGTGATACAAGTGCAATATGGATGGTAGATATAGGTTTTTGTAATATGAAAATATAAAAACAGCAAGGTAACTAATGATAAAAGTGAGCACAAACGGTATTGCAATACTTTGAAACAAGGCCTAGGGTTCATACTTTCACTAGTGCAAGTTCTCTCAACAATAATAACATAGTTGGATCATATAAATATCCCTCAACATGCAACAAAGAGTCACTCCAAAGTCACTAATAGCGAAGAACAAACGAAGAGATTATTGTAGGGTACGAAACCACCTCAAAGTTATTCTTTCGGATCGATCTATCATAGAGTTCGTACTAGAATAACACCTTAAGACACAAATCAACCAAAACCCTAATGTCACCTAGATACTCCAATGTCACCTCAAGTATCCGTGGGTATGATTATACGATATGCATCAAACAATCTCAGATTCATCTATTCAACCAACACATAGAACTTCAAAGAGTGCCCTAAAGTTTCTACCAGAGAGTCAAGACAAAAACGTGTGCCAACCCCTACACATAAGTTCACGAGTGGAACCCGCAAGTTGATCACCAAAACATACATCAAGTGGGTCACGTGAATATCCCATTATCACCACAGATAAGCACATGCAAGACATACATCAAGTGTTCTCAAATCCTCAAAGACTCAATCCGATAAGATAACTTCAAAGGGAAAACTCAATCCATTACAAGAGAGTAGAGGGGGATAAACATCATAAGATCCAACTATAATAGCAAATCTCGCGATACATCAAGATCGTATCACCTCAAGAACACGAGAGAGAGATCAAACACATAGCTACTGGTACATACCCTCAGCCTCGAGGGTGAACTACTCCCTCCTTGTCATGGAGAGCATCGGGATGATGAAGATGGCCACCGGCAAGGGTTCCCCCCTCCGGCAGGGTTCCGGAACAGGGTCCCGATTGGTTTTTGGTGGCTACAGAGGCTTGCGGTAGCGGAACTCCCGATCTATTCTGTTCCCTGATGTTTTTAGGGTATATGGACATATATAGGTGAAAGAAGTCGGTTAGGGGAGCCACGAGGAGCCCACGAGGGTGGGGGGCGTGCCCAGGGGGTAGGGCGCGTCTCCCAGCCTCGTGGCTTCCTCGAAGCTTCCTTGACGTCTACTCCAAGTCTCCTAGATTGCTTCCATTCCAAAAATAACTCTCTCGAAGGTTTCATTCTGTTTGGACTCTGTTTGATATTCCTTTTCTTTGAAACACTGAAATAGGCAAGAAAACAGCAATTTGGGCTGGGCCTCCGGTTAATAGGTTAGTCCCAAAAATAATATAGAAGTGTTTAGTAAAGCCCATAAACATCCAAAACAGATAATATAATAGCATGAATACTTCATAAATTATAGATATGTTGGAGACGTATCAAATAACTGGAATAAACAAGGCATACTACGAACAACAAAAGATAGCATTTGAAACTGAACATATGCTAACTACAAACAACCGAACAATCAAAAAACTTTAAAAGAGGCATATGCTAGCTATAACAGGCTTAACAACAAGAAGATATATGCATTCCTATCGGTATGTTTAAAACTGGATTGATGAAATGTACTGCATAGTAAATAATTGCACATATAGAGCATCACATTGTGAACAACTAAAATAAACAAATCATGGGTTTCCTTATTGGCAAACGTAGTAATTTCAAAAATTTCCTACGCACACGCAACATCATGGTGATGGCATAGCAACGAGAGGGGAGAGTATTGTCCACGTACCCTCGTAGACCGTAAGCGGAATCGTTATGACAACGCGGTTGATGTAGTCGTACGTCTTCACGATCCGACCAATCCAAGTACCGAACGTCACGGCACCTCCGAGTTCAGCACACGTTCAGCTCGATGGCGATCCCGGGCTCCGATCCAGCAAAGCGTCGGGGATGAGTTCCGTCAAGACGACGGCGTGGTGACGATGATGATGCTCTACGGCGCAGGCTTCGCCTAAACTCATGACGATATGACCGAGGTGGAATATGGTGAAGGGGGGCACCGCACACGGCTAAGGAACGATCCTTAGATCAACTTGTGTGTCATGGGGTGCCCCCCTGCCCCCGTATATAAAGGAGCAAGGGGGGAGGAGGCCGGCCCTAGGAGGGGGCGCGCCAAGTGTGGAGTCCTACTAGGACTCCCTAGTCCTAGTAGGATTCCACCTCCCTTGTTGGAGTAGGAGAAGGGGAAAGAGGGGGAGAGGAAGAAGGAAAGGTGGGCTGCGCCCCTTGTCCAATTCGGACCAGGGGGGCGCATGCCTCCTTCCTTTTAGCCTATCTCCTCTATTCCCGTATGGCCCAATAAGGCCCATATACTCCCCGGCGAATTCCCGTAACTCTCCGGTACTCCGAAAAATACCCGAATCACTCGGAACCTTTCCGAACTCCGAATATAGTCGTCCAATATATCGATCTTTACGTCTCGACCATTTCGAGACTCCTCGTCATGTCCCGATCTCATCCGGGACTCGAACTCCTTGGTACATCAAAACTCATAAACTCATAATATAAGCATCATCGAAACCTTAGCGTGCGGACCCTACGGGTTCGAGAACTATGTAGACATGACCTAGAACTATTCTTGGTCAATAACCAATAGCGGAACCTGGATGCTCATATTGGCTCCTACATATTCTACGAAGATCTTTATCGGTCAAACCGCATAACAACATCGTTATTCCTTTGTCATCGGTATGTTACTTGCCCGAGATTTGATCGTCGGTATCCAATACCTAGTTCAATCTCGTTCTTGGCAAGTCTCTTTACTCGTTACGTAATGCATCATTCCGTAACTAACTCATTAGCTACATTGCTTGCAAGGCTTATAGTGATGTGCATTACCGAGAGGGCCCAGAGATACCTCTCCGACAATCGGAGTGACAAAACCTAATCTCAAATCGCCAACCCAACATGTACCTTTGGAGACACCTGTAGTACTCCTTTATAATCACCCGATTCGTTGTGACGTTTGGTAGCACCAAAGTGTTCCTCCGTAGCAGGAGTTGCATAATCTCATAGTTACAGGAACATGTATAAGTCATGAAGAAAGCAATAGCAATATACTAAGCGATCAAGTGCTAGGCTAACGGAATGGGTCATGTCAATCACATCATTCTCCTAATGATGTGATCCCATTAATCAAATAACAACACATGTCTATGGTTAGGAAACATAACCATCTTTGATTAATGAGCTAGTCAAGTAGAGGCATACTAGTGACTATATGTTTGTCTATGTATTCACACATGTATCATGTTTCCGGTTAATACAATTCTAGCATGAATAATTAACATTTATCATGAAATAAGGAAATAAATAATAACTTTATTATTGCCTCTAGGGCATATTTCCTTCAATCTCCCACTTGCACTAGAGTCAATATCTAGTTCACATCATCATGTGATTCAACACTAATATTCACATCTGTATGTGATTAACACCCATAGTTCATATCTTCATGTGACCAACACCCAAAGGGTTTACTAGAGTCAATAATCTAGTTCACAGCGCTATGTGATTAACACCCAAAGAGTACTAAGGTATGATCATGTTTTGCTCGTGATAGAAGCTTAGTCAGCGGGTCTCATCACATTCGAGCCGTATGTATTTTGCAAATATTCTATGTCTACAATGCTGCATGCGGAGCTACTCTAGCTAATTGCTCCCACTTTCAATATGTATCCAGATTGAGACCTAGAGTCATCTGGATCAGTGTAAAAGCTTGCACCGATGTAACTCTTTACGATGGGCTCTTTTATCACCTCCATAATCGAGAAATATTTCCTTAGTCCTCACTAAGGATGTTCTTGACCAATGTCCAGTGATCTACTCCTAGATCACTATTGTAATCCCTTGCCAAATTCAGAGCAAGGTATACAATAGGTCTGGTACATAGCATAGCATACTTTATAGAACCTATGATTGAGGCATAGGGAATGACTTTCATTCTCTTTTCTATTTTCTGCCGTGGTCGGGATTTGAGTCTTACTCAATTTCACACGTTTTGCAACACAGGCAAGAACTTTTCTTTGACTATTCCATTTTGAACTACTTCAAAATCTTGACAAGGTATGTACTTATTGAAAAACTCATCAAGCGTCTTGATCTATCTCTATAGATCTTGATGCTCAATATGTAAGCAGCTTCACCGAGGTCCTTCTTTGAAAAACTCCTTTCAAATACTCCTTTATGCTTTGCAGAATAATTCTACATTATTTCCGATCAACAATATGTCATTCACATATACTTATCGAAATCTTGTAGTGCTCCCACTCACTTTCTTGTAAATACAGGATTCTCCAAAAGTCTGTATAAAACCATATGCTTTGATCACACTATCAAAGCGTTTATTCCAACTCGAGATGCTTGCACCAGTCCATAGATGGATCGCTGAAGCTTGCACATTTTGTTAGCTCCTTTAGGATTGAAAAACCTTCGGTTGCATCATATACAACTCTTCTTTAATAAATCCATTAAAGAATGTAGTTTTGACATCCATTTGCCAGATTTCATAAAATGTGGCAATTGCTAACATGATTCGGACAGACTTAAGCATCGCTACAGTTGAGAAAATCTCATTGTAGTCAACACTTTGAATTTGTTGAAAACCTTTTTGCGACAAGTCGAGCTTTGTAGATAGTAACACTACTATAAACATCTGTCTTCCTCTTGAAGATCCATTTATTTAACTTGACTTGCTGATCATCGAGCAAGTCAACCAAAGTCCACACTTTGTTCTCATATATGGATCCTATCTCAGATTTTATGGCCTCAAGCCATTTCGCGGAATCTGGGCTCATCATCGCTTCCTCGTAGTTCGTAGGTTCATCATGGTCTAGTAACATGACTTCTAGAATAGGATTACCGTACCACATTGGTGCGGATCTTATTTTGGAAGACCTACGAGGTTCGGTAGTAACTTGATCTGAAGCTTCATGATCATCATCATTAGCTTCCTCACTGATTGGTGTAGGAATCACAGGAACTGATTTCTGTGATGAACTACTTTCCAATTCGGGAGAAGGTACAATTACCTTATCAAGCTCTACTTTCCTCCCACTCACTTCTTTCGAGAGAAACTTCTTCTCTAGAAAGGATCCATCTTAACAACGAATAACTTGCCTTCGGATCTGTGATAGAAGGTGTACCCAATAGTTACCTTTGGGTATTCTATGAAGACACACTTTTCGATTTGGGTTCGAGCTTATCAGGTTGAAACCTTTTCATATAAGCATCACAACTCCAAGCTTTAAGAAACGACAGCTTAGGTTTCTTGCTAAACCATAGTTCATACGGTGTCATCTCAACGGATTTAGATGGTGCCCTATTAAGCGTGAATGCAGCTGTCTCTAATGCATAACCCCAAAACGATAATGGTAAATCAATAAGAGACATCATAGATCGCACCATATCCAATAAAGTGCGGTTCTGACGTTCGACACACCATAACGTTGTGGTGTTCCGGTGGCGTGAGCTGTGAAACTATTCCACATTGTTTTAATTGAAGACCAAACTCGTAACTCAAATATTCGTCTCCGTGATCAGATCGCGAAACTTTATTTTCTTGTTACGATGATTTTCCACTTCACTCTGAAATTCTTTGAACCTTTCAATTATTTCAGACTTATGTTTCATCAAGTAGATATACCCATATCTGCTCAAATTATCTTGTGAAGGCCAGAAAATAACTATACTTGCCACGAGCATCAACACTCATTGGATCGCATACATCGGTATGTATTATTTCCAATAAGTCAGTAGCTTGTTCCATTGTTCCGAGAAGCGGAGTTTTAGTCATCTTGCCCAAAAGGCACGGTTCGCAAGCATCAAATGATTCATAACCAAGTGATTCCAAAAATCCATCTTTATGGAGTTTCTTCATCGCTTTACACCGATATGACCCAAGCGGCAAGTGCCACAAATAAGTTGCACTATCATTATTAACTTTGCATCTTTTGGCATCAATATTATGAATATGTGTATCACTACGATCGAGATCCAACAAACTATTTTCATTGGGTGTATAACCATGAAGGTTTTATTCATGTAAGCAGAATAACAATTATTCTTTAACTTTAAATGAATAACCATTTTGCAATAAACATGATCAAATCATATTCATGCTCAGCATAAGCGCCAAATAACATTTATTTAGGTTTAACACTAATCCCGAAGGTATAGGGAGTGTGTGATGATGATCATATCAATCTTGGAACTACTTCCAACACTCATCGTCACTTCCCTTCAACTAGTCTCTGTTTATCTCGTAACTCCTGTTTGAGTTACTAATCTTAGCAATGAACAGTAACAAATACTCGGGGCTACTATAAACACTAGTAAGGCACACATCAATGACCTGTATATCAAATATACTCTTGTTCACTTTGCCATCCTTCTTATCCACCAAATATTCAGGTATTTCGCTTCCGGTGATCATTTCCTTTGCGAAGGTAAGCACTTTCGGTTTCAGGCTTTGGTCCAGCATTGGGCTTCTTGGCGGGAGTGACAACTTACTTGTCATTCTACTTGAAGTTCCTTTCTTTCCTTTGCCCTTTTCTTGAAACTAGTGTTCTTGTCAATCATCAACACTTGATTCTCTTTCTTGATTTCTACCTTCGTCGATTTCAACATCACGAAGAGCTCGGGAATCGTTTTCATCATCCCTTGCATACTATAGTTCATCACGAAGTTCTAGTAACTTAGTGATGGTGACTAGAGAATTCTGTCAATCACTATCTTATCTGGAAGATTAACTCCCACTTGATTCAAGCGATTGAAGTACCCAGACAATCTGAGCACATGCTCACTAGTTGAGCGATTCTCCTCCATCTTTTAGCTATAGAACTTTGTTGGAGACTTCATATCTCTCAACTCGGGTATTTGCTTGAAATATTAACTTCAACTCCTGGAACATCTCATATGGTCCATGACGTTCAAAAGGTCTTTGAAGTCCCGATTCTAAGCCGTTAAGTATGTTGCACTAAACTATCAAGTAGTCATCATATTGAGCTAGCCAAACGTTCATAACGTCTGCATTTGCTCCTGCTATAGGTCTGTCACCTAGCGGTGCATTAAGGACATAATTCTTCTGTGCAGCAATGAGGATAAACCTCAGATCACGGATCCAATCCGCAACATTGCTACTAACATTTCTCAATACAATTTTCTCTAGGAACACATATAAAAACACAGGGAAGCAAAAACATAGGGAAGCAACAACGCGAGCTATTGATCTACAACATAATTTGCAAAATACTACCAGGACTAAGTTCATGATAAATTTAAGTTTAATTAATCATATTACTTAAGAACTCCCACTTAGATAGACATCCCTCTAATCTTCTAAGTGATCACGTGATCCATATCAACTAAACCATGTCCGATCATCACGTGAGATGGAGTAGTTTCAATGGTGAACATCAATATGTTGATCATATCTACTATATGATTCACGCTCGACCTTTCGGTCTCCGTGTTCGAGGCCATATCTGTATATGCTAGGCTCGTCAAGTTTAACCTGAGTATTCGCGTGTGCAACTGTTTTGCACCGTTGTATTTGAGCGTAGAGCCTATCACACCGATCATCACGTGGTGTCTCGAGCGAAGAACTTTCATAGCGGTGCATACTCGGGAGAACACTTCTTGATATTTTAGTGAGAGATCATCTTAAAATGCTACCGTCAATCAAAGCAAGATAAGATGCATAAAGGATAAACATCACATGCAATCAATATAAGTGATATGATATGGCCATCATCATCTTGTGCTTGTGATCTCCATCTCCGAAGCACCATCATGATCACCATCGTCACCGGCGTGACACCTTGATCTCCATCGTAGCATCGTTGTCGTCTCGCCAACTATTGCTTCTACGACTATCGCTACCTCTTAGTGATAAAGTAAAGCAATTACATGGCGTTGCATTTCATACAATAAGCGACAACCATATGGCTCTCGCGATTGCCGATAACTCGGTTACAAAACATGATCATCTCATACAATAAAATATAGCATCACGTCTTGACCATATCACATCACAACATGCCCTGCAAAAACAAGTTAGACGTTGAGGGAGTCCTGGATTAGGGGGTGTCCGGATAGCCGGACTACCATCATCAGCCGAACTATCATTTGCAGGACTATCATCATCGACCGGACTCCAAGACTATGAAGATACAAGATTGAAGACTTCCCCCCGTTTCCGGATGGGACTTTCCTTGGCGTGGAAGGCAAGCTTGGCGATACGGATATGTAGATCTCCTACCATTGTAACCGACTCTATGTAACCCTAGCCCTCTCCGGTGTCTATATAAACCGGCTGGCTTTAGTCCGTAGGACAACAATCACAACAACCCTTACAATCATACCATAGGCTAGCTTCTAGGGTTTAGCCTCCTTGATCTTGTGGTAGATCCACTCTTGTAAACATCCACAATATCAATATCAATCAAGCAGGACGTAGGGTTTTACCTCCATCAAGAGGGCCCGAACTTGGGTAAACATTGTGTCCCTTGTCTCCTGTTACCATCCGCCTAGACGCAGAGTTCGGGACCCCCTACCCGAGATCCACCGGTTTTGACACCGACATTGGTGCTTTCATTGAGAGTTCCTCTGTGTCATCACCGATAGGCTAGATGGCCTCTTCAATCAACAACGACGCAGTCCTGGGTGAGACCTTTCTCCCCAGACAGATCTTCGTATTCGGCGGCTTCGTACTGCGGGCCAATTCCCTTGGCCATCTGGAGCAGATCGAAAGCTAGGCCCCTGGCCGTCAGGTCAGGTTTGGAAGCTTAAACTTCACGGCCGATATCCGCGGGGACTTGATCCTCGATGGATCGAGCCACAGCCCGAAGCGCCCGTGGCTGTCCACGATGGGCATGACCTAACTCGCGCCGGACGGCGCCTTGGAGGTCAAGACCGGATCGCTCCGACTCGTAGTCTGGAGCCGATCGCTCGAATCGAGGACGGATGGCTGGACACCGCCTCGGGAGCCGCAATTTCTACGGCGATGGAGCCGAACACTTACCTTGTCCCACATAAAGCCCATGACTCCAAGGTGCCGGACTCCGTAACCTCCTGCGCCCCTGCCAGTCGAATCCGATTGGGCGCCGATCATGGAATTCACCGCTGCGGACATCTTTCAGCACTCGCCCTTCGGCGACATCATAAATTCATTGAAGCATCTCTCGCTATCCGGAGAGCCCTGGCCGACCTACGGCCAGGGTGGTTGGGACGCGGATGACGAAGAAATTCAGATCCCACCCACCACCCACCCGCCGCCACCGTCGATGATTTAATCGGCGTGCTCGACTCACGACTCCAAGACATCGGCGGTATGGACGACGATGCCGGAGACTACAAGAACCGGTGCCTACAGGTCACCTGGAAAACCACCTCGTCATCGACATATACATGGTGGACACCCCAAAAGATGGGGGCGGTGAAGAAGCAGCGGAGGCCGATTCCCTAAAGAAACAGCCCAAGCGGCGTCGGCGGTGCCGCTCCAAATCCCGCCACGGCAAGAATGGAGATTCCGCACAGGAGATAATAACACCCCGAAAGTGCGAAGACAACTCCCTCCAAAGACGATCCAGCGCAGGAGGAGGCAGAAGCAAGCCCTCGGGAGAGGCGGCGGGCGAGGTCGAGGATGACAACTACTTACCTCCTCTCCGGAGGCGAGGCAAGCCTCGGACGATTTACTTAATTTGTCGTGCCCGAGGATCCCGTCGAGCAAGAGCGTTTAGACGCAGGCTAATGGCCCGGCAAATAGCCCAAAGAAAAGCAACAACAGCTTCAAGCTGATCAAGACCTCTTGGCCGGCAGATGGACCGAGGTCCTCGCGTCAAGAGTATGAACTCGAACGCCCATCCAAAAGTTACCCAAAACGCAAGTTGCTCCCCGATTAGAGGAGGCAGCATCACCCAGCGCTGTCGGCAGACCGACCACCTCGTGGCGCGATAGAGGCGTGTAAGCCCTCCACCAAAACCGTACCCCGGCATCGCTCTAAAAGCAAGAAGCCGCGGGGGAACGCGCCGGACTTGCGAGATATATTGGAGGACAAGGCAAGACAATCCAGATCTATCTATGGATCACGTGGACGCCCCACGACCCACGACGAATACCGTCGCACGGATACAACTACTCCGGCCGGGCCGAACACAGCAGACAACGCTCTCTCGAGCTACATCGCGATATTGCTCAATACAGAGGCGCCGCACACCCACTATGCTTCACTGACGAAGTAATGGATCATCAAATCCTCAAGGGTTCAAACTCGTTAATATCGAATCCTCACGATGGCACAACAGACCCCGCGGTCTGGATTGAGGATTATCTTCTCCATATACACATGGCCCGCGGCGACGATCTTCACGCCATCAAATATCTCCCACTCAAGCTCAAAGGACCAGCTCGGCATTGGCTCAACAGCCTGCCCGCAGAGTCAATTGGATGCTGGGAAGACCTGGAAGCCGCATTCCTCGACAACTTCCAGGGCACGTATGTGCGACCACCAGACGCAGATGACCTAAGCCACATAATCCAGCAGCCAGACGAATCGGCCAGACAATTCTGAACACGGTTCCTAACAAAGAAAAATCAAATCGTCGACTGTTCGGATGCAGAGGCACTCGCTGCCTTCAAACATAACATCCGTGACGAGTGGCTGGCCCGGCACCAAGGACAGGAGAAGCCGAAATCTATGGCAGCCCTCACATCCCTCATGACCCGCTTCTATGCAGGAGAGGATAGCTGGCTCGCTCGCAGTAACAACCTCAGCAAAAACGCTGGCAGTCCGGATACTAAGGACCGCAATGGTAGGTTGCGTCGAAACAAAAACAAACGCCGCATTAACGGCGACAACAATGAGGATACGGCAGTCAACGCCGGATTCCGAGGCTCCAAACCCGGTCAACGGAAGAAGCCATTCAAAAGAACCACTCCGGGCCCGTCCAATTTGGACCGAATACTCGACCGCTCTTGTCAAATACATGGTAACCCCGAAAAGCCAGCTAACCATACCAACAGAGATTGTTGAGTATTCAAGCAGCAGCAAATTAATCGCCAAAACAAAGTGACGAGGGGCTACACAGCGATGACGAGGAAGAGACCCGCCCGAACAACAGAGGACAAAAGGATTCCCCCTCAAGTTCGGACGGTAAACATGATATACGCAATGCATATTCCCAAGAGGGAGCGGAAGCGTGCGCTAAGGGGCGATATCTGCTGATGGAGCGATCGCCCCAAAATTTAACCCATGGTCCTCTTGCCCGATCACTTTCGATCGAAGAGACCATCCGACTAGTATCCGCCATGGCGGATTCGCCGCATTGGTTTTAGACCCAATTGTTGATGGATTTCACCTCATGAGAGTCCTCATGGACGGCGGCAGTAGCCTGAACCTGCTTTATCAGGATACAGTGCGCAAGATGGGCATAGACCCTTCAAGGATTAAACCTACAACGAGCGACCTTCAAAGGCGTCATACCAGGTGTCGAGGCCAATTATACAGGCTCGATTACATCGAAGTGGTCTTGGATCCCGGATAATTTCGAGCGAGGAGTTAATCTTCGACATAGTCCCGTTCATGGCGGCTATCACGCCCTGCTCGGACGAACGCGTTTGCAAAGTTCAGCGCGGTGCCGCATTATGCATACCTTAAGCTCAAGATGCCAGGCCCTCGTGGAGTCATCACGGTCAATGGAAACACGGAACGCTCCCTCCGAGCGGAGGAACATACAGCTGCTCTCGTGGCGAAGTACTGAGCAGCTGTTAAGGCAATTCTCGAGTCCGCCGTTAAGCGACCGGACACAACCAAACGCGCCGGAGCAACATCAACCAAGACCACAGCACGTTCCGTGCGCGCGTAGCAATGCGCCCTAACCCAGCCCTCGCGAAATTGCAAGACAAACTCTCCACGTACATAATTATACGGAGATACCATGGGCATAGGGGAAGGGCACAACCACAACAGACCCAGTGCGGTTCGACCACACCAGGGCTCCCAAGTGTGTCGCTCTTTTTGTTTTATTTTTCTCTTTTTATACAGAACTCAGTCCGTGGCGATCTGCCGAACTCATGATACAACAGCCGAGGGAAGGACAAAGGCGCAACGAACAATCAAGTGGTCTCCATCACGAGCATTAAATTTGTTACATACAACATTCCATGGCCTACCCTCGAGGGAGACACCCTTAATTAGTCCAATCCCTTGCTTTCCGCACTATTTGTACCATTCGCTTGTGATAGCATATCTTCTTGAATAAAATGCAGCACTTTTGCCTTTAATTGCATTACTTTATATATATATATATATATATATATATATATATATATATATATATATATATATATATGTTCATTTACAACATGTTGCACCCGTGCATCTTGGCACGCCAAACACACCGAGGGCTCATGTCCTCCGCTTTATGGTGTGCTAAAGTCCGCACACTTTCACAAGTGCGGCACCCCGAACTTATAGCATTATATGAATCAGCTCCGAATCCTGCCTTGGGTCAATAGTTGGGTTTGCCCGGCTCCCATGTTCGGCACCTTACGTTCCGTTCTATCGGCTAAGGTAGCACTGGGAGAACCACTGCGATTGCGCCCCGGTTCAGCCGGGTTAACGCCTCAGTGGAGAAAGCTAAAACTGACCGGCACGATAAGGCGAGAGACTGGTCGCTGTTCGAGAGGTCCTTTCGGGTCTTAAAGACCTACGCCGCTTCGAGCGAAGTTCCGGATTATGTCCGATGAAGGCGTGGATAGCGCCCCAATTCGGTCTTCGAATACTAGGGGCTTCACGAAATTTAAAATTATAGAATTCTATGGCTAAGTGAGAGTGTTCAAGCACTATAAGTCCGGTTGCCTTGTTCGTTGTGTTGGCGCCTCCTAGATGGACCCAAAATGGGAACAAGAGTGCTCAAGTTTATCCGAACACCCCTTTCGTGGCTTGGGGCTGAAGCCGACGACTTGCCATCTCTCAGATTTAATAAGCGGCCGCACGAAGGTAATATTTTAAATTAAACAAGCGTTGCTTTAGCGATATGAACAAAGTTTTCAGCGCACAGGATAACACATTGCGAATTCACTCAATAATTACATCCCTGGGGCACTCATCCGCAATCTTGCGGGCACCCTTCAGGACAGCCTTATAGTAAAGTTCGGGCGTACGATGCTCCTTGCCCGCTGGTGGCGCGTCAGCGATTAGCTTCTCCGCATCCAGCTTGCCCCAATGCACCTTTGCGCGGGCAAGGGCCCGACGAGCACCTTCAATACAGGCGGAGCGCTTGATAGCCTCCACCTAGGGGCACGCATCCACCAGCCGTCGCACGAGGCCGAAGTAGCTCCCAGGCATGGCCTCTCCGGGCCACAGCCGGACTATGAGCCCCTTCATGGCCTGCTCGGCCACCTTGTGAAGCTCGACTAGCTGCTTCAGCTGGTCGCTAGGGGCACGGATGGCGGCCTCGGCATCTTGAGACCGAAGACCTTCTCCGTTGAGCTCCCTCCTCGGCTCGGTAGAATCGGCTGACATCGAGACACGCCATGAGGCAGATCTGCAAATGCCCGGAGAGCTCCGAATTGGGTAAGTATCACGTAATTTACATTCACATGCTTGCTTTGCATGAAAAATGCCTTACCGCCGCTATCTTCTTCATCAATTCAATCTCTGAAGGGACTTATGGGCCTCGGCCTTGGCGGTTTTGGCACTTTCGAGAGCCGAGGCAAGCTCGGACTCTCGAGTCTTTGAGTCACGCTCCAACCTCTCATGCTTTTCCATGAGAGCCTGGAGCTCTTGCTGAACCACCGCCACCCTCGCCTCTTGCTTTTCTCGCTCGGCCCGTTCCGTGGCCGCATTATGCTCGATCATGAAACGGCCTCCTTCAGGGCCGCCACCTCATTCGTGGCCCCTGCAGTACCCATGTTATCCTTGTTATTTTTTGTCGCAACCTAAATCCTTTTCTGTAAGGTACAATTTCAAAGTGGTATTACTCACCTTCTTTGTCCTGGAGCTGCTTCCTGGCGCGGCCGAGCTCTTGCTCGGACCGCTCAACTCTGCTTCACAGCACCGACCTCCGCGTCGGTCTTGCAGAGGTCAGCAGCAGCCTGCAACCCATATTGACATAAATTTTTAGCAACCCTGCGTATATCTTTTTTTAGATCCTCAGTCCGGCTTTTCTTTCCGAACACCGAACCGAGCATCAGGGGCTACTGTCTATGCGGTATTACATTGCATATTTTTAACTTCTTACCTCAAAGCCTGATAGAAGGCTATTGCAGGCTTCGGTCAGCCCGCCTTTGGCGAGCTGCACCTTCTGAATCACCGCACTCATAATAGTGCCGTGTTCTTCCTCGATGGAAGCGCTCTGCAGCGCCTCCAACAAATTGCCCGACACCTCCGGTTGGACGGAAGCAGCCGGCGTCACGGTCTTGCCCTTCGATCGAAGGGACCGCCTGCCGGACTCCGGAACCACTGCGGGTTCCGTTGTGGAGTCCGGCGCGAAGTCCGGGAGGGCGCCTTGTGGCGCCTCCGGAGCCTCCCCCTGGTGGGTCCCCTCTGGGGATCCCACCTCGGCGTCTTCAGCATCGCGAGGGGTGGAGGCGGTCGGGATGGAGTCTACATCCGACGAAGCCAATGACCCGCTCGATGAAGCGGGGAGATCATCACTGGCCGGACTACAGGTAGCAGGCGGCGTTAGAATGACACTATGTGACGCAGAAAAAGAAATTATAAATCATTCAGGAATCCGGATACTTACGATCTCGCTGGAGGCCTGGCCCTTGAAGGACATTCTTCCTCGCCAACGTTGATGTTGGCAGAGCTGTCCGGGGGAATAGTCCTTCCCCTCTTGGACCCTTCGGCCTCCCCTGTTGGGGGAGCCTTCCTTTTCCTCTCTCCCTCCTCTGGGAGAGAATCCTCTTCCTCCTCCTCATTTTCGGGGGAGGAGTCCGCCCCGGAGTCGTCGGACACCTGAAAACGGGAGCTCTTTCGAGCACCCGTGGCCTCCTTCTTGGCCTTCTTCTCCGGCACCACGTGCGGTGCCGGAACCAGCAGCCTCGCTAGACGGCGCGCTCTCATGGATTTTTCGGCATAGGAGCCGGACAGTAATCTGCTCCGCCTTCTTCATCCAGTCTGTCAAAGGAAAAGGGAAATTAAAACACGATAGAGTCAAACTATGAAAAACAAGTGTCCCGTAAAGGGTAGAATCACTTACCTTGTCACCAAGGCTGCGTGTGAAATCCGCGATCTTCAGTCGCGGATGCGGGGGCTTCGGCGCCCTTGAACAACACCTTCCAGGCGCCTTCGTACGTTGTGTCGAAGAGCTTGTTCAGCGCCTGGTGCTGTTCCGGATCAAAATCCCACAGTTTGGATGCCCGCTCTTGGCATGGGAGTATCCGGCGGACGAGCATGACTTGGACCATGTTAACCAGCCTAAGCTTCTTCACCAGCTTCTTGATACAGGCCTGGAGTCCCGTCAGCTCCGTCGAACTACCCCACAGCAAGCCCTTCTCTTTCCAGGAGGTGAGCTGCGTGGGGATACCAGATCTAAACTCGGGGGCCGCCGCCCATTTAGGGTCACGCGGCTCGGTGATGTAGAACCACCCCGATTGCCACCCCTTGACGGATTCCACGAAGGCCCTTCAATTAAAGGGCGTTGGGCATCTTGCCCAACATGGCGCCCCGCACTCCGCTTGAATGCCCTTCACTACCTTCGCTTGACATTGAAGGTCTTGAGCCACAAGCGAAGTGGGGCTGGATGCGAGGAAGGCCTCGCACACTGACGATAAACGCCGAGATGTTGAGGATGAAGTTGGCGCCGGATCATGGAAATCCAGGCCGTAGTAGAACATGAGCCCCGGACAAAAGGGTGAAGTGGAAAGCCCATCCAGCGGAGGAAGTGGGAAAGAAAGACGACCCTCTCATGGGGCACAGGGGTGGGGATGAGCTGCCCCTCGTCGGGCAGCCGATGTGCGATGTCGCTGGAAGGTATCCGGCGTCATAGTTTGGCGATTTGCTCCTCCTTAACGGTGGAGGCCAACCATTTGCCTCCCCTCCGGACATGGTCGGAGAAGGTTGAGACGAGATCTTGCGGACTTGGCGCTGGAGCTCGAGTCTTGCGGAGATGGATAAGCAAAGGAGGAAGAAGGCGTGGGTGAGAAGGTGAATCCTTATCCCTTATATGGGTAGGCGAAATCCGCCCCCACCGGCCTGGTAAAACTCGCTTATCTCCCAAGCGTCACCATCAATGATGCGTTGGGTTACCCGCCCGTATTGATGAGAATCCCGGATTAAGGGAAACACGATCTACGCTCGACAAGGCGTGCCAAGAAACCGCCGCTAAATCTGTTGAGGTGGTAAAGTAAAAACAATTCGAGTAATGGCTTGGTAGTGGTGTGACGTCATGCCACGGAAAACGTCGGCAGATTGAGCTTGTGTATATATTATTATTCTCTCTACGGTGGAATGTGGAATTTATTTTGCGAGCGGACACTATCCTGGTGTTCCCAATCTTCTATCATTTGGAGGAGGAACCCGCCTTGCAATGCCAAGCAATATACACGTCGGACTTATCGTCATTGAAGCACGGATCAGGGGCTCTTGAGGTGTCCTGGATTAGGGGTGTCCGGATAGCGGACTACCATCATCAACCGAACTATCATTTGCGGACTATCATCATCGACCGGACTCCAAGACTATGAAGATACAAGATTGAAGACTTCCCCGTGTCCGGATGGGACTTTCCTTGGCGTGGAAGGCAAGCTTGGCGTCGGATATGTAGATCTCCTACCATTGTAACCGACTCTATGTAACCCTAGCCCTCTCCGGTGTCTATATAAACCGGATGGCTTTAGTCCGTAGGACAACAATCACAACAACCCTTACAATCATACCATAGGCTAGCTTCTAGGGTTTAGCCTCCTTGATCTCGTGGTAGATCCACTCTTGTAAACATCCACAATATCAATATCAATCAAGCAGGACGTAGGGTTTTACCTCCATCAAGAGGGCCCGAACCTGGGTAAACATTGTGTCCCTTGTCTCCTGTTACCATCCGCCTAGACGCACAGTTCGGGACCCCCTACCCGAGATCCGCCGGTTTTGACACCGACAGACGTCCTCTACTTTGTTGTTGCAAATTTTACGTGGCTGCTACGGGCTGAGCAACAACCGTTCTTACCTACGCATCAAAACCACAACGATAGTTTGTCAAGTTGGTGTTGTTTTAACCTTCGCAAGGACCGGGCATAGCCACACTCGGTTCAACTAAAGTGAGAGAGACAGACACCCGCCAGTCACCTTTAAGCAACGAGTGCTTGCAGCGGTGAAACCAGTCTCGCGTAAGCGTACGCGTAATGTCGGTCCGGGCCGCTTCATCTCACAATACCGCCGAACCAAAATATGACATGCTGGTAAGTAGTATGACTTGTATCGCCCACAACTCACTTGTGTTCTACTCGTGCATATAACATCAACGCATAAAACCAGGCTCGGATGCCACTGTTGGGAAACGTAGTAATTTCAAAAATTTCCTACGCACACGCAAGATCATGGTGATGGCATAGCAATGAGAGGGGAGAGTATTGTCCACGTACCCTCGTAGACCGTAAGCGGAAGCGTTATGACAACGCGGTTGATGTAGTCGTACGTCTTCACGATTCGACCGATCCAAGTACCGAACGTACGGCACCTCCGAGTTCAGCACACGTTCAGCTCGATGACGATCCCCGGGCTCCGATCCAGCAAAGCGTCGGGGATGAGTTCCGTCAGCACGACGGCGTGGTGACGATGATGATGCTCTACCGGCGCAGGGCTTCGCCTAAACTCCGCGACGATATGACCGAGGTGGAATATGGTGAAGGGGGCACCGCACACGGCTAAGGAACGATCCGTAGATCAACTTGTGTGTCATGGGGTGCCCCCTGCCCCGTATATAAAGGAGCAAGGGGGGAGGAGGCCGGCCCTAGGAGGGGGCGCGCCAAGTGTGGAGTCCTACTAGGACTCCCTAGTCCTAGTAGGATTCCACCTCCCTTGTTGGAGTAGGAGAAGGGGAAAGAGGGGGAGAGGAAGAAGGAACGGTGGGCTGCGCCCCTTGTCCAATTCGGACCAGAGGGGGGGCGCAGGCCTCCTTCCTTTTAGCCTATCTCCTCTATTCCCGTATGGCCCAATAAGACCCATATACTCCCTGGCGAATTCCCGTAACTCTCCGGTACTCCGAAAAATACCCGAATCACTCGGAACCTTTCCGAACTCCGAATATAGTCGTCCAATATATCGATCTTTACGTCTCGACCATTTCGAGACTCCTCGTCATGTCCCGATCTCATCCGGGACTCGAACTCCTTCGGTACATCAAAACTCATAAACTCATAATATAAGCATCATCGAAACCTTAAGCGTGCGGACCCTACGGGTTCGAGAACTATGTAGACATGACCTAGAACTATTCTTGGTCAATAAACAATAGCTGAACCTAGATGCTCATATTGGCTCCTACATGTTCTACGAAGATCTTTATCGGTCAAACCGCATAACAACATATGTTGTTCCCTTTGTCATCGGTATGTTACTTGCCCGAGATTTGATCGTCGGTATCCAATACCTAGTTCAATCTCGCGTTCTTGGCAAGTCTCTTTACTAGTTACGTAATGCATCATTCCGTAACTAACTCATTAGCTACATTGCTTGCAAGGCTTATAGTGATGTGCATTACCGAGAGGGCCCAGAGATACCTCTCCAGACAATCGGAGTGACAAAACCTAATCTCGAAATCGCCAACCCAACATGTACCTTTGGAGACACCTGTAGTACTCCTTTATAATCGCCCAGATTAAGTTGTGACGTTTGGTAGCACCAAAGTGTTCCTTCGTAAACGGAGTTGCATAATCTCATAGTTACAGGAACATGTATAAGTCATGAAGAAAGCAATAGCAATATACTAAACGATCAAGTGCTAGGCTAACGGAATGGGTCATGTCAAACACATCATTCTCCTAATGATGTGATCCCATTAATCAAATAACAACACATGTCTATGGTTAGGAAACATAACCATCTTTGATTAATGAGCTAGTCAAGTAGAGGCATACTAGTGACTATATGTTTGTCTATGTATTCACACATGTATCATGTTTCCGGTTAATACAATTCTAGCATGAATAATTAACATTTATCATGAAATAAGGAAATAAATAATAACTTTATTATTGCCTCTAGGGCATATTTCCTTCATTCCTCACTTGTCCAGGGAGCCGAAGACAACCTCTAGGGTGATTGAGCCCATACAGCGGGCCTATACACCTGGTATGACTCCTTTAAGGTAGTCTTTGTGGGCTTAATTCTTCAGGGATTAATGCCCATTTTGCATGCTGTATCCTGATAGAGTAGGTTCAGGCTGCTACCCCCGTCCATGAGGACTCTCGTGAGGTGGAATCCATCAATGATTGGGTCGAGGACCAGTGCGGCTGAACCGCCATGACGGATACTGGTCGGATGGTCCCTGTGATAAAAAATGATTGGACATGAAGACCATGGGTTGAAATTTGGGGCAACTGGCTCCATCGCATAGACGTCCCTGAGCGCGCGCTTGCTTTCCCTCTTGGGGATGTGGGTAGCGTATATCATGTTCACCGTTTTGACTTGGGGGGGGGGACTTCTTCTGTCCCCCTGTGTTCGGTGGCCAGGGATCCTCGTCATCGTCCTTGCTTTGCGACCCCTTCTCCTTGTTCTCGGCATTTAACTTGCCGGCCTGTTTAAAAACCCAACAGTCTCTGTTGGTGTGATTGGCTAGTTTGTCAGGGGTGTCGTGTATCTGGCATGGGCGATCGAGTATGCGGTCCAAGCTGGATGGGCCCGAATTGTTCCTTTTGAATGGCTTCTTCCGCCGGCCGGACTTGGAGCCACTGAATCCAGCATTGACCGCCGTGTCATCGGTATTATCACCGTTGTTTCGATGCTTGTGTCTGTTGCGTCAGGGCTTGCCATTGCTATTTCTGGCTTCTAGAGTGCCAGGTTTATTTGCATTGCTATTGCTACGAGCTAGCCATCTATCTTTGCCCGCACAAAAGCGGGTCATAAGTGTCGTAAGGGCTGCCATGGACTTCGGCTTCTCTTGGCCGAGGTGTCGGGTGAGCCATTCGTCCCGGATGCTATGTTTGAAGGTCGCCAAGGCTTCGGTGTCCGGACAGTCAATGATCTGGTTCTTTTTAGTTAAGAACCTAGTCCAGAGTTTCCTGGCTGACTCTCTGGGCTATTGAATTATGTGACTTAAGTCATCAGCATCCGGAGGTCGAACATATGTACCTTGGAAGTTGTCAAGGAAGGCCTCTTCCAAGTCCTCCCAGCTGCCGATGGAGTTTTCAGGCAGACTGTTCAACCAGTGTCGGGCTGGTCCTTTGAGTTTTAGTGGGAGGTATTTGATGGCATGGAGATCATCGCCGCGGGCCATATGAATGTGGAGAAGGAAATCCTCGATCCATACCGCGGGGTCTGTTGTCCCATTGTATGATTCGATGTTTACGGGTCTAAACCCCTCTGGGAAATCGTGCTCCATTACCTCGTCAGTGAAGCAAAGGGGGTGTGCGGCACCTCTATATTGGGCCACGTCCAGACGTAGCTCGGATGGAGTCTGTCTACAGTTCTTGGCCCGGGCGTGTGTATGATTATTGTGTTCAGCTAGATAGCCGTTATCGCGTGTCGGGGCACGTCGCCGTGATCCATAGATCGATCTGTTCTGACCTGCTCTACTGTCCAAGTCCTGCCGCAGGTCGTATGTATGTCCCCGAGCTGTTTTGTCTCTGCATTTACGGTGAGGTGGGGCAAGTTGGTTTTCGGCTTGAGTTGCTGCTTTATCCCGACCACGTGGTGGTCGGTCAGCCGCATTGCGCGATGATGGTACGGGCTCCAACACCTCATCATCGAACTGAGGTAGCAATTTGCGCTTCGGGTAACTTTTGGCTGGGCGCTTGAGCTCGTATTCCTCGGCTGCCAGGATATCAGTCCATCTATCCTTGAGCAGATCTTGATCAGCTTGAAGTTGCCGCTGCTTCTTTTTCAGGCTCCTTGCAGTGGCTATTAGCCGGTGCTTAAAGCGCTCCTGCTCGAGAGGTTCCTCTGGCACGATAAAATCCTCTGTGTCGAGGCTCGCCTCATCCTCGGAGAGCGGAAGATAATTACTGTCCTCCGAGTCTTCATGTGTGGCCTGTTCATCAGGGCTAACTTGCTCGTCTTCCCATTCCTCTTGTTCATAAGTTACCTCAACGGGGTCTTCATTGTCTTCGGCACCGTCCGGAGTGTTATCTTCTCCTGTGTCGGTGTTGCTATCTTTGCTGCGGCGTGATTTAGAGCGGCGCCGCTGACGCCGGTGCTTTGGTTGTATCTCAGGAGGTTTATCCTCAACTGGATCTTCCTTGTCATCGCCGCTATTCTCTTTTTGTGCATCCACCATGTATACATCGTATGAGGAGGTGGCCATCCATCGTCTGGTGATCGGTGGGTTTTTGGCCTGCTCCTCTCCGGCATCATCGTCTATACCGTCGATGTCTTCGGAGCCGTAATCGAGCATGTCGGTTAAGTCTTCGACAGTGGCTATTAAGTGGGCGGGGGGTGGGAAGCGAAATTCTCCATCGTCGGCCTCCAGTTTGAACCGGATATAATTCGGCTGAGAGCCCCCCCGCTAAGGAGAGTGTTTTTAATGAGTTTAGCACATCGCCTTTAGGCGAGTGCCGAAAGATGTCCACGGAGATGAATTCGACGAACGACGCTCGATCAAGCTCGTCGTGCATGGACGCACATGCTTCGGAACCTGTAGTCGGAAACGTGTCCGAGGTTCTGGTAACATAGATCTCACTTGAGGTTGGGTCTGTGTGCGGCTCCAACGCCGCTGAGTCCGCGGCTTCCGTGGCGGGGTTGAGCCTCCCGTCCTCGGATGGCGTGATCTGCTCCGGATCTAGGGCTGGAGCAGTTGCAGGTGCTATCTCCTGGGTATGTTCATCACGGTGACTGGGAGCGACTACTGCCATGCTCTCGAATCCGTCAAAGATCAAGTCTCCGTGGATATCCGTGATGTAGTTCAAGCTTCCGAATCTGTCCTGATGGCCAAAGGCATAGCTATCAATATGCTCCAGATGACCAAGCGAATTGGCCCGCAGTGCGAAGCCTCCAAACACGAAGATCTATCCGGGGAGGAAAACTTCCCCTTGGACAGCATTGGTGTAGATGATTGAAGGAGCCACTAAACCTTTTGAGGACGGAACCGTGGAACTCTCAATGAAAGCACCATTATCGGTGTCAAAACCGGCGGATCTCGGGTAGGGGGTCCCGAACTATGCGTCTAAGGTTGATGGTCACAGGAGACAGGGGACACAATGTTTACCCAGGTTCGGGCCCTCTCTATGGAGGTAATACCCTACTTCCTGCTTGATTGATCTCGATGAATATGGGCATTACAAGAGTTGATCTACCACGAGATCGTAATGGCTGAAACCCTAGAAGTCTAGCCTGTATGACTATATCTGTCCTTCGGACTAAGCCCTCCAGTTTATATAGACACCGGAGGGGATTAGGGCTGTACAAAGTCGGTTACAGAGAAAGGAATCTTCATATTTGGATGCCAAGCTTGCCTTCCACGCCAAGGAGAGTCCCATCCGGACACGGGAGATAGTCTTCAGTCTTGTATCTTCACAACCCATCTGTCCGAGCCATGTCCAACAGGCCGGACGCCCGAGGACCCCTTAGTCAAGGACTCCCTTAGCCCCCCTCCCTCGTGTCGGCACGAAGGGATTCCTAAGCTATGAATGCATGCTCCCCCAACCGAGGTTCACCTAGCAAAGTGCAAAGTAACTAGCAGCCCCCCTCCCTCGTGTCGGCACAAAGGGAATCCTAGCTAAGCTATGAATGCATGCCCTCCCCCCCAACCGAGGTTCACCCTAGCAAAGTGCGAAGTAGCTAGCAGCCACCCCTCCGTCGTGTCGGCATGAAGGGAATCCTAAGCTATGAATACACATGCCCCCCCCCCAACCGAGGTTCACCTAGCAAAGTGCAAAGTAGCTAGAAGCCCCCTCGTGGTCGGCACGAAGGGAATCCTAAGCTATGAGCATGCCCTCCCCCAACCGAGGTTCACCTAGCAAAGTGCCAAGTAGCTAGCAGCCCCCACCCCTCGTGTCGCCACGAAGGGAATCATAATTGTTATGAATGCATGCCTCCCCCAACCGAGATTCACCTAGCAAAGTGCGATGTAGCAACCCCCCCCACACACACACACACACTTTCAGTCAACGAGCCGAGAGGCATATATCTCACCAAGATGGATTGTAAACGGACCAAGAATAATCCACCTTGGTCGCATAACCTCTCTCTTGTTGTTGGTCAAAGTGATGTCCGTCCATGCGACCCCGGAGATGGGCTAGCTTCGCTAATAAACACGCAAGTAGCTAGTCCTCAAGACAACCACTGCATGCGTGTGGCCCAAACATATGTATGGAGAGGTGTGTTTTTGAGTAACAATGAACAACTTTGATGTGGCACCGTGATTTCAAACTAGAAATCCCCACTCTGAGTGAGGGTTAGGTTGATGATGCATATGTATGTTACACCACACTTCAAGCCAACGACGGGGATTCAAATATGCATGCATGCGTGCATAGTATATGCGCTCAAACTTAATTAGGTCTGAATCTCACCATGACCTATACTACGATAACACTAACCAAATGAAGAATCTGCCATGGTAACCTATCTTGTTGTTGGTCAAGGTGATCATGGATGTCCACGCGGGCCCATGAATATATAGGCTTGTCGCCGATAACCACGCGAGGGAGTGTATTGTTTGAAGGCAACCACTACATGCATATGTATGGAGGTGATGCGTGCATGCATGTTTGAATACACAACATTGATCTGGCGCATGTGTCAAAAATCATACACTAGTTCCCCACACAGAGCGAGATCGGTTCATGATGGTGTCGTTGTACTAGCCACTTCGACTCGATGGGAGGGATTCATGCGTACACATGCATATGTGTGTGCTCAAAGTGTATCATGCATGTCAGCCCAGAGCAAAAATAATAATCCCCTCCTAAGTCAAATTAACCTCTCTTGTTGTCAGGCAAAAAGGTGATGGACCAAGTGGGCCCACAGGTGGAAAGCATCGCTATCGCTGATAACCGCTTAAGTGGGTGCGAGAGGACAACCACCACTGCTTTGCATGTGGGCCAAACATATATATGTTGAATACCCAAAATGCACAACTTTGATGTGCCACATGCCTAAAAAACCGTAAACCATGCACCCATAGAGAGCGAGGTTCATATCAAGCGTACTACATATGATGGTCCTCTTCCCCCCTCTTCACCGCATACTATATTCTCCTGCCGTAATATATGTACAACCCAAAAGAATCCTCATCGATGGTGAAATTAATTAACCTCTCCCGAGGTAGGTCAAAGTGATGCATGCATGCATGCATCGACGATGGCCTCGTGGGCCCACAGATGGAAGCGTCACACGTGAGTGTCCTAGCTAGGATATATATGCATGTGGCCCAAAAAGGTGTTGTGTGATGTTTGAATACCCAATTTCACAACTTTGATGTGGCACGTGCCTCGGTAACCAAAAAGTCCCGACACTGAGTGAGGTGTACTTGTTCACGGACGCATACGTATAGTATATATGCTAGTCCCCTCCCACATCTTCGATGCATACTATTGTAACGCCCTCGATGCGGCTATATCTCCCACGTGTCGAGGCACGACTTAGAGGCATAACCGCATTGAAAGCAATGTTGCAAGTGAGGTAATCTTCACACAACCCATGTAATACATAAGGGAAAGAGATACATAGTTGGCTTACAGTCGCCACTTCACACAATACATAAATAAACATCCATCATTCAGAGTACACTCAAGGTCCGACTACAGAATCAAAATAAAAGAAGATACCCCAAATGCTACACAGATCCCCGATCGTCCCAACTAGGCTCCACTACTGATCATCGGAAAGACACATAGTAACGACCACGCCTCGTCGAACTCCCACTTGAGCTCGGTTGCGCCACCTGACCGCATCGCCGGAACCTGCAACTGTTTTGGTAGAATCTGTGAGTCACGGGACTCAGCAATCTCACACCCGAGATCAAGACTATTTAAGCTTATAGGAAGGACAGAGTTGTAAGGTGGAGCTGCTGCAAGTTTACTAGCATATATGGTGGCTACATTCGCAAAAGAGAGCGAGAAGAGAAGCAAAGCACGGTCGTGAAGCTAGTAGCGATCAAGAAGTGATCCTGAACTACTTACGCCAAACATAACTCCAACATCGTGTTCACTTCCTGACGCCGCCGAGAAGAGACCATCACGGTTACACACGCCGTTGATGTGTATTTTAATTGAGGTCAACTTCGGTTTTCTACAACCGACATTAACAAATTCCCATCTGCCTCATAACCGCGGGCACGGCTTTCAAAGATAATACCTGCAGGGTGTCCCAACTTAGCCCATTATAAGCTCTCACGGTCAACGAAGGATATTCTTCTACCGAAGACCCGATCAATCTCGAATCCCGGACTACAAGACATTTCGACAAAGAATAAAACAAGACCAGCAAAGCCGCCGATTGACAGCCGACAAATCCCGATAGGAGCTGCACATATCTCGCTCGTGGCACATCCGGATGAGACTAGCTACGAGTAAAACCAAGCCTCGAAGTTTCCCTGTGGTGGCCCCGCAGAAGCTCAGTTCGGGCCAGCACTCAAGGAGCACTGGTCCGGGGTTAAATAAAGATGACCCTCGGCTCGCGAAAACCCGGGGAAAAAGGCTTAGGTGGCAAATGGTAAAACCAAAGTTGGGCCTTGCCGGACGAGTCTTATTCAAAGCGAACTATCAAGGGGTCCCATAAATCACCCAACCATGTAAGGAACGCTAAATCAAGGAACATAACACCGTATGACGGAAACTAGGTGGCAAAGAGGAACAAAACACTGTGCATAAGGTCGAGCCTTCCACCCTTTACCAAGTATATAGATGCATTAATTATAGCAGATATATATTGTGATATCCCCAACAAGTAAACATGTTCCAACAAGGAACAACATCTCCATGTTCCAACAAGGAACAAACTTCAACTTCACCGCAACTAGCAACGCTATAAGAGGGCTGAGCAAAGCGGTAACATAGCCAATCAACGGTTTGCTAGGAAAGGATGGTTAGGGCTGACATGGCAATATGGGTGGCATGATAAGCAAGTGGTAGGCATCGCAGCATAGGCATAGCAAAAGAGCGAGCAACTAGCATAGCAAAGATAGAAGTGATTTCGAGGGTATGGTCATCTTGCCTGCAATGTTCTCAGAGTTGTCGAAAGCTTGATCCTCGTAAGCGTTCTCAACAGGTTCCTCGCTCACGCACTCGCCTCCGACTCTACCCAAAGCAAGAACACAAACAAAGGAACCACAATAAATCACGGTGCAATGCACAATCAACATGATGCAAAACATGACATGATATGCGGATGTGATATGCAATGCGATAAGCGCCCGAAGGAAAATGATGAACCAGGCATCAACTTGGCAAACCAAGTATGCCGATGGAAAGATGAGATGATTTCGTTGAAATCGATATAAAGATCACCGAATCGGATGCACGGTTTGCAAATGACAAGCAAAACAAGAATGGCACAAATCTGCCATTAACAAAGATGATGCCACTTAGCAAGCAACAAGAAATTAAGCTACTGCACCCAAACGTACCAACAAAGTATATGGCAGTGATCTACTCAAGATGCTTGACAAAAATGAGCACTGAGCTACGGCTAAATCACATCATAACAGGTTCAAACAAGCATGGCAAAAGTGCACAAAATATCAGTCGACATGGCAAAAACAGCATCAGTAGCAATGTTCAGAGCAAGAAAACAACATGCTACAGGAACTTATAATAGCAAAACAAGGCATGGCATGAATCTACTCAAAGCATAGAACAAAAGTCCCTTACTGACCATAAGCCAAAAAGGATCAGAAAATATAGTAACACCCATGTCAATATGGCAAGTTTCATAATGATTCAGCAACATGGCATGTCAAAACTGATAACAAGTAGGCATGTTTAAGAGCTCAATGCACTCACTACAGAGCCTTTCATGATAAACTAAGCATACATACATCAAGAAGACATGGCATAGAAGATATACATGGCAAGAACAACATCATAGCATACACGGATCAACCACAACAACCTTGGCAAAATTGAATAACATGTAAACAATCTGCCAGGAAACATTTGATAGCAAAAGTAGAGCTCGATTGACTCAAGCTATGGCACTCCATAATTGCAAACAAAGGCATGGATGGATAGAGCATAACCATATGTTCAAAACATCCTTACTGAAGTATCTCAAAATATGCATGGATCTCTCGGTAGCATCAAGTTAACATGGCATCAAAATATCGCTAAACAGGCTGAAAACAGCAACATCAGACACCTACTTTGCATGCTTGTGCTAGTCACCACATAGATCACAAAAATACATGGCATACACCCCTGGAAAGATGGCATGGCATATTACAAAACACATGTAGGACCCAAATTCATAGGGTGCACACATCAATCATGGCAAAATAACAAAGTGCAAGTTCTGTTAAGAAATGTAAACTAACATCACATAGCCCTCTTCCAACAGCATTTCGGGCATCAAGATGAGCTCAAATGAAAATGATGCAATGAGATGAAATGATCTACTCTTCGAGACGAACATTTTGACATATTATACGCACGAAACGGAGCTACAGATGCAAAGTTATGATGCGTTGAAAATGCCACAAAATATTCACAGAATTTAAAACTTAGAAGAATTTGAGGGGGGAAGAAAGTCAATGGGATCTGAGATCCGATCGGGATCCGGCCCGATCCGAAGCGGCGGCGGCGGTGCGGCTCCTCCGGTGGCCGGTCCGGCGAGGGCACCGGTGGCCGGAGCTCGGGGCGCGGCCGACGAGGGAGAGAAGGGCGGGGCGGCGAGGCCGGTGGCGGGCGGCGGGATCCGGTGGACGGGCGGCGGGATCCGTGGCGGGCGGCGGGCTGGCGGGCGGGCGGCGGCGGCGAGGGAGGCGCTGGGCGACGGCGGCGGCGAGGGGCGCCAGGCTGAGCGTGGCGGCGGCGAAGCCTCTTGGCGCCATGGAGGGCGGGCGCGACTGGCCGGCTGCGGTGGGCTGGCTCGCTGGCCATCCGTGGGCTCGCGGCCGCGGGCGGCGGTGGGCGGCGGCGCACGTGGCGCGCTGCCACTGGCTGCGGGGCGGCGGCGACAGGTCCGCGCGGACGGACGTGTCCGCCATGGAGTGAGGAAAGCTAGGGTTTCGGAGGAAGAAGACCCGATTTGGAATGGGGTTTGCTTAAATAGGCATAGAGGAGCTAGGAGAGTCCAAATGAGGTGTAGTTTTACCACACGATCGTGATCGAACGACGGAGAGCATGGAAGTGACTTAGATGGGTTATTGGACTATTTTGAAGGTGTTGGGCTGCAACTTAAAAGAGGCCTTTGCGAGAGTGCGGTTAACCGCTGAGTACCAAACGAGCTCCAAATGACCAAACTTGACCGTGGTCTACGGTGGTATACCAAGGCCACTTGACAAACCTCGTCCATTCCGAGAAGGTTTAGTACCGCCACGAAAAACGTAAAAGGGCACGGGGAGATAGGAGTGCCGGATTGCAAAACGGACAACGGAAAAATGCTCGAATCATGAGACTAACACGTATGCAAATGCGATGCACATGATGACATGATATAAAATGCATGACATGGACAAAATGCAAAAGAAGAAAACCCAACCACGGAGGGAATATCATATCACAATGCCGAAAATGGCAAGAGTTGGAGTTACAAATATGGAAAGTTACGTCCGGGTGTTACAACACTCCACCACTACAAGAGGATCTCGCCCCAGATCTAGGACTGAAAGAACTCCCGGATATTCGAACGGAGGTGATCCTCGCGCCCTGTGTGGCTTCTCGGTCGGAATGGTGTGACCACTTCACTTTCAGGAATTTGATTGACTTGTTGCAGTCTTGCGCCGGTTTCTTCAAGAATAGCAACGGGTGCTCATGATAAGAGAGATCTTCTTGAAGGTCAATTTCTTCGGTTGATAGTGCGCTCAGAGTCTTGAAGCACTTGCGGTTGTGACACGTGAAACACATCGCACGTTCGCAAAGTTGGACGGAAGCTCGTTGATAGGCTAGATCGCTTTTGCCAATGATCTTGAAAGGACCCACGATCTAGGGGCAAGCTTCCTTTGATACCGGGTTTACGAGTGCCTTTCATTGAGAGACGCGAGGTAGACATGGTCTCCGATTTCAAAAGCCACATCACGGTGCTTATCATCATAATAGTTTTCCGCGCGATCATGCTGGCTTTGAGATTCTCACGAATGACTTTGCACATTTCTTCCGCTTCGCGGATCAAGTCATTGCCAAGAAGTTGGCGCTCACCTGCCCTCGCACCAATTGAGAGGAGTACGCACTTTCGCCATAGAGAATTTCGAATGGGGCCTTGCCGAACTCGCTTGGAAGCTGTTGTTGTAGGAGAACTCGCATATGGAAGACAATCTTCCCACTTCATACCGAAGGAAATGACACAAGCCCCGAGCATATCTTCAAGGATTTGATTTACTCGCCGACTTGGCCACTTGTTTGAGGATGGAAAGTGTGCTGAAACGAATGTTGGTGCCCATGGCCTTTCAAAAGAATCCCAAAACTTGGAGGTAAAGATGCTGCCACGGTCCAAGAGATCACTTGTGGAATGCCGCAAGGAGACAATCCTCGAGGTGTATAGCTCGCCAACCGAGCTGCTGTGATAGATTCTTTGATAGGAAGAAAATGAGCCACTTTAGTAAGCTTGTCAATGACAACGAAGATAGCATCATTTCCACGCTTGACTTTGGAAAACCAGTCACAAGTCCATTTCAATATGATCAAACTTCCATTCTCGAATAGCAAGAGGTTGGAGGAGACCAGCTGGTCGTTGGTGTTCGCTTTCACTCTTCCGCAGACATCACATTCATTCACGAATTGAGCAATTTCGCTTCATTCGAGTCCACCAATATGACTGCTTGAGGTCATGGTACATCTTCGCATTTCCGGATGAATGGATAGAAGCGAATTGTGTGCCTCGCTCATAATGACTTTTCTCAGATCACCCTTAGGAACCACAATCCGTCCTCAAGAAAAGAGTATCTTTGTCATCAACGTGGAAGCACTTGTACTTGAAATGCCCTTGTCGATACCACGCTTCACCTTTTTCACCATGGTATCCAGAAGTTGAGCCTCACGAATCTGATCTTCCAAAGTAGGAGAGACTATGAGGTTGGCAAGAAAGCCTTGAGGAACAACTTGAAGATTCAGCTATGGAAAGCTTCACAAAGATCCGCTGAAGGGCTTGAGGATTAGACTGCTGCAAAGAAGCCTTCCTGCCAAAGCATCTGCAATCACATTGGCCTTGCCCGAGTATATTCAATACTTGGGTTGTACTCTTGAATCATTTCACCCATCGAGTCTGCTCGAGGTTGAGGTTGGGTTGAGTGAAGATATACTTGAGACTCTTGTGATCGGTGAAAATGTCCACTTTCCTTCCCAACAAGAGATGTCTCCATGTTATCAATGCATGGACAACGCCGCCAACTCAAGATCGTGAGTGGGGTAGTTCTTTTCTGGGCTTCAATCGACGAGAGGTATAGGCCACAACTCTCTTCTCTTGCATTAACACAACACCGAGACCTTGAAGAGAAGCATCACGTAAAACTTCAAATGGCTTGGATTCATCAGAGGAGTCAAGACAGAGCTGTGACGAAGTTTCTCTTTGAGAGTATTGAAAGCAACGCCACACTCGTGGAGACCGTATATACTTCACATGCTTCGAGGAGGTTGGAAAGAGGCTTTGCAATCTTGGAGAAGTTCTCAACGAATCTTCGCAATAGCTTGCAAGACCAAGAAAATCATGGAGCTGCTTGACATTCGAGGAGGTTCCCAATTCACAATTGCGGACACCTTCTGGATTAAAAGCGATGCCCTTGGCGGAGATGATATGACCAAGGTAAAGCACTTCATCAAGCCAAAATTCACATTTGGAAAACTTCAGATAGAATTGATACTCTCGAGCTTGTCTAGCACCAATCGCAAATGTTTGGCATGATCCTTCTTATTCTTGGAGAAGACCAAAATATCATCAAGATAGACCAAGACGAATTCATTGGTGTAGGGGTTGAATATGAAGTTCATCATCCGAGAGAATGTTGGAGGAGCATTGACAAGGCCGAAAGACATGACAGTATATTCATAAGAACCAAAGCTTGTTCTGAATGCTGTCTTGGGAATATCTTGTTCACGAATGCATATTTGATGATAACCCATACGAAGGTCAAGCTTGAGAACACTTTAGCACCTTTGAGTTGCTCAAAAGCTCATTGATGTTGGGAAGTGGATACTTGTTCTTGATTGTCTTCTTATTCAATGGACGGTAATCGACGCAAAGTCGGTCCGCGCCATCCTTCTTCCGGACAAAAGAACACCACAACCCCAAGGAGATGAACTCGGTCCGATCAAACCAGACGCTCTTGTTCATCGAGCTGCTTCTTCAATTCCTTCAGCTCATCAGTCCAAGCTTGTATGGACGCTGTAAACGGGTTCAAGGCCGTGCTCAAGATCGATAACGAACTCAATCTGGCCGATGAGGAGGCATACCCGAAGCTCTTCCGAAAGACATCTTGGTACTCACAAACGATCGAATCGAGAGATAGCATTCAATTCGCTTCTTCTCATTGAGAGAAAACAACCAATGGTTTCATCACGAGCGCATAGATGATCACATCATTAGAAGAGTGAGTCAATTGAATTTCCCCGCAGCACAATCAAGCTGAGCTTTGTGCCGAGAAAGCCACCCATTCCGAGAATAAGATCAATATCCGAGTCACCAAGGACAATTGGTTTAGCCAGAAATCTATAGTCGCCATCTTGATACCGACATTCGAACCATCATGCTAGAGCTCAAACGCTTAGCCGGAGAAATAACTTGCATAGCTTTAGGTAATGCCCTCAGATCAAAATTGTGCTTCATGCAAAAGGATATGACATGAAAGAATGCGATGCACCAAAGATCAAATAAGACTTTTGCAGAATATCATTAATCGAAGATTACCCATTATCACATCAAGATTCCTCCGCTTGAGCTGCATTCATCATGTTCACCTTTGCAGACTTGGGATTATGCTTGACCACCGCATTGCTGGAAGATTTCACAGAGGAGGAGGCGGAAGGCGCCTGGTTGAAGCATTTGTTCGCATAGTGACCTTTTCACGACACTTGTTGCAAGTCACCTCGAGAGCGGACGGTGGTAAGGAGCACTTGACCTTGGAGCTTGAGAATTAGACTTGTTCTCGATAGCCTGGGTTGGGTGGGTGGGAAGATCCACGGCCACCTGAGTTCTTCTCACGATAAGGCCGACGGAACGGAGGAGGAGGAAGGTAGAACTTCGCTGCTTAGCTGCCACTTGAGAGGAAGAAGAAGACTGAACTGCATCCCCGATTCTCTTCTTAGAAGCCTCACATTTGAGCTGGGCAGCTTCTTGCTTCAAAGGCCATGTTGTAGAATTCATCATACTTTTCTCGCTCAAAAGCACAAGAGCTAATTGCAGATCTTCTCTCGCACCACCTCCAATTGATAGATCATACTCTTTTCATCGTGGACGCCTTGCTTAGCAAAGCGAGCGAAGTTCTCGAACTGGATATTGTATTGATACACGACATGTTGCCTTGCTTGAGATTGTAGAACTCCTCACGCTTGCTCTCAACAACACTTTTCGAATGTGGTGAGCTCAAATCTCATGAACTCATCCTGTAATGACACGACCTCCTCTCGAATCTTTGTATTGCTGGTACCACTCAAAGAGCTTGGTCCTTGAGTTGAAACGATGCAAACTTGACAAAGTCCTCGTGTCCGACATTGCTACATTCAAAATGCTTGCAGATGTCCACAAGCCAATCATCAGCCGCCAGGCCTCGACTACGTAAACCGAAAGACTTCGCTGATTAGCGAGGAACCGATCGAGAGTAGCAAAGTGCGGCTGATTGTTGCCTTGACCTTGATTTCCTTGACTGCCTTGCCCTTGAGTACGCTTCTGCAAGAGCTGCAAAATCATCTCGAGCATTGGCATTGGTGGCTGCCATGATAGCTTGCCAGCCTCCGGAGGCGGAGGTGGAGGTGGAGGGTTCGACCGATTCCCATCATTACGCTCCGGATTCGACGCTACATGGAGCCATCCTCAAGAGGGTGACATCCGTTAGCACTTGATAGACAAATAGACAAGTAGAATCAACGGATAGAAATTGCAACATATAGTCTTCACAATAAACATTCAACAAGGATGAACGAATGAATTCCAAAAGCTAATCATCACACGCCCATTAAGGTGAGAAGCCACTTAGATAAAGGGTTGATGAAAAAATAACAAGGTACGATCGAACAAATAAGTGGTAAGGATTACCCCATCACGAACCAAATATCTCAAGGGAAGAAATGCTAGGAGCTACTTGAATCCCACCTATAAACTCCCAAAACTTTCTAGTTATGCAATCTGGTGTTGGGGATACAGGGACACAAAATATATCACCCAAACTAACAATACCTAGATCCAAATTGTATCCATCCACAACACATAACCAAGAAATCCTCGAAATCGTGGTACCTCGACCTTCAAAAACATCCATTATATGAAGTCATGGCAATACTCCCGAGCTCGCCTCAAAGATCGGGTTATCGGGTTATCTCACCAACAACTCGCACAAAAGAGATTTCGATGTCGGTAAAACTCGTATTCCAGAATCGCAACGATAAAATTGTGACGACAACACCTCGAGCTCAACTCCCGGACACCGCCACAACCCCTAAATGTCGAGGCACCAAGAACAATGTTCTCGCCACAAAACCATCGAACGATCCCAAGATACCCACGTGATCCTAAAATTTTTTTAGTGAAATTTGAGGAGAGGAGAGTCAAAACTTCACGTCAGAGACCTCACAGAGCGATTTAAGGACCTGGGAGTAAAAGAATCCTACTCTCCGATATATATAATCCTAAGACTCAAAACATTTTCCATTCTAGACTCAACAACGCCAAGAAACAATCAAGTAGGGGCTCCTAAGTCGGGAAGGCTCGATTACCAACTTGTAACGCCTCGATGCGGCTATATCTCCCACGTGTCGAGGCACGACTTAGAGGCATAACCGCATTGAAAGCAATGTCGCAAGTGAGGTAATCTTCACACAACCCATGTAATACATAAGGGAAAGAGATACATAGTTGGCTTACAATGCCACTTCACACAATACATAAATAAACATCCATCATTCAGAGTACACTCAAGGTCCGACCACGGAACCAAAATAAAAGAAGATACCCCAAATGCTACATGATCCCCGATCGTCCCAACTGGGCTCCACTACTCGATCATCAGGAAAAGACACATAGTAACGACCACGCCTCGTCGAACTCCCACTTGAGCTCGGCTAGCGCCACCTGACCGCATCGCCGAAACTCTGAAACTGTTTTGGTAGAATCTGTGAGTCACGGGACTCAGCAATCTCACACCCGCGAGATCAAGACTATTTAAGCTTATAGGAAGGACAGAGTTGTAAGGTGGAGCTGCAGCAAGCTTACTAGCATATATGGTGGCTACATTCGCAAAAGAGAGCGAGAAGAGAAGCAAAGCACGGTCGTGAAGCTAGTAGCGATCAAGAAGTGATCCTGAACTACTTACGCCAAACATAACTCCAACACCGTGTTCACTTCCTGACGCCACGAGAAGAGACCATCACGGTTACACACGCGTTGATGTGTATTTTAATTGAGGTCAACTTCGGTTTTCTACAACCGACATTAACAAATTCCCATCTGCCTCATAATCCGGGCACGGCTTTCAAAGATAATACCGCAGGGTGTCCCAACTTAGCCCATTATAAGCTCTCACGGTCAACGAAGGATATTCCTTCTACCGAAGACCCGATCAATCTCGAATCCCGGACTACAAGACATTTCGACAAAGAATAAAACAAGACCAGCAAAGCCGCCGACAGCCGACAAATCCCGATAGGAGCTGCACATATCTCGCTCGTGGCACATCCGGATGAGACTAGCTACAAGTAAAACCAAGCCTCGAAGTTTCCCTGTGGTGGCCCAGCACAGTAGTTCGGGCCAGCACTCAAGGAGCACTAGTCCGGGGTTAAATAAAGATGACCCTCGGCTCGCGAAAACCCGGGGAAAAGGCTTAGGTGGCAAATGGTAAAACCAAAGTTGGGCCTTTGCTGGACGAGTCTTATTCAAAGCGAATCGTCAAGGGGGTCCCATAAATCACCCAACCGTAAGGAACGCTAAATCAAGGAACATAACACCGTATGACGGAAACTAGGTGGCAAGAGGAACAAAACACTGCATAAGGCCGAGCCTTCCACCCTTTACCAAGTATATAGATGCATTAATTATAGCAGATATATATTGTGATATCCCCAACAAGTAAACATGTTCCAACAAGGAACAACATCTCCATGTTCCAACAAGGAACAAACTTCAACTTCACCGCAACTAGCAACGCTATAAGAGGGCTGAGCAAAGCGGTAACATAGCCAATCAACGGTTTGCTAGGAAAGGATGGTTAGGGCTGACATGGCAATATGGGTGGCATGATAAGCAAGTGGTAGGCATCGCAGCATAGGCATAGCAAAAGAGCGAGCAACTAGCATAGCAAAGATAGAAGTGATTTCGAGGGTATGGTCATCTTGCTCGCAATGTTCTCAGAGTTGTCGAAAGCTTGATCCTCGAAGCGTTCTCAACAGGTTCCTCGCTCACGCACTCGCCTCCGGCTCTACCCAAAGCAAGAACACAAACAAAGGAACCACAATAAATCACGGTGCAATGCACAATCAACATGATGCAAAACATGACATGATATGCGGATGTGATATGCAATGCGATGCAAGCGCCCGAAGGAAAATGATGAACCAGGCATCAACTTGGCAAACCAAGTATGCCATGAAAGATGAGATGATTTCGTTGAAATCGATATAAAGATCACCGAATCGGATGCACGGTTTGCAAATGACAAGCAAAACAAGAATGGCACAATCTGCCATTAACAAAGATGATGCCACTTAGCAAGCAACAAGAAATTAAGCTACTGCACCCAAACGTACCAACAAAGTATATGGCAGTGATCTACTCAAGATGCTTGACAAAAGATGAACACTGAGCTACGGCTAAATCACATCATAACAGGTTCAAACAAGCATGGCAAAAGTGCACAAAATATCAGTCGACATGGCAAAAACAGCATCAGTAGCAATGTTCAGAGCAAGAAAACAACATGCTACAGGAACTTATAATAGCAAAACAAGGCATGGCATGAATCTACTCAAAGCATAGAACAAAAGTCCCTTACTGACCATAAGCCAAAAGGATCAGAAAATATAGTAACACCCATGTCAATATGGCAAGTTTCATAATGATTCAGCAACATGGCATGTCAAAACTGATAACAAGTAGGCATGTTTAAGAGCTCAATGCACTCACTACAGAGCCTTTCATGATAAACTAAGCATACATACATCAAGAAGACATGGCATAGAAGACATACATGGCAAGAACAACATCATAGCATACACGGATCAACCACAACAACCTTGGCAAAATTGAATAACATGTAAACAATCTGCCAGAAACATTTGATAGCAAAAGTAGAGCTCGATTGACTCAAGCTATGGCACTCCATAATTGCAAACAAAGGCATGGATGGATAGAGCATAACCATATGTTCAAAACATCCTTACTGAAGTATCTCAAAATATGCATGGATCTCTCGGTAGCATCAAGTTAACATGGCATCAAAATATCACTAAACAGGCTGAAAACAGCAACATCAGACACCTACTTTGCATGCTTGTGCTAGTCACCACATAGATCACAAAAATACATGGCATACACCCCTGGAAAGATGGCATGGCATATTACAAAACACATGTAGGACTCAAATTCATAGGGTGCACACATCAATCATGGCAAAATAACAAAAGTGCAAGTTTTGTTAAGAAATGTAAACTAACATCACATAGCCCTCTTCCAACAGCATTTCGGGCATCAAGATGAGCTCAAATGAAAATGATGCAATGAGATGAAATGATCTACTCTTCGAGGCTAACATTTTGACATATTATACGCACAAAACGGAGCTACAGATGCAAAGTTATGATGAGTTGAAAATGCCACAAAATATTCACAGAATTTAAAACTTAGAAGAATTTGAGGGGAAGAAAGTCAACGGGATCTCGAGATCCGATCGATCCGCCCGATCCGAGCGGCGGCGGCGGTGGCGGCTCTCCGGTGGCGGGTCCGGCGAGGGGCACCGGTGGCGGCTGGGCGAGGCCGACGAGGGAGAGGAGGCGGGCCCGCATGGCGAGGGCCGCGGGCGGGCGGGCGGATCCGTGGCCGGGCGGGCGGGCGTGGCGGGCGGCGGCGGGCGAAGCGGAGGCGCCGCGGCGGCGGCAAGAGCGAGGGCGCGGCGGCTGAGCGGGCGGCGGCGGCGGGAGCTGGCGCCTGGCGGGGAGGCGGCGCGCGGGCGATGGCGGCATGGCTCGCTGGCCTCCGTGGGCTCCATGGCACATGGGCGGTGGGCGGCGGCGTGCCACGCGCGGCTGGCCACATCGGCAAGTGGGGCGGCGGCGACGTCTGCGCAGACGGACGTGTCCGCGCGGGAGGAGGAAAGCTAGGGTTTGGAGGAAGAAGACCCGGATTTGGAATGGGGTTTGCTTAAATAGGCATAGAGGGAGCTAGGAGAGTCCAAATGAGGTGTAGTTCTACCACACGATCGTGATCGAACGACGGAGAGCATGGAAGTGACTTAGATGGGTTATTGGACTATTTTGAAGGGTGTTGGGCTGCAACTCAAAAGAGGCCTTTGCGAGAGTGCGGTTAACCGCTGAGTACCAAACGAGCTCCAAATGACCAAACTTGACCGTGGTCTACGGGTGGTATACCAAGGCCACTTGACAAACCTCGTCCATTCCGAGAAGGTTTAGTACCCGCCACGAAAAACGTAAAAGGCCGCCGGGGAGATAGGAGTGCCGGATTGCAAAACGGACAACGGAAAAATGCTCGAATCATGAGACTAACACGTATGCAAATGCGATGCACATGATGACATGATATAAAATGCATGACATGGACAAAATGCAAAAGAAGAAAACCCAACCACGGAGGGAATATCATATCACAATGCCGAAAATGGCAAGAGTTGGAGTTACAAATATGGAAAGTTACGTCGGGTGTTACAACACTCCACCACTATAAGAGGATCTCGCCCCGAGATCTAGGACTGAAAGAACTCCGGATATTCGAACGGAGGTGATCCTCGCGCCCTGTGTGGCTTCTCGGTCGAATGGTGTGACCACTTCACTTTCAGGAATTTGATTGACTTGTTGCGTAGTCTTGCGCTCGGTTTCTTCAAGAATAGCAACGGGTGCTCATGATAAGACAGATCTTCTTGAAGGTCAATTTCTTCGTTGATAGTGCTCAGAGTCTTGAAGCACTTGCAAAGCTGTGACACGTGAAACACATCGCGCACGCTCGCAAGTTGGGCGGAAGCTCGTTGATAGGCGAGATCGCTTCTTTGCCAATGATCTTGAAAGGACCCACGATCTAGGGGCAAGCTTCCTTTGATACCGAAGCGACGAAAGTGCCTTTCATTGAGAGACGCGGAGGTAGACATGGTCTCCGATTTCAAAAGCCACATCACGGTGCTTATCATCATAATAGTTCTTCCGCGCGATCGCTGCGGCTTTGAGATTCTCACTAATGACTTTGCACATTTCTTCCGCTTCGGATCAAGTCGTTGCCAAGAAGTTGGCGCTCACTGTCTCGCACCAATTGAGAGGAGTACGCACACTTTCGCCATAGAGAATTTCGAATGGGGCCTTGCCCAACTCGCTTGGAAGCTGTTGTTGTAGGAGAACTCGCATATGGAAGACAATCTTCCCACTTCATACCGAAGGAAATGACACAAGCCCCGAGCATATCTTCAAGGATTTGATTTACTCGCCGACTTGGCCACTTGTTTGAGGGTGGAAAGCTGTGCTGAAACGAATGTTGGTGCCCATGGCCTTCTAAAAGAATCCCAAAACTTGGAGGTAAAGATGCTGCCACGGTCTCAAGAGATCACTTGTGGAATGCCGCAAGGAGACAATCCTCGAGGTGTATAGCTCGCCAACCGAGCTGCTGTGAAGATTCTTTGATTGGAAGAAAATGAGCCACTTTAGTAAGCTTGTCAATGACAACGAAGATAGCATCATTTCCACGCTTGGACTTTGGAAAACCAGTCACACAAGTCCATTTCAATATGATCAAACTTCCATTCTCGAATAGCAAGAGGTTGGAGGAGACCAGCTGGTCGTTGGTGTTCTGCTTTCACTCTTCCGCAGACATCACATTCATTCACGAATTGAGCAATTTCGCTTCATTCGAGTCCACCAATATGATCGCTTGAGGTCATGGTACATCTTCGCACTTCCGTGATGAATGGATAGAAGCGAATTGTGTGCCTCGCTCATAATGACTTTTCTCGATCACCCTTAGGAACCACAATCCGTCCTCAAGAAAAGAGTATCTTTGTCATCAACGTGGAAGCACTTGTACTTGAAATGCCCTTGTCGATACCACGCTTCACCTTTTTCACCATGGTATCCAGAAGTTGAGCCTCACGAATCTGATCTTCCAAAGTAGGAGAGACTATGAGGTTGGCAAGAAAGCCTTGAGGAACAACTTGAAGATTCAGCTATGGAAAGCTTCACAAAGATCCGGCCGAAGGGCTTGAGGATTAGACTCTGGTGCAGTGAGCCTTCCTGCTCAAAGCATCTGCAATCACATTGGCCTTGCCCGGAGTATATTCAATACTTGGGTTGTACTCTTGAATCATTTCACCCATCGAGTCTGCTCGAGGTTGAGGTTGGGTTGAGTGAAGATATACTTGAGACTCTTGTGATCGGTGAAAATGTCCACTTTCCTTCCCAACAAGAGATGTCTCCATGTTATCAATGCATGGACAATCGCCGCCAACTCAAGATCGTGAGTGGGGTAGTTCTTTTCGTTGGGCTTCAACCGACGAGAGGTATAGGCCACAACTCTCTTCTCTTGCATTAACACAAGACCGAGACCTTGAAGAGAAGCATCACGTAAAACTTCAAATGGCTTGGATTCATCAGAGGAGTCAAGACAGAGCTGTGACGAGTTTCTCTTTGAGAGTATTGAAAGCAACGCCACACTCGGGAGACCGTATATACTTCACATGCTTCTCGAGGAGGTTGGAAAGAGGCTTTGCAATCTTGGAGAAGTTCTCAACGAATCTTCGCAATAGCTTGCAAGACCAAGAAAATCATGGAGCTGCTTGACATTTCGAGGAGGTTCCCAATTCACAATTGCGGACACCTTCTCGGATTAAAAGCGATGCCCTTGGCGGAGATGATATGACCAAGGTAAAGCACTTCATCAAGCCAAAATTCACATTTGGAAAACTTCGCATAGAATTGATACTCTCGAGCTTGTCTAGCACCAATCGCAAATGTTTGGCATGATCCTTCTTATTCTTGGAGAAGACCAAAATATCATCAAGATAGACCAAGACTTAATTCATTGGTGTAGGGTTGAATATGAAGTTCATCATCCGAGAGAATGTTGGAGGAGCATTGACAAGGCCGAAAGACATGACAGTATATTCATAAGAACCAAAGCTTGTTCTGAATGCTGTCTTGGGAATATCTTGTTCACGAATGCATATTTGATGATAACCCATACGAAGGTCAAGCTTGGAGAACACTGTAGCACCTTTGAGTTGCTCGAAAAGCTCATTGATGTTGGGAAGTGGATACTTGTTCTTGATTGTCTTCTTATTCAATGGACGGTAATCGACGAAAGTCGGTCCGCGCCATCCTTCTTCCGGACAAAAAGAACACCACAACCCCAAGGAGATGAACTCGGTCTGATCAAACCCAGACGCTCTTGTTCATCGAGCTGCTTCTTCAATTCCTTCAGCTCATCAGGTCCAAGCTTGTATGGACGCTTGCAAACGGGTTCGATGCCGTGCTCAAGATCGATAACGAACTCAATCGGCCGATGAGGAGGCATACCCGAAGCTCTTCCGAAAGACATCTTGGTACTCACAAACGATCGAATCGAGAGATAGCATTCAATTCGCCTTCTCATTGAGAGAAAACAACCAATGGTTTCATCACGAAGCGCATAGATGATCACATCATTAGAAGAGTGAGTCAATTGAATTTCCTCGGCAGCACAATCAAGCTGAGCTTTGTGCTGAGAAAGCCACCCATTCCGAGAATAAGATCAATATCCAGTCACCAAGGACAATTGGTTTAGCCAGAAATCTATAGTCGCCCATCTTGATACCGACATTCGAACCATCATGCTAGAGCTCAAACGCTTAGCCGGAGAAATAACTTGCATAGCTTTAGGTAATGCCTCAGATCAAAATTGTGCTTCATGCAAAAGGATATGACATGAAAGAATGCGATGCACCAAAGATCAAATAAGACTTTTGCAGGAATATCATTAATCGAAGATTACCCATTATCACATCGAAGATTCTCCGCTTGAGCTGCATTCATCATGTTCACCTTTGCGACTTGGGATTATGCTTGACCAACGCATTGCCGGAAGATTTCACAGGAGGAGGAGGCGAAGGCGCCTCTGGTTGAAGCATTTGTTCGTGATAGTGACCTTTCTGCCGACACTTGTTGCAAGTCACCTCCGAGAGCGGACGGTGGTAAGGAGCACTTGACCTTGGAGCTTGAGAATTTGACTTGTTCTCGATAGCCTGGGTTGGGTGGGTGGGAAGATCCACGGCCACCGAGTTCTTCTCGCACGATAAGGCCGATGCAAACGGAGGAGGAGGAAGGTAGAACTTCTCGCTGCTTAGCTGCCACTTGAGAGGAAGAAGAAGACTGAACTGCATCCTCGATTCTCTTCTTAGAAGCCTCACATTTGAGCTGGGCAGCTTCTTGCTTCAGTGCCATGTTGTAGAATTCATCATACTTTTTCGCTCAAAAGCACAAGAGCTAATTGCAGATCTTCTCTCGCACCACCTCCGAATTGATAGATCATACTCTTTTCATCGTGGATGTCTTGCTTAGCAAAGCGAGCGAAGTTTCTCGAACTGGATATTGTATTGATACACGACATGTTGCCTTGCTTGAGATTGTAGAACTCCTCACGCTTGCTCTCAACAACACTTTTCGAATGTGGTGAGCTCAAATCTCGGCGGAACTCATCCTGTAATGACACGACCTCCTCTCGAATCTTTGTATTGCTGGTACCACTCAGCAGCTTGGTCCTTGAGTTGAATCGATGCAAACTTGACAAAGTCCTCAGGTCTGACATTGCTACATTCAAAATGCTTGCAGATGTCCACAAGCCAATCATCAGCGTTTGTGGCCTCGACACAGAAACTGAAAGACTTCGGCTGATTAGCGAGGAACTGACTGAGAGTAGCAAAGTGCGGCTGATTGTTGCCTTGACCTTGATTTCCTTGACTGCCTTGCCCTTGAGTACGTTCTTGCAAGAGCTGCAAAATCATCTAAGCATTGGCATTGGTGGCTGCCATGATAGCTTGCCAGGCCTCCAGAGGCAGAGGTGGAGGTGGAGGGTTCGACTGATTCCCATCATTACGTTCCGCATTCAGACGCGTTGGCGGAGCCATCCTGAAGAGGGTGACATACGTTAGCACTTGATAGACAAATAGACAAGTAGAATCAACGGATAGAAATTGCAACATATAGTCTTCACAATAAACATTCGAACAAGGATGAACGAATGAAATCCAAAAGCTAATCATCACACGTCCATTAAGGTGAGAAGCCACTTAGATAAAGGGTTGATGAAAAAAATAACAAGGTACGACTGGAACAAATAAGTGGTAAGGATTACCCCATCACGAACCAAATATCTGCGGGAAGAAATGCTAGGAGCTACTTGAATCCCACCTATAAACTCCCAAAACTTTCTGGTTATGCAATCTGGTGTTGGGGATACAGGGGACACAAAATATATCACCCAAAACTAACAATACCTAGATCCAGCTGTATCCATCCGTCAACACATAACCAAGAAATCCTCGAAATCGTGGTACCTCGACCTTCAAAAACATCCGTTATACGAAGTCATGGCAATACTCCCGAGCTCGCCTCAAGATCAAGTTATCGGGTTATCTCACCAACAACTGCACAAAAGAGATTTCGATGTCGGTAAAACTCAGGTATTCCAGAACTGCAACGATAAAATTGTGACGACAACACCTCGGAGCTCAACTCCCCGGGACACTGCCACAACCCCTAAATGTCAGGAGGCACCAAGAACAATGTTCTCGTCACAAAACCATCGGAACGATCCCAAGATACCCACGTGATCCTAAATTTTTTTAGTGAAATTTGAGGAGAGGAGAGTCAAAACTTCTACGTCAGGAGACCTCACAGAGTTTATTAAGGACTGGGAGTAAAAAGAATCCTACTCTCCGATATATATAATCCTAAGACTCAAAACATTTTCCATTCTAGACTCAACAACGCCAGCAAACAATCAAGTAGGGGGCTCCTAAGTCGGGGAAGGCTCTGATTACCAACTTGTAACGCCCTCGATGCGGCTATATCTCCCACGTGTCGAGGCACGACTTAGAGGCATAACCGCATTGAAAGCAATGTCGCAAGTGAGGTAATCTTCACACAACCCATGTAATACATAAGGGAAAGAGATACATAGTTGGCTTACAATCGCCACTTCACACAATACATAAATAAACAT
>CM038682.1:624872391-625044783 GCA_021605205.1 Aegilops longissima | reverse complement strand
AAAATGAAGTTCTTCAGCTGAAGACTTTGATATTACAGAAGACTTTCGAAGACTTTGAAAGTGAAGAAATTGGTGTGATCACGAAGACTTGGTATAAGCAGGAACATGAAGCGTGAAGACTTTTGTTTTAGTAGTTTCATTTTCTCTTTCTTGAGTCATAGGAAACACCGTCTTTGTTAAAGGTCGGTTAGAAATACTAATGGAAAATTTCCATTTGATGCTCAACTCAAAATCCTACACCTACCAATTCCTTGAGTGAAGCTTTTGGAAATCTCATCGATTGGTCAATTTCTTGGTGTGAAGCAGAAGCTCTTACGGTCGTTGAGAATTTATTACGCCGAGGAGTTAGGAATTCGCCGATGTAATTATTGCCTACAGTGAGAACATATGATAATACGAGGAATTTGATGTTCAAATTTCCACCCGTTCTGTCTTTCTTGGCGCCCGTCTCCAAATATCTTATCCACCTAACGGTCATATCATTGAAGAGCATTTATGTCTTATCATGTCGGGCTGCTCCCTAGGCTATAAATAGCGCCCCTACAACCACTAGTTGGTTGGCTGCTCGAGAAGAACTTGACACTTGTCATTTGAGAGCAACCATCCTCTGAGGACTTTGGCGAAAATCATCAAGTGAGGAAAAACCCAAAGTGAGGTAAAACCCAAAGCCAAACCCCAACAAACCCAAAGTGATTGAGCATCACTGAAGAAATTGATCCTCGTGGATCCGGCGCTTATTACCTTTAGAAGACTGTGCTTCTTCGGGCGGTTAGGCGTCAAGGTCTAGAAACATCAAGAGGAATTGTGGATCGCCGAGTGACCAAGTATGTGAAGGTTTGGAATGCGCTGAAGACTTACCACGGTGATTGGACCGAGGTCTGCGTGACCTTAGTTCAAGGAGAATCTGGTGAGGACTTGGTGTCACGAGCTGCGTGCTTTCGATGGTGGTGTCCGGGACTACGTGTCCTCGAGTTTAAATACTCAACCGCTCAACCAGGCGTATAAGCTGAGACAGCAGTTGGAACAGGTCTAAAATCATTGTCTTCACCAACCCTAGCTGGTTCTATTTCCTCAACCCTTTCATTTCCTCATTCTTGTGTTGAGTGTTTGTTCATGTCTGTGTTTGAAGATTTTGGTGAAGACTTTCTCAATTTCCTCAGTTCAATTTCTTGATCTGTTCGTCTTCATCTTGTGTTATCCTATGATTCGCTTTTTGTGCTCTGTGATAGTCTTCATTTCATCATGATGACTATGCATGTAATCTGTTATGCTTACTTCGAGTACTTATTCATTGCGTGTATTTCTTATCAAGAATTTCCTCACTGACAAATTCCTCGGTGAAGAATTTGTAAAATTCTCTGAAAATACGCCTATTCACCCCCCTCTAGTCGATATAACTTTCAGTCTACAATGCTCGCATGGAGCTACTCTAGCTAATTGCTCCCACTTTCAATATGTATCCAGATTGAGACTCGAAGTCATCCGGATCGGTGTAAAAGCTTGTATCGGTAACTCTTTCGACGAACTCTTTATCACCTCCATAACCGAAATATATCCTTAGTATTCTAAGGATATTTTTGACATTGTCAAGTGATCCACTCCTGGATCAATATATTGCCTTGCCAAACTCATGCAAGGTACACAATAGGTTTGGTACACATCATAGCATACTTTATAGAACCTATGGCTGAGGCATAGAAACTGATTCTCTTTCTCTTTCTATTTTACGCCATTAATCGCGTTTTGAGTCTTACTCAACTTTACACCTTGCAATACTGGCAAGAACTCCTTCTTTACTATTCCATTTTGAACTACTTCAAAAATCTTGTCAGCGTATGTACTCATTGAGAAATCTTATCAAGCGTCTTGATCTATCTCTATAGATCTTGATGCCCAATATGTAACAGCTTCACCGAGGTCTTTCTTTGAAAAACTCCTTTCAAACACTCCTTTATGCTTTCTAGAAAATTCTACATCATTTACGATCAACAATATGCCATTCACATATACTTATCGGAAAGGTTGTAGTGCTCCACACTCTTTCTTGTAAATACAGGCTTCGCCATAAGTCTGTATAAAACTATATGCTTTGATCAACTTGTCAAAGTGTATATTCCAACTCGAGATACTTGCACCAGTCCATAGATGGACTGCTTGGACCTTACATTTATTTGTTAGCACCTTTAGGATTGACAAAACCTTACGGTTTGTATCATATACAACTCTTCTTTAATAAATCCATTAAGTAATGTAGTTTTGATATCCATTTGTCAGATCACATAAAATGTGGCAATTGCTAACATGATTCAGGACAGACTTTAAGAATCGATCTGAGTTAGAAAATATCATCGTAGTCAACATCTTGAATTTGTCAAAACCCTTTTCGACAAGTCGAGCTTTGTAGATAGTAACACTACTATCAGCGTCCGTCTTCCTCTTGAAGATCCATTTATTCTCAATGGCTTGCCGATCATCGAACAAGTCCACCAAATCCACACTTTGTTCTCATACATGTATTCTATCTCAGATTTCATGGCCTCAAGCCATTTGTCGGAATCTGGGCTCATCATCGCTTCCTCATAGTTCGTAGGTTCATCATGGTCTAGCAACATGACTTCGAACAGGATTCTTGTACTACTACAGTGCGGATCATACTCTGGTTGACCTCGAGGTTGGTAATAACTTGATCTGAAGTTTCATGATCATCATCATTAACTTCCTCACTAATTGGTGTAGGCATCACTAGAACTGATTTGGTGATGAGCTACTTTCAATTTGAGAGAAGGTACAATTACCTCATCAGGTTCTACTTTCCTCCCTCACTTCTTTAGAGAAAACTCCTTCTCTAGAAAGGATCCACTCTTAGCAACAAAGATCTTGCCTTTGGATATGTGATAGAAGGTGTACCCAACAGTTTCTTTTGGGTATCCTATGAAGACGCACTTCTTGATTTGGGTTTGAGCTTATCAGGCTGAAACTTTTCACATAAGCATCGCAACCCCACACTTTAAAAGCAGCGACTTAGGTTTCTTGGTAAACCACAGTTCATACGGTGCCGTCTCAACGGATTTTAGGCGGTGCCCTATTTAACGTGAATGCAGCTATCTCTAATGCATAACCCCAAAGCGATAGTGGTAAATCGGTAAGAACATCATAGATCGCATCATATCTAATAAAATGCAGTTCACGATGTTCGGACACACCATTACGCTGCGGTGTTCCAGGTGGTGTGAGTTGCGAAATATTCCACATTGTTTCAAATGAAGGCCAAACTCGTAACTCAAATATTCGCCTCCGCGATCAGATCGTAGAAACTTTATTTTCTTGTTACGATGATTCTCAACTTCACTCTGAAATTCTTTGAACTTTTAAACTGTTTCAGACTTGTGTTTCATTAAGTAGATATACCCATATCTGCTCAAATCATCTGTGAAGGTCAGAAAATAACGATCTCCGCTGCGAGCCTCAACACTCATCGTACCGCATACATCGGTATTTATTATTTCCAATAAGTCAGTGGCTCTCTTCATTGTTCCGGAGAATGGAGTCTTAGTCATCTTGCCCATGAGGCATGATTTGCAAGTATCAAGTGATTCATAATCAAGTGATTCCAAAATCCCACCAGCATGGAGTTTCTTCATGCGCTTTACACCAATATAACCTAAACGGCAGTGCCACAAATAAGTTGCACTATCATTATTAACCTTGCATCTTTTGGCTTCAATATTATGAATATGTGTATCACTACAATCGATATTCAATAAACCATTCACCTTGGGTGTATGACCATAGAAGGTTTTATTCATGTAAATAGAATAACAATTATTCTTTGACTTAAATGAATAACCGTATTGCAATAAACATGATCCAATCATATTATGCTCAACGCAAGCACCAAATAACATTTATTTTGGGTTCAACACTAATCCCGAAGGTAAAGGGAGTGTGCGATGGTGATCTTATCAACCTTGGAATCACTTCCAACACACATCTTCACCTTGCCCTCAACTAGTCCCTGTTCATTTTATAACTCCTGTTTCAAGTTACTAATCATAGCCCTGAACCAGTATCAAATACCGAGGCTACTATGAATACTAGTAAAGTACACATCAATAACATGTATATCATATATACTTTTGTTCACTTTTCATCCTTCTTATCCGCTAAGTATTTGGGGCAGTTCCGCTTCGATTGACCATTTCCTTTGCGTTAGAAGCACTTTCGGTTTCAGGCTTGGGTCTAGCTTTGGGCTTCTTCATGGGAGTGGCAACTTGTTTGTCATTCTTCTTGAAGTTCCTTTTCTTTCCTTGCCCTTTTACTTTAAACTAGTGGTCTTGTCAACCATCAACACTTGATGCTTTTCTTGATTTCTACCTTCGCGATTTCAGCATCGTGAAGAGCTCGGGAATCGTTTTATCATCCCTTGCATATTATAGTTCATCACGTAGTTCGGTAACTTGGTGATAGTGACTAGAGAACTCTCAATCACTATCTTATCTGGAAGATTAATCCCACTTGATTAAGCGATTGTAGTACTCAAACATTACGAGCACATGCTCCTTTGGTTGAGCTATTCTCCTCCATCTTGTAGGCAAAAATACTTGTCAGAGGTCTCATACCTCTTGACTCGGGCATGAGTCTAAAATACCAATTTCAACTCTTGGAACATCTCATATGCTCCATGGCGTTTCAAAACATTTTTGAAGTCCCGGTTCTAAGCCGTAAAGCATGGTGCACTAAACTATCAAGTAGTTATCATACCGAGCTTGTCAAACGTTCATAAAGTCTGCATTTGCTCTTGCAATAGTTCTGTCACCTAGCGGTGCATCAAGGACATAATTCTTCTATGCAGCAATGAGGATAATCCTCAGATCACGGACCTAGTCCGCATCATTGCTACTATCAACTTTCAACTTAGTTTTCTCTAGGAACATATCATAAATAAAACGGGGAAGCTATACGCGAGCAATTGATCTACAACATAGATATGCAAATACTATCAGGTACTAAGTTCATGATAAATTAAAGTTCAATTAATCATATTACTTAAGAACTCCCCCTTAGATAGACATCCCTCTAGTCATCTAAATGATCACGTGATCCATATCAACTAAACCATGTCCGATCATCACGTGACATGGAGTAGTTCTCAACGGTGAACATCACTATGTTGATCATATCTACTATATGATTCATGCTCGACCTTCGATCTCGGTGTTCGAGGCCATATGCGCATATGCTAGGCTTGTCAAGTTTAACCCGAGTATTCTCGTGTGTACAAAACTGGCTTGCACCCGTTGTATGTGAGCGTAGAGCTTATCACACCCGATCATCACGTGGTGTCTCGACACGACGATATGTAGCGGTGCATACTCGGGAGAACACTTTTACCTTGAAATTTAGTGAGAGATCATCTTATAATGCTACCGTCGTACTAAGCAAAATAAGATGCATAAAAGATAAACATCACATGCAATCAAAATAAGTGATATGATATGGCCATCATCATCTTGTGCCTTTGATCTCCATCTCCAAAGCACCATCATGATCACCATTGTCACCGGCTTGACACCTTGATCTCCATCCTAGCATCATTGTCGTCTCGCCAAGTATTGCTTCTCGACTATCGCTACCGCTTAGTGATAAAGTAAAGCAATTACATGGCGATTGCATTCATACAATAAGCGACAACCATATGGCTCCTGCCGGTTATGCGATAACTATTACAAAACATAATCATCTCATACAACAATTTATATATCATCATGTCTTGACCATATCACATCACAGCAAGCCCTGCAAAAACAAGTTAGGCGTCCTCTACTTTGTTGTTGCAAGTTTTACGTGGCTGCTCGGGACTTCTAGCAAGAACCGTTCTTACCTACGCATCAAACACCGCTAGCCACACTGTGTGCAAAGCCGTCGGTAGAACCAGTCTCATGAACACGGTCATGTAATGTCGGTCCGGGCCGCTTCATCCAACAATACCGCGAAACAAAGTAAGACATCTTTGGTAGCGATATGACTATTATCGCCCACGACTCATTGTGTTCTACTTGTGCATATAATATCTACGCATAGACTTGGCTCGATACCACTATTGGGGCAGCGATATTTCAAAAAAATTACCTACGATCACGCAAGATCTATCTAGGAGATGCATAGCAGCGGGGAGAGTGTGTCCACGTACCCTCGTGAACCAGCAGGCGTTTAGTAGCGTGGTTGATGTAGTTGAATGTCTTCTCGATCCAACCGATCCAAGTACCGAGCGTCGGCACCTCCGTGATCAGCACGTTCAGCTCGGCGACGACCCTCAAACTCTTGATCTAGTTGAGGCCGAGGGAGAGTTCCGTCGATACGATGGCGTGGTAGCGGTGATGATAAAGTTACTCGGTGCAGGAGGCCGCCTAAGCACTACGATATGGTGAAGTGTGTAACTTTGGAGGGGCACCGCACAGCTAAAAGATCAACTTGTGTCTTCTAGGGTGCCCCCTCCCACGTATATAAAGGAGGGAGGAGGGAGGCGGGCCGGCCCCTGAGGCGCAAGAGGAGTCCTAGGACTCCTAGTCCTAGTAAGTTCCACCAAATAGAGAGGGAAGGAAGGAGAGGAGAGAAGGAGAAGGAAAGAGGCGCCCCTCCTAGTCAATCGGACAAGCCCTTGGGGGCACAGCCTGCCCTCTGGACCTTCCTATCTCTCCCTAAGGCCCATGAAAGCCCATTAGTTCCCCGGGGTTCGATATATATCATTCTTTATGTCTCAACCATTTGAGACTCCTCGTCATGTTCGTGATCTCATTCGGGACTCGAACAAACTTTGGTACATCAAATCACATAACTCATAATACAAATCGTCATCGAGCGTTAAGTGTGCGGACCCTACGGGTTCGAGAACTATGTACACATGACCGCGACCGTCTCGGTCAATAACCAATAGCGGAACCTGGATGCTCATATTGGCTCCTCGTATTCTCTGAAGATCTTTATCGGTCGAAACCGCATAACAACATACCTTGTTCCCTTTGTCATCGGTATGTTACTTGCCGAGATTTGATCGTCGGTATCCTCATACCTAGTTCAATTCCATTACCAGCAAGTCTCTTTACTCATTCCATAATGCATCATCCGTAACTAACTCATTAGTCACATTGCTTTCAAGGCTTATAGTGGCGTGCATTACCGAGAGGGCCCAAAGATACCTCTCCGATACATGGAGTGACAAATCCTAAGCTTGATCTATGCCAACTCAACAAACACCATCGGAGACACTTGTAGAGCATCTTTATAATCACCTAGTTATGTTGTGACGTTTAATAGCACACAAGGTGTTCCTACGTTATTCGGAGTTGCATAATCTCACAGTCAGAGGAACATGTATAAGTCATGAAGAAAGCAATAGCAATAAAACTAAACGATCATTTATGCTAAGCTAACGGATGGGTCTTGTCCATCACATCATTCTCCTAATGATGTGATCCCGTTCATCAAATGACAACACATGTCTATGGTCAGGAAACTTAACCATCTTTGATTAACGAGCTAGTCTAGTAGAGGCATACTAGGGACACTTTGTTGTGTCTATGTATTCACACATGTATCAAGTTTCCGGTTAATACAATTATAGCATGAATAATAAACATTTATCATGATATAAGGAAATATAAACAACAACTTTATTATTGCCTCTAGGGCATATTTCCTTCAAATATATGATAAAAGATACACTGGGGGGGCATAATTTTCACTAGAGGCTTCTCTCTTGAAAATAGCATATGGTGGGTCACACTATAATTTGTAGTATCCAATAATTTAGCAAAAAAATTATATTATAAAAACAAAGATCAATATGTAGAAGGGAACTATTTGAAAAAACGCTCCAAATTACATAGATATAGACAAACAAATAAGAAGCATGCATGCATCATTGATATTTTCTTAGTTGCACGGGTGACACGGGTGGCGACGACCACCACCAGTCAAAGCCCTACCCCCTTACCTCCGCCACTTCCGATTGACGCCTAGTGCATCATGAGTGCAATGGGACATCTTTCTCTCCCTCATGCGCCATCTTGGGGTGCATGTGGGTGACCTATGCTCGTCGGCGCCACCGTTGGTGAGTGCCCTCCTCCTTCAACAAGTGGATTATGAGTACTATCTCCATGACTCCTATCGCTCAAATTGATGATGCACAAGTAAGTTTGGTGTCAGATCCCATTGGTGGTGCTAGTTGGACATGGAAAAGTGTTGTGGTCAAAGATAACCTCATACCCCGGATGTAGATGCAATACTCAACATTCCAATCAAATCGGAAGGCGAGGATTTGTTGGCATCTTGGCATGGGCATTTGAAAAGACCAGGATTTATGTTGTAAGAGTCAACATATCAATCTCTAATGACTCAAAATAAGCAACGAGCTCTAGAGGAAGGGCGATTTGAAACTTCAAAATTAGATAAACAGTTGTAGTCTTGGCTATGGAAGCTCAAAGTTGTGCCCAAGGTGACATTCTTTTGGTGTCACGTGATGTGAGGGATTCTTCCCATCGAAAGTTTTTTTAACCATCATCATGTCTTGAGTGAAAGCAAGTGCAAAATATGCCTTCATGAAGATGAAGATATGATGCATGCACTTCTAAATTGTTCCCATGCAAGGATGTTCTCGAGGAAGCTCCGGAAGGCTCAAGATCAAATGTCCATAACTCCATCCTCTCACATGGTTGAAGGATATCTTATGTGATTCTATATTTTAGAAGCCGATAGAAAAGCTGATTTCAATCATGTGTGCTATTTGGACTTCCCAAATAATATTACACATGATAAAGTGGAGCTTAATCAAGTTCAATCGATGAAGCGACACGTGAGTCGTTGGCCATGCTTGATCTTTCAAGAGAGCATGCTCGCGTCTTACCTGGTCATGGTTGGCGTACACGGGAGGATTGATCAAAATTTGATGGGCCTTTCGCCAATGAGGAGCTGGAGGGTGGGAGAACCTACTCGCCCTTATGGTTCCAGTGTAAGCCCTATTTAGTGATGGCAGACCCTCCCATATCTGAAGCATATGCACTCCAAGACAGTCTCATCTTTGCAAAGCTTGAGGCTTGAGAAGGTTGCCATGGAGACCGATTGTCTAGAGATCCTCAATCTCTAGAATACACACCGCACCCCTAGGGCGTCGGTGGTGCCTGTCCTTATTGAAATTGCGGAGTATGCCTCTTCGTTTAGTTCTTTTGTTTTTCAACATGTAATGAGGTCAAACACATGTGCCCACTTTTTGCGAAGCAGGTAATCACACTGGAGGTCACGGAATGTTGGTTAGCCTCTACGCCTAGTGTCGTGGTTATTTCACTCACAATACATATAGGGATGCGTATGAAGGGCGTCGTGCCTACCCAAAAGGTATAGATGGCAGTACACACAAAAGAATTATATAGGTTCAAGCCCTCGTAGAAGATAATCCACGTGTTTTGCTCTTGCAAGTAAGGTTAAAAATGAGTTATGCCCTCATCCCAGGACCCTCCTCCTGCCCGCTATGAGGGTGTCATAACAAGTTGTTATTAATGCTAATAGTAATGGCCATGCATGATCGACTACTTCATGGCCATAACTAGGTAATAACGGTTGTAGTTAAATGAATATTGCACCGTTGGATAACGGGTGCATTAAATGCACTTGGAGATCATGGGCGACGCCCCCCTCGATCGACCAAATAACTATTGGCCTGCCGGTAAACGACTAAATGAAATGATTGCTTGACTGTAGGCTTGAGACCAATCGGAGAAAGCCCTCCTGATTGGTTGTCCCACGGGCCTAGGCCTTTAAATGCTATCCTGGGGTGAAAGCACCTTTCTACCACCCAGGAGCAAATGCTCCTGGTGTGAACAATAAAATTAAAAAATGGGAATTTTTTTTATTTTTTTACATACTTTCACAAATGTTTGTTGTGCATGCAAAATTTCATCACGAAATCACATACGTGGAAGTTGTGCAAAAAAACAAAACAAAATCAGAGCTCTAAAATGCTTTTGTAAGTAACATAACATTAATTTTGTTTTTTTTACCACGCCTTCCACCAATGTGATTTTGCGATGAAATTTTACCGCACAACAAACATTTGTGTAATATCTAAAAAATTCAGATTTTTTTTTATTTTACTGTTCACATCCCGGTACCTAGTCTTTTTGTGTTGAATAAAGCTCTCCAAATTTTTCAGAAAAGATGATGTAGAAGCCTGAGGACTTTTCATTCCTTTTTGCAGAAAAAAGCACACTCACCGGATTGGATAGTACAGAATTTGTTACATGTTATTTTCTGGCTAAGAAATGTGATAACATGGGTTCATTGCGGAGTCTCGTACAACGAAGCTTGGAGCCTGCCCTTGGCTCTTCTCTACCATTTCTTCAGTTTAGCCTGCTGACTGGACGGGAGCACGCAACTGCCTATCTCTATCAAAACAAAACAAAAGGTTGAACAAACACGAGTCAGATCACGCATATCTGGCCAATAACTACACCTTGCAAACGTGGCCGTGATGGTCCCCGATATACTAGATCGACCGAGTAGTGACTCACTCGGTTGCTGGTAGACGACGGAGCCAGCGCCGTTGAAGTTGCACGAGCCGTCGGCCCGGCCGTTGCGCTGGTAGAAGTCGTTGAATGCGTAGGACGCGTGCGCGACCTCGGTGTCGGGGTCGAAGCACCTCGCGCCCGGCTGGATGGCGCTGCAGTCCGCGCCGTGGCCGCACGCGTACTCCAGCGCCGCCTGGAGCCGTGCGTCTCCGGCCGCCGCGTTCGCCACGCACCAGCTCATGTTCGGGTCGCAGATGCCTGTCTCGTCAAGTTAGATCACCATGAGGTGCACAACAAAATGTCGAAATAGTATTCTCAACACTTCAAACTGTGCATCTCACCTGCAGGTTGCTGGAAGACGATGGAAGCGGCGCCGCTGAAATCGCAGGTCCCGCTGGCCCGTCCTTGCGCTGGTAGAAGTCGTTGAACGCGTAGGAGGAGTGCGCCGCCAAGGTGTTGGGCTCGTAGCACGGCTTCCCGGGCTGGATGGCGCTGCAGTCCGCCCGTTGCTGCACGCGTAGTCCAGCGCCGCCTGCAGCCGCGCATCCCCGACGCCCGGGTTCGCCACGCACCAGCTGCCCGGGGCAGGGCTGGGGCCGAAGTCGACCGGGTACACGGGCTGCCCGTCCGGGTAGAAGAGCGAAGTTCTGCTCGTCGGCGGGCTTCTTGTTCTCGTTGAAAAGGGCGAAGATGTACACAGAGACGTCGGCGTCGGGCCTGTACAGGGTGCCGGCGTTGCCGGAGCGCGCGCGCTTGATGAGGTTGGCGTTGAACGCCTGTGCGTTTTCCTTTGTGGCGCCCACCTTGTTCGGGCAGTAGGAGCACCACCCGGACTCGCCGGTCCTGGCGGGCACCCGCTGGCTGCGCCTCCCCTGCTCACCGTCCCTGCAGCGGTGCGCAGCACGCTGCTAGCAGAGGACTCGAGGTTGTCCATGGCGTAGTACACGGCGTCGAGCTGGGCGTCGAAGAGGTTGGAGTACGTGAGGGCCGGTCACGGGGTCGACGACGCCGGCGTTGGGGCGGAACGTCGCGTAGTTGAGGTCGATCACGTTGGGCTGGGACGTGTACGTGTGGTACGGGTAGATGTTGACCATGAGGTAGGAGCCGGTCTGCTCCAGGAAGTCGAGCATGGGGCTCATCACCGACTGCGCGATGTCGTCCCGGAACGCGCTCCTGGACGGCGGAACGACACCTTGAGCGCGTCGAACGCGACCGGCGTGGTCACCTTCACGGCGTCGCCGAGGCCCAGGGTGACCAGCGCCGCCCGCACGTTCCTCATGGCCGGGAGGAGCTGCGGCGTGAGCTGCGGCGCCTGCTGGAAGACCTCGTTCCCGACCGTCACGCCGCGGATGTCCGTGGCCGGGTAGTAGGGCGCCAGGTTGCTGCTCGCCCACCGGAGCGCGTACGACGGGTCGCCGGCCGCCGAGGCCAGCATCTCGTTGGGCAGCGCCACGACCACCTTGATGCCGGTGTTGGCCATCGCCCGCAGCACGGCCGGGTCGGTGTCGTACACCCTCACCGTCGTGATGCCGTTCTTCTTCAGCAGCTGCGCCGCCGCCGCCGGGTCCATCAGGTTGTCCCCGACCCTGCCATAGCACACGCCCACCTCGCCCGCCTCTGCGATGCACGGAAGCAAAAAGGCGTCATGGTTACATGACCGCGCCGGCGCCTGTTTCAAAAATAGCTGCCTTGATCTGTACGGCTCCGTGATTAATTACCTGCACCGGAAAAGAAGAGCGGTGGAAATGCGGCGCCGAGAAGGGCGAGGAGGAGGCGAGCGAGTGCCATGCTTTGCTGAGGGAGTCGGGGGCGGACGAGTCAGGCGATTGGGAACAAAAGGGTTGTTGGGGTTTATAACCAACATCGTGCGTCCACGCCATTGATGGAGATGGAGTACGTGGGCGCAGCCGGCCGGAAGGCTACCGGGTTTTCCTTGGCCATAAGCCCATAACACGATAAGATCTCTAATCTAACACACTATTAAAGATGCATGAGTACGACGGATGCCCCGCTAGCTAAGTAGGACCCGTCATCTGTCTTCTGTCATCTCATGCGTGCAAGTTGTGGAAAACTTGCAGCAACTTGAAAATGTGCACAATGCAATGCAGTAGTGTCAATTACGCTGCACACCACACGCCATGATGGCACTCTGGTGGAGAAAAGGAATTCTCTCCATTCTTTTTTTTTTTGCGAGAATAATACTCCATTCACTCATGCCTTTCGCATTTGGTCTCAAAGTTTGAATCTAGTTTATCCATTGAATCGAAAGTCTATCCGTTTGCATCTTTGTGTTCTTTGTGATGAATACGTTGAAACAAGGCCACTCTTAAATGCATTTGACAAGTTTTAGCAATTGAAATCTGAAACATGATGAAACCCTATGAAACATAGTAAAACAATATCTTTCTGTGTGAAACGTATATTGAGTTTTCACCAACTTTCATCAAGTTCTATAGTGACAAACATTATGATAAACCAAGTTTCACCATGTTTTCTATCCATCACTTTGACACACAATTTAACGACATGACACAATATGATACAAGACAAAATAGAATATAACAAACTAAGCGCTATGGACCAACATTATCAAGTTTTATTATGTTATTTTGTGTTGTATCATGTATCGCTATATTACATACAGTTTCATGTTAAAATTAAATCTTGTCATACGAAATGAAACATAATGGAAAAAACCGGGCACCCCATCCCCACACATGGGCGGCCCAAAAGTGGGTGTGTGTGTGTGTTACCTCTCCTAGCGATGTGTGCGCTAACTATGAGAGCATTGTAAGAGAGATCAAACAGTGAGCAGCCAATTATAACTGCAAATTTACCTTGAAGAAGAGAACGGCAAATGAACAAGCGAGATAGTTTAGCTAAGTTTTCCAATTCTATGGACGAGGCGCCATGTTTGGTTTCAACCCCACGATCCTTATTGTATACCACTTCAAGTGACATTTGATCAATAAAGCTTAGCCCCCCCCTCTAGGAGGTCTCGGCGAGATAGGATGCCCCGGCTCCTAAATGGACCGGCCAGGTTGGGAGGAGCTGGCTCTCTAAGCGCATTTTTTGGTTTATTACTTTTACTTATCTTTCTAAAAATTCCTAAAACTTATATTTCTAAAATGGAATTTTTCAAAAAAATAAATAAATGTTCATCGCGCATTCAATTTTGTGTGTGTAAATTGTAAAAAAATGTTTGCTCAATTCAAACAAAATGTTGATAGCATTCTAAATTGTTCACTCTTTTCAAAAATGTTCATTAAAATTTTGGAATTGTTTATACAATGTAATTAAAATATTCACATAATTCAAAACAAAGTTCCAGCCATTCAGGAATTGTAAGGGCACTTTAAAAAATGTTCACATGTTTTGAAGAAATGTCCTTTTTTTGTTTGCTTTTTGCATGGTTCTTTCTTTCTTTCTTTTTTTTTTACCATGTTCACTTTTTATTTTTTATTTCACTACTTTCATATGCCCGTGTGTTTTGCAGGAGTGTTTTTTATGAGTAGCAACAATAGAGATAATAGTTGTGTCCATCAAAAGCGGTATCCATACGGTGGGTGACAGGCGAGCAGATGGGGTCTTCTCACGGTCATGTTTGGCCATGAGATCTTGATAGTGGTGGGTTTGGCCAGCGTGGTGGCAACCACCCAACTCATGCCTTTTTCCCTCCGGGTCTGTCTCCGTCTCGGGGCTGTGGCTGCCTTTCTCATTTGGTTGCTGTGCGGCGACCTTCAGGGTAAGGTTGCTTGGTCCATTGTCTCCTACAACGATGTAATCAGATGAATTACTAATTGCAGTGCATATATCCCGTTTCATCACTACAATTAATGCATAACCGGGAATGAATGCCCCCCTTTATCATGGTTTATTCTTTTTTATTTTTTAGCGCTTACGCGGCCACAATTTTTTTTAATTAGATCGAAACCAGCACATTCTCTTTTATTGACACGTGCCTATAATTTCTTTCAATTATAGCCAACCGACATTTTTTTTATTGGCACGTGCAAGCTACCACCGTCAATAATTTATGGAGTCCCTCGTTCTGCTTATGATTCTCGAGACAACTTCCTTATTTCTGGACAACCTATGGACATATAAAAACTGATGTGATTTAATATAAAGCTCCAAGGCAGGACTATTCCTATCACAAACTAGCACAATAGGGAAGGTCCAAAGTTCAATCCCCTCATGGCCTAATTTTTTACTGTTTGTTCATTCGGTAGAAAAAGAAATGCATGGTAGGCGCAGCGGAGACAAGCGGAAAAATTAAGGAACTACATGCGGAATGGACGGAACAAACTTGATACATATATATTTGTTTTTCTTGGGCCATTTGCATGGGAGCTACTATATGATGCTAGTGGTGTCAAATAGCGTGTGGGACGTACATCAGTTTTGTGTCTGGGCCAGCGCAATGACTGGCACAGAAACAAGTTGTGTTTGTAAGGCATGTGTAAAAATCGAAAAAAATGACACATTAAACTCACGGCTACAAAGACACGCCCATGTGCTGCTAGCCACTTGAACAAACACGTACTACAATCCAATGGCCAACACGAATATTTAAGAACATATTACAGTGTCAGATTTGAAATATATTTTTTATTTTTTTTTGAAAATTCTAAAAATAATGAATATTTAAATATTCTTCGAAACATGAACATTTTTTTTGAAAATTCCATACATTTTTGGAAAAACATGAATAAATTTTGAAACAGGATCATTTTGGAAATTGACAAATATTTTTCGAAAACAAGAAGCTTTTCTAAAAACATGAATGTTTTGTGAATTTTGTGATCAATTTTTTATACAAGAACATGTTTTGAACATTCGGAACAATTTCATAAAATATGTTTTTTTAACACCAACATTATTTTGAATTTATGAACATTTCACTAAAACAAGAATATTTTTAGAACAGCGTATGGTTTTTAAAATGTATTTTTGTCCTAAAATGTCGAAGAATTTTGGACAAGTTAAACATTTTCTGAAAAAATGTGAACATGCTTTTAATTTTTAACAAATTACGGAAAGAGAACAAAAATTTAGAGTTCTGAGCATTTTTGAAAACGGGAACACAATTTGGAATTCTGAACATTATTAAAAATTGAGCAAATATTGAAATTCTGAACATGTTTTCAAAATTTGAATTTACTACAAAAGGAAAAGAAAAGTAAAAATTGAAGTTCTAAACATTTTTAAAACAGGGACACAATTTTGCAATTCTGAACGTTTTTCAAATATTTGAACAAAATAGATGTTCTAAACATGTTTTCTGAAATTTGAATTTACTACAAAGGAAATAAAAATAAATTTAGAAGAAAAAAGAAACAGAAAAGGAGAAAGGAGAAAGGAAAAGAAATATAAACAGAACAAGTTAAACATAAAAACTGGCCGACCCAGTCTTGGGAGCCCTGTGCGAAGGTCCAACTATTTGATGCATGGATATCAAAAAAAAAAAAACTATTTGATGCATGCAAGAAATAGAGTTTTCTCAACCGCATGGGCAGGTAAATAAGTGGACTAGTTTTGCTGGGCTAGAGCGTGAGAGGCGCACGTATGGAATTCTGAGAAACAGGTTTTCTTTTCTAACAACGATGGACGCACAAAATTTTAGTACTACCTCGAATAAAAAAACTCTTTTCACATCTTTTTAAATCATAAATATTTTTAATTCATGAACAGTTTTTTTAATTATGAATATTTTTCGTTTCAAAATTTGAAACTATGGATATTTTTGAAAGTTGTGAACATTTTCTGAACCGACAATTTTTTAAATACACAATCAACTTTTGTTTTGATTAATTGCTTTTGAAAGGCACAATTTTGAATTGATGTACATTTTGTTGAACCGATGAACTTTTTGTTGAAATTTGGGAGCGACTTTCGTAATTCATGTTTATTTTCTACTTTTTGTGAACATTTTTTTAAATTTCATGAACATTGTTTTCATAGTTACAAACGCTTTTTAATATGCAAACGTTTTTGTTGAAGTCATGGTCATTTTTATTTACTGAATATTGTTTCATACTGGTGAGCTTTTTAAATATTTTTCTAAATCATGCACATTTTGGAATCCATGAAAATTTTATGATTTGCCAAATATATTTTAATCATGGTAAAATTGAATTCACGAAATTATTTTGACTGTTTTTAAAATGGCAATTTGTTTTAAATTTTGAACTTTTAAAAATCCTGATAGGAAAAACTTTAAAAACAGTTTTTAGGGATAGAAAAAGATAGAAAAAAAAAAGAAAAATGGTGAAATGAAAATAGGGCTTCCCTTTCTTTTAGCCATAAACCAAAGCTTTATTGAATGTTACCAAGGTTTACATGAATAGAAAACGGGTCATGGGGTGTTCCCAGCCACAAATGGCGGCCTTGATCTAAAGTACAGGAAAGCTTTGCTAAACTATGAGCTTGAACATTCGACGCTCTGCGTTTAAACACGATTTGACAGTCCGAAAACTCCTCTGGGTGCCCTTGATTTCTTTGATGATAGCCAAAGTGTCCACAACTCCCATCGTTAATTTCCTGGACAACCGACTTATAGTCACATGCATTAATGACCTTTTGAAGCAAGAGATCCTGGGCCAAAGCCATGGTCTCTCGGCAAGCGAGCCTCCTTTGAAGCGGGATCACAAATACTTGAGAATATCTATGCCGATGAGCCAAGGAAAAGACCAGTGTGGTCGCGACAAAAAGCGGCGGAGGTTCCCCTGTTTGTGTTTTCACACCCATCATCAACTTATATTTTGGCAAATCCCTTAGCCGGGACCTTACATCTCCGGCTTTTTTGAGCAACCACACAAAGCTTTTATTAACCCGTCACAGCGTTTACATGGACGAAATGAATACCGTGAGGATGGCCTAACCATACATGGCGACCAACCCCAAGTGTTAAAGCTAACCCGCTAGATTGTGAGCTTCATAGTTTGAGCTCCTAAATTCATGAGCTATAGTACAAGAATTAAAATCATGCTGGTGCGAAATGATCTCTGTATAATTGCACCATGAGCTGCTCCACTCCCGATCGTATCTCCTCCACTACCCTCGACAATCAGATACAATATGGATAGTTTGTAGCTGTAGATCGAGGTCGCGAGATCGATGCTTCTCTAACCGCCATCGCCTCAAGAGTAGCTCGTCTCCTATCGTTCGAAGACAACTACCGATGCCCCAAGAAATGCACGGTGTGATCCTGCTGATTGCACCCACTATCGGCTGACCGTAACAATTGCATCTGTATTTACTTTCACAACCCCACGGTGGTACAATCCATCGATTGGGCGCGGAGCTGGAGCAGAAGGTTTTGGCGTGACTCGCTTTATAACACGAAGATTGGCTAGTTGCGAAGATATGAATCCATGAATGGCTTGCGGGCTTTGAAAGATGTCTTCATAGATTGCTTTCCTTCTTGCCTTCCAAATGGCCCACAAACTCAACGCTAGGCGTACAAACTCTTCCCCACTCAAAGCCTCCTGCATAATGAACAACCACTTCTTCGCTCCATCCTCCCGAATAATGCTAAGCTGATCAAGAATCGCTTCCGAAGATAGAGCCCAGGTGCTTCTAGACATTGGGCAGTGTAATAGGGCATGTTTCCATGTATCCGCTGCCCACATAAGACACACGCGATCGAAGTTGACATGTTGTGCTGGTGCAAAACTTGGTGACGGAATAGAGTGTCGTGCCAATCTCAAAGGAACATCGCACCTTAGGTGGGGTGGTGCTTTCCATATTGAGCTCCACTCCTTGCTCTTGGACATAGCGTTAGAAGAATCCTCCCTTTGATCAATATAGTTTTCCGGCTTGACTTTGTTCTATCCAACATTCGTATGCGAAGCCATAGTAAATAAACCGTGGGGTTTTCATTCCATGCCAGAGTTGTTGATCCGTCTCAAACAACGAGGATCTTGAGAATCTCTTGGTGTCAAAGCGTGTGAAGATCGACTGACCATGTCTTCTCTCCATGCAGCGGTAGTGGTGTCAATTAAGTCCGCCACAAGTTGGGCGGATTCTATACTAAAAAGCAAATTGGTCGTTTGAATCTATCTCTGGGTATCAATTATGATCCCAAATCCTGGTGGTCTCCCCATTCCCAATCCTCCTTATAATTCCTTGCAGTAATACCTCCTTCCCATCCAAGATGGCCCTCCATATCTGTGACGGGTGGGATCCAAGCTCCGCCTCGAGAAGGGACCGATCAGGAAAGTTGTGGCACCCTGGCTCAGAGAAACCGGAACGCCCCGTACTCTAGCCCAGAGATCGAGGAGAAGTCTTCTGGAATACGACACTGCTTAGCATAGAACAAATCATCTCTTTATTACAATCTCTATGGATACAAGGGTTACATCGGCATGGCGACACTCGCCTTCCACGGTTGCTCCATGCAAGCAGCGAGACAACCCAATGCAGCGGAATAACTCTAGCAAAGCGAACAATGGCGACGGTGATGAACTCCACTCTGCAGGGACCACAGGTGGGCAACTTATCCTAGCTGCAAACAAGGAATCCACGACAAACAAGCAATCAAGTCGGCATGATCGCAAGCGGCATGACACACCGGTCGATACATTGAATGTACTTGCAAGCTCACGACAACAAAACAATCAAGGCAGACAATAGCATGGCAATTATAGGTTAACAAGGATTAACATGATACTATCAAAACAACATGGCATGAACAACATTATACATGTAGAACAATACGAGCATGGCATGAACATATAAACATGATGACACTATCATGCAACATGATGACATCATCATGCACCAACTTACTACTGACGGGTTACCTCGTAACCAACACGGACATCACTACGATCATCTCGGGATCCAATCAAGCTTGGTATTAACAATACCGTAGTAATCATTACATGACCACAAGGGCTTGATCTTCACCCTTGACTCTCGCATAACACCTCAAATATTCATCAACTCGGTATCCTCGATACCATGATGATCATCTCACGATCACAAATCTCACGATCACAACCACAAATATCCATTGATCGTCTCAACGTATCTATAATTTTGATTGCTCCATGCTATATTATCTTCATTTTGGACATTATTGGGCTTTATTATTCACTTTTATATCATTTTGGGACTAACCTATTAACAGGAGGCCCAGTCCGAGTGCTTGTATTTTTCCTATTTGAGTTTAGCGAGAAAAAGAATATCAAACGAGTCCAAACGGAATGAAACCTCCGGGAGCGTGATTTTGGACGAACATGATCCAGGAGACTTGGACCCTATGTCAAGAAACAAAAGAGGAAGCCACGAGGTAGGGGGGCGCGCCTACCCCCCCAGGGTGCGCCCTCTACCCTCGTGGGCCCCCTGTTGCTCCACCGACGTACTCCTTCCTCCTATATATACCTACGTACCCCCAAATGATCAGATACGGAGACAAAAACCTAATTCCACCGCCACAACCTTACAGCCTTACCTGATCCCATCTTGGGGCCTGTTAGGAGCTCCGCTTGGGGGCATCCATCACGGAGGGCTTCTACATCAACACCATAGCCTCTCCGATGAAGTGTGAGTAGTTCACCTCAGACCTTCGGGTCCATAGTTATTAGCTAGATGGCTTCTTCTCTCTTTTTGGATCTCAATACAATGTTTTCCCCCTCTCTCGTGGAGATCTATTTGATGTAATCTTCTTTTTGCGGTGTGTTTGTTGAGGCGATGAATTGTGGGTTTATGATCAAGATTATCTATGAACAATATTTGAATCTTCTCTGAATTCTTTTATGTATGATTGGTTATCTTTGCAAGTCTCTTGAATTATCAGTTTGGTTTGGCCTACTAGATTGATCTTTCTTGCAATGGGAGAAGTGCTTAGCTTTGGGTTCAATCTTGTGGTGTCCTTTCCGGTGTGATGGGGCAGCAAGGCACGTATTGTATTGTTGCCATCGAGGATAAAAGATGGGGTTTTTATCATATTGCATGAATTTATCCCTCTACATCATGTCATCTTGCTTAGGCGTTACTCTGTTTTCATGAACTTAATACTCTAGATGCATCTGGATAGCGGTCGATGAGTGGAGTAATAGTAGTAGATGAGGCGGGAATCGGTCTACTTGTCTCGGACGTGATGCCTATATACATGATCATACCTAGATATTCTCATAACTATGCTCAATTCATCAATTGCTCAACGATAATTTGTTCACCCACCGTAAAATACTTATGCTCATGAGAGAAGCCACTAGTGAAACCTATGGCCCCCGGTCTATCTTCATCATATTAATCTTCCAACACTTAGTTATTTCCGTTGCCTTTTACTTTGCTTTTATTTTACTTTGCATCTTTATCACAAAAATACCAAAAATATTATCCTACCATATCTATCAGATCTCACTCTCGTAAATGACAGTGTAGGGATTGACAACCCTTATCGCGTTGGTTGCGGATTTATTTGTTTTACAGTAGGTGCGAGGGACTCATGCGTAGCCTCCTACTGGATTGATACCTTGGTTCTAAAAAACTGAGGGAAATACTTACGCTACTTTGCTGCATCACCCTTTCCTCTTCAAGGGAAAACCAACGCAGTGCTCAAGAGGTAGCATCCATCAACTCGGTATCCTCGATACCACAGTGATCATCTCACGATCACAACCAATCTCTTTCTCATTATCGAACCAGGGTTGTTATTAAGAAAGTTATTAGTATTACTATTGACCCACAGTGTGACCAACTACGAACTGGGCCCTTATCTGCGGGCGCGGCTATCGATAGATTTAATACACACTCTGCAGAGGTTAGCACACTGTACCCACACCATGGAACCCATGGCCGCCTCCCATTCGGTGGACCAGCGATGTTCAAACAAAACTGTCCTCTTGCCATGACACTCTCCCGCCACTCCGACCAACTCTCTGGGTTAAGTCATGGGTGGCCCGTGCCTACCAAGGCATCAAGGGCCACCGTCGTGGCAAACATAAGCGGTCCCAAGCAGGGACAAGGTACCATAACAACAACAATGGGCACACAAGGCTTATGTCCTCCTACGATCGGTGTGGCTTGCCCATCACCTTCCCTCATTGGAGGCACCGGTGAGAGACATGACAATAGACCCAGTTAGGACCTTCCATAAAGGCAAGCGTGGTTGCACTGGTCAGCTCGATATGGTGGCACCATGACTCAGTCAACAGTTGTTCAAGTTCAATTTAATCGGTTAAACTTGAATGCAATATGTTGAGCCATGATAAAATAACATGATGCAATTACAATGCATGAGCATGATATAAGCATGGGTGCGACAACCATATCAACAATGAATCATATCCAGCTGAGCATGTAATAACGAGCATGAATATCACAAGTACAACACTATTCATAGCATAACATGACCACTAGCATCAATAATAAATACCATGCAAGAACATATCAATAACATTACCGAGTAAGCAGGTTAACCAACTAACGACAAAGTAACAATGCATATTAGCGGTTTTCGGTAACCGATGTTAGTCATGCCTTTGAAGAACATGACCAACCCAACATTTACTACTATCAAGCATGACCAATATGAAAGTAATACTAGCGGGTAGAACATGACAACTTAGCATGGCGGTAGTCACCGATCCATAAGCATAACCGAAATAACGGCGGTAGTAGCAAAACAAACATACGAGTTATTAAAGATTCAAGTTGAAAACCAATTCTCTGCATGGCTATCATGCAAATGGTGGTTGTGGCTTGCACGGGGATGAAGAATGCACGGGAGAAGTGCGGAAACATCACGAGAAGATTCACCGAAATAGTTCTCTCTCGGAGGGGCTGTTTATGGGCAAGGGCAAAGTGGTCATTTCAGTATGTAAAACCATAGTAAAATGATACCAATAGAACGTGCTTGATGAGACAAATATGTGGGTGTTGGATTCACCTCAATCAGTCTCGAGCAAAAAGTTATAGCCCGGCGAAGTTAGGGGACCAATCTGTAAAAATAACTCTACAAACAGGCCTGGATGGAAAATTGGAAGCGCATTTAGTGAAATCGCCTTTAGAAAAGAGAAAATGCATTTGGGGCGAAGTGGAAATAGAATCGCCTTCTAAAGGTGGCGTACTCTGGAGGTTGACACCTCCACTTATCCGCGTGGCGAGGAGGCGGGGCTGGTCAGCGATGTCGGTGGGAAGCGACACCTATGGGATCACTGGAATCCCTTCTATGGTTGTGGGCGCGGGGATCGTGAGAAGCGGGACCAGCGAGGCGACACAAAGGGATTTTACCCAGGTTCGGGCGAGGATGAGTAAAACCCTAGTCTGCTTTGGTGGATGTATTTAGTGTTCTTGAGCTCTCGAACTAGCTCTAGGTGCTGCGAGATTTCAAAGAGCGAATCCTTTTCCGATCGCCTCGGGCCTCCTTTTATAGGAAAAGGGGTGCCATAGTTACAAGCGAGGAGGTGGAAAGGGCTACATCGCTGCAAGGTTATCCCTTGTATTCTGAGGACAAGATGCATTTAATCGAGGCTTAGGTGTCCCTTCGCTTTATTGGGGATGGGGCGAGGCCGTCCCATCCGTCGCCGCTCCTCCTTGCCGACCACAGCGCTGGCCAGTGATGCATGCGGTGCCATGTAGGTAGGCAGGCAGCTGAGGTGGCGCGGTGGTGGAGCCTCCATGAAGGATTGCATGCCGCCATGCAGGTGCATGCCCAGCTGGTTGGGTCGGCAGCTACAGGAGCAGCGGCGAAGACTTATCTGGTGCGGGCTGGCGGTGGCCCGGCTGGTGCTGGCGAGAGCCTTGTCGGGTGGCCCGGCAAGGGTCTTCTGATGGCACTTGGCCTCCCGGCAAGGTTCTTGCCGGGTGGCCCGAAGAGGTCTTCTGATGGCGGCTGGCCTCCCGGCAAGGGTCTTGAGGGGTCTTGTGGGTTTCTTTGGTGAGGATGGCTGCCTTCTTATCCTCATTTGATCTTGAGCATCCTATGTCTTCACAAAGATCCGCATGCCACCACGGAGGTGCCTCGAGCCCTGCCCTAATGCATTTATGTGAGCATTTGTAGCGCCCCGATTCAACCGTACACTAATCATGCGCGCAAATGTATGCGATCAAGATCGAGGTCTCACAGGAAGATATCACAACACAACTCTAAAACATAAATAAGTCATACAAGCATCATAATACAAGCCGGGGCCTCGAGGGCTCGAATACAAGTGCTCGATCATAGATGAGTCAGCGGAAGCAACAATATCTGAAATCTGGACATAAGTTAACAAGGTTGCCTTAAGAAGGCTAGCACAAAGCGGGATACAATCGAAAAGAGCAGGCCTCCTACAGGATCCTCTAAACTACTCCAGGTGGTCGTGAAGTGGGCTGCCGCGTAGTAGTAGGCACCTCCGGTGTAGTAGGAGTCGTGTCGTCGGCAGTGGAGTCTAGCTCTGGGCTCCATCGTCTGAGTCGCTGTCCGGGTAAAAGGGGAAAAGGGGAACAAGGCAACCGTGAGTACTCATCCAAAGTACTGCAAGCAAGGAGCTACACTACATATGCATGGATATATGTGTAAAGGTCCATATCGGTGGACTTAACTGCAGAATGCCGAGAATAAGAGGGATAGCTAATCACATGTCGAAGACTACGCTTACAGCAGCCTCCGTCTTGCTGACATGTAGAAAGAGTAGGCTGAAGTCCTCAAGTAGCATCGCATAGAATAATCCTACCGGCGATTCCTCCTCGTTGCCTGTTAGAGAGAGATCACCGGGTTATATCGGCACTTGGAAGGTGTGTTTTATTAAGTATCTAGTTCTAGTTGTCATAAGGTCAAGGTACAACTCCAAGTCGTCACATTACAGAAGATCACGGCTATTCGAATAGATTAACTTCCTGCGGTGCACCACATAACCCAACAGCTTGATCCCATTTGGCGGACACACTTTCTGGGTCATGCGGCGCGGAAGATCAACACGTCGCAGCCCTACCTAGGCCAGCAGAGAGAGTCGTACGCCGGTCTAAACCTAAGCGCCGCGAAGTGCAGGCCCATCGCATAGCACACACTGCGTTGCAAAGCGGCGGAAGCAGAACTAGCCCCTTAATACAAGAGCAGGCTTACGTTCCAATCCGGCGTCGCCGCTCGATCGGCCCGGCGTCCACGAAGGCTTCGGCTAATACCACGGCGTCAGTGCCCATAACTTTCCCACGTAGTTGGTTAGTGCGTATAGACCAAATGGCGGACTTCGGATCAAATACCAAGATCTCGTTAAGCGTGTTAAGTATCATGACGCCGACCGAGGCGAGCCCACCTCTCTCCTAGGTGGTCTCAACCTGCCACGTCGCTCCGCCCTAAAAGTAACGATCGGGGGCGTCGGGAACCCAGGCCCACCTCTGGGATGGAGCCACATCCTTCAGCCCCCATCTCCGAACAGTATCACAGTAATGTAATAGTGTAAAGTATATATTATATGCTCATGATCACCTCCAAGTGATCACAACCCGATAGTATAGCATGGCGAGCGGACAAGAGTGTAGGGCCATTGATGGAACACTAGCATCCTATACTAAGCGGTAGGATAGCGGTAAAGGTAACAATAGTAGTAGCAAGGACAGGCTATGCAGCAGTATAGGATTAGCGAAAGCGATAACATGCTACACTATTCTAATGCAAGCGATATAGAAAGAATAGGCGATATCGGTGATCGAGGGGGCTTGCACAGGCTCAGCCGAGAAGGAGGGTCGTCAACTCCGTGATCGTCTTGGAGTAGCAGCGGCGTCGATCTCGGTGTCTAGCGGAAGAAGAGGGGAAGAAACAATGAATACAATGCAAGCAGATGCATGACAATGGTGACAAAGCAAAGCGTGATGCTAGCGTGCCCTAACGCGGTATGAGGTGATACGGTGAAGGAAACATCCGGGAATGTATCCCGGTGTTTAGCGTTTCGGGCGAGAGGGCGGAGGGGAAAGTTGCGAGTTTGATATGTTAGAGGTGTGTGGCGGACGAGCAGGGCTGCGTGTCCGGGTTAAATCCGTCGTTACGAGCAACTTTCATGTATAAAGTATTTTCATCCGAGCTAAGGTTTATTTTATATTAATTTATAAAGATTTAATTTATTTCTAAATTTCCAGATTAATATTAATTGAAAATAATAGAAAATGCTATATGTACCCATTGTGGGCTAGTCCTTTGTGGATGACGAGGTGGGGTCCGATGGTGAGTCGGCATGTCGATCGATGAGTTGACCGATCAATGTTGGTAGTCAGCGAGTCAATGAGGCCCATGTCATTGGCTTACTTTTCAACCGGTTTTGTTTAATTTAATATATCCTAATTAGTAGGTGGGGCCCTCTGTTAGTGTCTATTAGTGGTTAGCTAGTTTGACTAATTAGATTAGTTCTAATCTAATCTGCTGAGACTGACATGTTGGTGGCACGTGCCCGACCCTTGTGTGGCTGTGCTCACCTGCAGCACACCACGAGGCGAGGCGGCGGTTGGTGAACATGGTCTCCGGCCATGGCGGGCAGCTCGGGAACCACGGCGGAGGGCTCAGGGACTCTGAGAGAAAGTGGCGGTGGAGCCATCATGGCGGACCATCGGCGGCATCGACATGGGCGTCGGTGATCGGAAGGCTCGTTCGAGCGTGCGGACCTCGCCTGCCGCCTGAGGCGCGCGTCAAGGAGCGCAGTCGGCCTGAGCGAGGAAGGCAAAGGCGCGGCAGGCTGACATCGGGCCGAGGCCTGAGGCCTCTGTAGAGTAGAGGAGGAGAGGGAGGCCGTGCCTCACTTGCGATCTGAGGGAGTGGCAATGGGCTCGAGGAGGCGGAAGGCGTCGGTGGTGTGGTGAGGGCGTCCGGGACGCGCCAGCAGCAAGCGGCGATGGCGTCCATCTCGGGAGGGTAGCGCGAGAAGAGCGGGGCCAGGCGGTCAGTAGCAGACGGGGAAGGTGTGGCGACCAGGAGGATCGGCGGTGGCGTCGGTGGTGGGGCGGCACCGGGGTGGGAATCGGTGAGGTGGCGGGGAGCGGCTGGCGGGCCGAGGATGCCCGATCCAGATCGAATCGGGAAGGAAGAGTAGTGGGGGCGAGTGGGGGTTCTGGGTTAGGGTTTCCCGAGTGGGGATAATGAGGGTGGGGCGCCGGCTGGCTAGCCCAATGGCCAGTGGGCGAGGCCCAACGAGGAGGGAGCTTTATTTTCTTTTGTTGCTCTTTTTATTCTTTTCTATTTTATTTTAGTTTTAGTAAAATTATCACTAACACCTAAATTGGTACTTTTAAATAAACTACTGCCACATTAATTCTTATCCCAACTAAAATAGTTTAATATTTTATAAAATTCAAAAGGCATTTATTTTATCATTTAACCTACAGTTTTAATTATTTTGAACACTCAAGCGTTTTATTAAATTTAGGTTTCTCCACCATTATTACCGAGTTTATTTAACACATTTACAACATTTTAGTTTTCACTTTTGAAAACTTTAAGCTGTTGACTTGGTCTTAAATTTGAATTTGGATCGGTTCTAAACTAACACGAGATTATAGCGGCAATCGTGGTGACGTGGCATCATTACGGAGAGTTCTTGTAGCTTGATTACCCGGGCGTCACAATTCTCCTCCACTACAAGAAATCTCGTCCCGAGATTTAAGAGGGACTAAGGGAAAATTCTGGTTACAAAATTCTATGGGTCTTCTCGGTCTTGGTTGCTCTTCTCGAAGAGGCGATCCATCATGTTGAAGTCTTCATTTCTCTGCTCCGGTCATCATGATGGAGTCGTCATCCTTTCTCTAAAGTCTTCATCGATCGTGCGAAGGACAAGGAGTAACTCGGAGGAATGGACCTCTGCAAGGTTGGCTATCTAGTAGATAACCCAAGGAAGGTGGCGAAAGTAACTCTCGAGTAGGAATGTAAGAAAATATCGAGAGCATGGTAAGAAGGTACCATGATCTCAAGGAAGGTGGCTCGTGATCTACATCTGAAGCCAAGTCGAGGAACAATTTTGGAGAACAGGGATGTCTGGAGAGTCGGGGTTTGATCCGGTGACACATGGGTTATGGGCCCACCATGTGGGTTAAAATAGGGAAGGCGTTGACATCTTGCATGGTCATGATAGCAAGGCATGTCGGAGAATAACCGGTCAGTTATGTTGGCTGCATCATCGGTACCAAGGGCGAGGACGAAGAGACCATTTTCACATTCGTTGAAGCGAGGACCAATAGGCAAAGTTCTCGTCCATCCGTGGTTACGAATGTCATCAACAATAGTAACGGTCTTCTTGACAAGGTTGTACAACAGGGTGTTTACGTAAGCAGCGAATCATTCTGCTTAGATCATATAAACCCGAGAAAGGTTAAACAAGACAACAAAAAAAATGTGATTATCGAGATCAAAGCAGAACAATGGAAAGGAAATGTGTTTAAACACATATTACAAGGGTATATCCTTTCCAAGGACAAGCGAGCATGATATCCGTGACGGGATAGAAGTAGAAAATCTTTTAGGTAAGGAGAGAATTTGATGACATTACCCAAACAACGGTGTTTGGATAATTGAGCAGGAAACATTTGGCATTGGGCTTCAAATGTTCTTGTTGAAAATCGAATACCAGACATGCGAGATAGCATTGACATGGTCTTGAGCAAGGTCGGAGGTCGGAATACAAAGGGATCCATCGGGATAAACTTATTAAACAAGGCATTCAATTTCCTCATGGAAAAATGGTTAACCTTGTTAAAAGGAAACTATAACACTTGGTCCTTGACCCGGTGTGCTAGAATAACATCACCTTATCGGGTCATAAAAGACCAATGTTATAACTCTTGGAAATATGTTCCAACCATCATATCGACCGAGATTCAGATCTGATTGGTGTCATGATACCTCGGACTCGGGATGTTCGAGAAGAAAAGGTGCAACACAAATCGTCGAAATGACATTGCAAGATTCTCGGGAAATGAACTATGGGCGAGTTCCAAAACAAGAGTTCATCATTAAATCAAAGAGAGGATGAGGAGGTGGCTGATGGTCTCAGTGACAATTCATCAAGATTTCCAAAAGATGGATCTCCACAATTGTGTGAACAAGGAGATAACATTTAACAGATCAAATGATATAATGATGTATGCTCGAGGAAACATACACAATTAATCACTGGTTGAAAGGTGCACCGAAATATGGGCTTAGGTAGCAGGATCAATGTTAGAATGGTGATTCGATAACCAATGGTCTAAGAATGAAATGTCGACCATTAACTTCAAAGCAATAGGGTTTCTAGAAGTACATAATCCAAGCAGCATGGTTCACGTGTTGGTATCCCGGTTAGAATCAACACGGGACCAAGAAAAATAATGAGGGTGAAAGTATCACAATACCAAGAATTTCTTAAGAGGTGGAGCAGTCCTCACAACATCCTTGACATAAAATATGGTAATACTCCAAGGTAAAGAAGAACAAATCTTTGGATAGCAAGGAACTCAAAGGTATAACACAAACACGAACAAGTTTGTGTTGGAGGGAAAATAGTAGAGTGGTCGGGGATAACACTAATCATCGAGGCAAGGATGGTATTTATCATCATGAATTCAATTGATATCTGGAAGAGCTCATAAGGTTGATGATGATCCGACACATTTGTCGAGAGATTTCAATAAGATGTAATCAATCAGCGGCGACATCAAGTCAAAGGAATGAGGTAGCGGAAGGTTATTGGAACCATGGGTAGGACACAAACTTGAAATCAAGATTGTTGTTCAAAGCGACGATAGGGCGAGGAAGATCGGCGTAAGCTTAGCTCATCGTCGAAAATTTTGTGCTCGGGAAGAAGGACCAGGTAGCACAGTTAGAAGTTTGCGATAATGATATAGCCGATAAGGCTAGGAATGACTTGAAGGATTATTAAACTCGTAAGCAACAAAATTACTTAGAGTTATTGAATGGATCTTGGAATCGATTCACTTATCGGTGTTCTCGGTGACTAATAACTCAGAACACAGGGGAATCCGAGATCGGTGAAAGCAATACTAGATGAAGACTCGGAAGCAACATAGTTCTCGAGATACGAGAGGTTATGAAAGTGCGTTATATCGACTAGGCGGGGGGTGAATAGGCGATTTTATGAATTTACAAATTCTTCACTGAGGAATTTGCTGGTGAGAAAATTCCTAGCGAAGAAATACATGCAGCGGAATAAGTACTCAGAAGTAAGCATAACAGATTACAGGCATAGTCATCATGATGAAATGAAGACTATCATAGAAACCTGAAAGCGTAATCACGCAGGATAACACAAGATGAAGACAAACGGTGAAGAAATTGGCGAAGAAATTGAGAAAGTCTTGATCAAAGTCTTCAAACACGAATATGAACAAACACTCAACACAGTAATGAGAAATGAAAGGGTTGAGGAAATAGAACCGATTAGGTTGGTGAAGACAATGATTTGGTAGACCAGTTCAACTGCTTGTCTCGGTTATGCGTCGGTTGGGCGGTGAGTATTTAAACTCGAGGACCGCAGTCCGGACACCCGATCACTGAGCAACAGCCTTTCAGGACACCAATCCTCACCATATTCTCCTTGAACTAAGGTCCGCAGACCTCGTCCAATCACTCGTGGTAAGTCTTGAGCGACTTCAAACCTTCACATACTTGGTCACTCGGCGATCCACAATTCCTCTTGGATGCTCTGACCGTGACGCCTAACCGTCTGGAAGAAGCACAGTCTTCAAAGGTAAAAGCGTCGGATCCACGGGATCAATTTCTTGATGATGCTCAATCACTTTGGGTTTGTTGGGTTTGGTTTTGGGTTTTCCTCACTTTGGGTTTTCCTCACTTGATGATTTTCGCTCAAAGTCCTCGGAGGATGGGTTGCTCTCAAATGACAAGTGTCAAGTTCTCTCGGAGCAGCCAACCAACTAGTGGTTGTAGAGGCGACTATTTATAGCCTAGGAAGCAGCCCGACATGATAAGACATAAATGCCCTTCAATGATATGACCGTTAGGTGGATAAGATATTTGGGACAGGTGGCGCGGCAATACACAGTGGAGAATTTGAACATCAAATTCCTCGGGCTATCATGTTCCTCCTTGTGGCAATCCGGCATGGCGAATTCCTAAATCCTCGGTCGAACAAATTCCTCATTGACGAGAAGAGCCGTCTACATCCTTTGAAGAAATTGACTGAAGCGTATGAGATTTCAAAGGCTTCACTCGAAGGGTTTGGTAGGTGTAAGATTTTGAGTTGAGCATCAAATGGAAATTTTCCTTAGTATTTCCTCGACCCCTTTAACGATGCGGTGTTTCCTATGACTCAAGAAAGAAAATGAAACTACGAAAACAAAAGTCTTCACTTCATGTTCCTCAGCGAATACCAAGTCTTGAGGATCACACCAATTTCTTCACTTTCAAAGTCTTGAAGAAAGTCTTGAGAATATCAAAGTCTTGGTTGAAGAACTTCATTTTAAGAGTCGAACTTTCCTTTGTAAATATCAAACTCCTCATAGACTTATAGACCTGTGTACACTCACAAGCGCATTAGTTGCTTAACCTATAAGTCTTCAATACACCAAAATCACTAGGGGCACTAGATGCACTTACAATCTCCCCTTTTTGGTGATTGATGACAACATAGGTTAAGTTTTCAACGAGGATAAATATATGAAGTGTAAACAACTGATAATGAGGATTTTGATTGCAAGATATAGAAGAACTCCCCACGAAGATGTGCATAGTGAGGAATTTGCTTTTGAGGCAATGCACATTTGAAGAATTGAATCATGGAGATCTCCCCTATATCTTGTAATTCATACGCATTTGACATATAATATGAGAATTTGAAATGCATGATGAAATATGGTGCTTGATGGTATTGAGCATGCAAAATAATGCATAAAAGGTGTCGAGCCCAATGCGTATGAGTAATTTGAAACTTTTCATGAGTATCGAGGCCGTCGATTTGAAGATTGTGCTCCATGTTGGATTCATGTTATGTTGGGATATCACAATATCTCTTATATTATTAATGCATCTATATACTTGGTAAAGGTGGAAGGCTCGGCCTTATGCCAGTGTTTTGTTCCACTCTTGCCGCCCTAGTTTCCGTCATATCGGTATTATGTTCCGGATTTTGCGTCCCTAACAGCGGTCGGGTGATTTATGGGACCCCTTGACAGTTCGCTTTGAATAAGACTCCTCGGCAAGGCCCAACATTGGTTTTACCATTTGCCTCACCTAGCCCTTTTTCCCTTGGGTTCCAGGCCAAGGGTCATCTTTATTAGCCCCGGGCGGTGCTTGCTCTAAGTGCTGGTTCGAACCGAGAAACCTTCTGAAGCCCCTGCAGAAACTTCGAGGGCTTGGTTTACTCATCAGCCTTTCTCATCCGGTGTTGCCACGAGAACAAGATATGTGCAGCTCCTATCGGGTTGTCGGCGCATCAGGTGACTTCTTTGGTCTTGTTTTATTTGTCGAAATGTCTTGTGGCAGGATTCAAGAGTGATCGGGTCTTCCGGGGAAGAATATCCTTCGTTGATCGCGAGAGCTTATCATGGGCTAAGTTGGGACACCCTGCGGGGTATAAACTTTCGAGCCGTGCCCGTGGTTATGTGGCAGATGGGAATTTGTTAATATCCGGTTGTAGTAAACTTGAAGCAAACTCTTCTAAAATACACCAACCGTGTGCGTGTCGTGAGTGTCTCTTTTGGGGTTGATCGAGAGGAGAACACGGTTCTTGGGTTATGTCGACGTAAGTAGGAGTTCAGGATCACTTCTTGATCATTACTAGTTGACTGACCGTTCCTTTGTTTCTCTTCTCTCTCTCATTTTTGTATGTTAGCCACCATACTTGCTTAGTCGCTGCTGCAACCTCACCACTTTACCCCTTCCTTTTCCCATTAAGCTTTGCTAGTCTTGATACCCATGGTAATGGGATTCTTGAGTCCTCGTGGCTCACTGATTACTACACCACCGGTTGCAGGTACAGGTTGTGCGATGATCTGTAGCGAGAGCGATGTTGCTTGTTTTGGAGTTCTCCTTACGGTTCTTCTTGATCGGGGATAGGTTCGGGTCGGCAGCCTGGGCTAGCGAAGTGGATATTGTTTGAGTTTGTTTATGTTCCATCCGTAGTCGGATGTTGATCTCTTATATGATGTGATGTTGTATTCTTGTGGCATTACGTGCCTTATGTATGTATCCCCATCTATTATGTAATGTTGATGTAATGATATCCACCTTGCAAAAGCGTTTCAATATCGGGTCTATCCTTGGTGGGACCTTGAGTTCCTTTTGGATAGGGTTGCATATTAGGCGTGTTAAGGCGTCCCGACAAGGACACCGAGCACGGGCTATGCACGCAGAGGAGGGAGAGCGCAGGCACCGGTGGCCTTGCCTCGGCGCTTGAGACCTTGGAAGAGAAGAACCTCGCCTCTCGGCCCGGCAGGGTAAACCACTCGCTCTACTTCCGCTTCGTTCTTCTTTTTCCTTATTGACCCTCGACCTTAGCTCCGTCCTATCTCTTCGTGGCATCCAGACTTCTCCTTAGAGGGCGTCGTGCCGCCACCATCAAGAACGTCGCCCGGATGCCTTGGAAGCGGAGGAAGATCGCTCTTGAGGAGGGAGCCAGGCGCCGCCGAGATGCATAAAAGGGGCCCTTGAGGCAGGCAAGGGGCTTTCTTAGAGCCGTCAAGGCCGCAGCCGAGGAGGCGTTTGGCGACCGGCCCTCCTCCTCCGCTGCCTCGGGCTCTGGCGAGTACACGAGGTTAGCGATGACCTCTTCGTCCATCTCCTTGGCGCGCCGAGCACAGGGCTCCCTTTGAGGAGAGGTGTTTGACAAGGCGCTTTCCACCGCCGGGCTTGAGGTTGTTGATGAGGCAGGCGTTGGCGGTCTTGGCTCCCGGGAGGCAGCTGCTCGAGCCATGGCGCCCGGCTTCCGGAAGCTCCAGGCGCTCCACCGCTTCACTGGACAACAAGGTCAAGTCGAGGACAGCAGTGGTGGAAGGATGGAGGAGGACTTTGGGCGCGCCAAAGGCGTGGGACTAGTTCCGCCCGAGCTCGGGGACGAGTTGAAGGCCGCCCGGGGTGAGCTGGCCAACCGTGAGGTGGAGCTCGCATATGAAGCTGGCTGACATCGAGAGGCCAGGGAGGCGGCGAAGAGGCTGGCTGATGAAGCGAAGCCGTCAGGTCCAACCGAGCCGCCCTGAAGACCAGGAGGAGGACCTTGCGGCGAGGAGACTTGCATACGCTCCATGGCAATGGCGAAGAAGGTGGACAAGCTCGTCTGCCCAGCGGACCCAAGAGCTGGGGCGGAGGCATCGGGAGGCACTCAGCGCCCAGCTCGGGCCCATGCCCGGCAAGGTGAAGGGCTGGAGGAGCAAGCTCAAGAAGCTGGCCAGGGAGGAAGCCTACGCTCAATGGTGCTCTCTGCGGTGGCGCGAGGGTGAGATCATCAGCAAGTCGGAGAGCTCTCCGGGGTCAATGCCTCCATCACAGATCTCAAGCTGAAGTGGGAGAGCTCGAGGAGGCGCCGTCGAGGGGCCATGACCCGAGGGGATCTGGCCAAGGAGCTGGAGATGGAGAAGCAAGCTGCTTTGAAGAAGCGAGACCGCCAACCTCCAAGGACTACAAAGGCAGGCGAAAGCTGGCTCGAGGCGTCTTGCACGCTGTTGCAAACTTCGACAGCCGATCAAGCTGGGCATCATGGGGATGCGGAGATGGGGTATGCCCAGGCGAGCACTGAGCCCCAGCGCCAACGACCATATACTTTGAGAAGGTTGTCGGCGCCTGCAGGCAGCTTCACTCCAGCAGGCGGCCTCCTGGCGAGAATCCTGGATACTCTGCGAGGACCATGACCAGGGTGCTCACCAAGATTGCGCTTGGCACCAGATCTCGACTTGGGCGGTCTTTGAAGAGCTTGCGGAGGATGCCGACATCGCGGCTCAGCGGCGTATCCAGCCTATCCTCGGCCCGCATCGACAAAATCAAGAGGGTTGAGGGCAGCGCGGGACTAGGCATCCTATTCTCTGCATCGCCGCTTGGGTTCATGACCAAGGTAAAGCTATCTTTAGTTAGAACCCATGGCGGAAATTTGTGTAATATAACTCTGTAATGCCCAGAAACTTATGCATGTTATTTTCCTATCCGATTTTCCCTTGTATGTACACCCCCGCCAAGCTAGGTAAGCTTGCGACCGTAAACCCAGGTGGCGTTTGAAGCGGATCCTCATTAGCCTGCCGGTACGTGCTTGTCACCGTGCAAAGGACCTTACCGCCTGGCCTTGACCGCTCGATCTGTCGAGCTTGACTCGGTCGAGAACCGAGCATTCAGCGATGGCGAAAGGCTACCACTGCCGCTCTCGGCGGCGCTTGAACTCTTAGTGGACTTGAAATAGAACAAAGCGTTGCCGATCGAGGAGAGCCACCTCTGCGTACAAGCTTTCCATACATAGGCGAACCGTCGAGGATAATGACCTTATGTTTAAAGAAAAGAACTTAAAGTTCAGCATGACTTAGCTCTCTAAATAAATCGCCTCGGTGTTTTCCGTGCCACGAACAGCGCGCCGCCTCCTTGGCCGCCTTCTCCCGCGGGGGCAGGCGATGAAGAACAGCTAGGTCATTGCTGGACCAGATTATCACAATTCGCGCCCCCTACAGCGCGCCAAACAAAATCGAGTGGGAAGCGACACCTATGGGATCCTTGGAATCCCTTCTACGGTTCTTGGCGCGAGGATCGTGAGAAGAGCAGGACGATAGATAACACAAAGGATTTACCCAGGTTAAGACATGAGGATCGTAAAACCCTAGTCCTACTTTGTTGGATGTATTTAGTGTTCTTGAGCTCTCGAACTAGCTCTAGGTGCTGCGAGGTTCCAAGGCGGACCCTTTCTCGGTCCCCTCGGGCCTCCTTTTATAGGAAAAGTGTGCGCCACGTGTAGCAAGCAGGAGGTGGAAAGGGCTCTGGCCTTCTGAGGTTATCCCTCGTATTCAGACAAGGCGCATTTAATGCGAGGCTTAGGTGTCCCTTAGCTTTGTGGGAGCAGGGGCAAGGCCGTCCATCCATCGCCGCTCCTCCTTGCTTGACCACGCGCCTGGCCAGCGATGCATGCGGTGCCATGTAGGCGAGCAGGCAGCTGAGGTGGCGATGGTGGAGCCTCCACGAAGGATTGCATGCCGCCACGCAGTGCCTGCCCAGCTGGTTGGGTCGGCGGCTGCCGCCGAATAGCAGCGAGACTTACAGTGCGAGCCTAGCAGGTGGCCCAGTTAGTGCGCTTTGGCGAGTGCCTTGTCGGGTTGCCCGGCAAGAGTCTTGCCAGTGGCCCGGCAAGGGTCGTCTTGATTAACAGCTGCTGGCCTCCCGGCAAGGGTCTTGCGGTGCTGCTGGCCTCCACAGGAAGGGTCTTGCCGGAGTGGCCCGACAAGAGAGGTCTTGCCGTGTCGTGGCCCCCTCCCGGCAAGGTCTTGCGGGGTCTTGTGAGTTTCTTTGGTGAGGATGGTTGCCTTCTTATCCTCATTTGATCTTGAGCATCCTATGTCTTCACAAAGATTTGCATGCCACCACGGAGGTGCCTCCAGAGCCCTGCCCCAATGCATTTGTGTGAGCATTAGTGGGCTCAAGGGTGGCTCGCTTCATTGGGCTTGGCGGCCGCCCTTGACAAGGAGTCTTCTTGGGGCAGTGAGGCTGATCTAGCAAGGGTCCTTGCCGGGAGAACCTCGCCCATCCGATCCTTGTGGCCTTGGTCCTTGTCAGCTGCTTCATTTGTCTTCATGGCCTTGGCTCCTCTCGGCTCCCTTTCCTGCCATGTCTATGCGTGGTGCGTGGCGGGAGGCTCTGACTTCCGTGCACAAATAAAGGGGTCAAGCAGAGCCCCTACTTTTGTACACCGACCTGCGGCAATGAAGACCGGCAAGTGGGCCCATGCACTCTCTCTCCCGCTGGTCTCCTTCTCCCTCCCGGCAGGCACCCGATCACGGGGAGGCGGTGTGCTCGGCGACAAGCCCGGCGACAGGCGACTCGAGCGACCCGACCACGGAGTGATCTGCGCGGGGGCGCACCCGCTGCAGGCTTCTTGCGGCCGAAAACCTGAGATGAGCAGGGCATCCACCGAGCAGAAAGGCGTCATCCGGAGAAGGAGACAAGCGCAAAACTTCTGGAGTTGATCGAGAAATTGGGAGGTTCGTGGTGCCCGTGGAGTGCTCTGGAGGTGCGAACAATTAGGGAGGCTCGCATGGACCAGTTTGCCGAAGAAGGCGGTGGCCATGGTGGCGAGAGGCGAGAGAACAGCTCCGGCTCATGGGAGCGGCAGGGAGGTTCTTTGGAGGTGGTGTGAGGCTGGTGGTGGTCGAGCGGCCTCCGGGTGAGCTATATATGGCGGGCGAACACCCTTCACGGTTGCCGCGGGCGTGTCCGACCGCAGCTCGCAACAGCTTCGGCCAGTCCGCGGGAGAGTGCTTGAAGCGTGATGAGGGTGCGGATGGCGGCAGCATTCACGGAGCAGCCGAGCCAAGGGGAAGCGAAGAGGAAGAGGCGGCGCAGTTAATCTGCTGTCGGCTACTGCTTCGCCCGTGGTAGCGGCGGCAATGACGAGCGGAGAGAACTTCTGGAAGGAGATGTCTCGGGGAGGGCGGCGGCAGCCTTGGGGAACCGTTATGCAGGCCCGTGCTTCTTCGAGCGCCCGGCGAGAGGAGGGCCCGAGCAAGAAAGGCGCTCTGGGCAGCGGCGGTCGCGTGCCAAGCAGTGGTCACCGCGTGCCTTTGGTGCTCCACGGTGCCACAAGCTATATAAGCGATGTGCAGGGGTTAGTCCTTCGGGGGCCGGTTTCAAGCTGCGGTGGTAACTTGGTTAAAAGCGAAGTGGGTTGGTGGGAATTAAGCTACGAAGTTTGTTGTTGCAAACTTGATCATCCTGCTTGTGATCAGCAGATAAATGCTAAGGGCCAAATGAGTTATGCAGGGTGTTTAGGTTAGGAAGGACTATAGTCATGTGCATTATAAGATGATTTGGACCAATATTTAATATAGTTGTAACAACCACATAAATTGGTCAAAAAACAAGAACAGGAAGAAGCACTCACATAGAGTGATGAATTGAGCTGAAAATGGGCATGGGCGTTATTTGGTCATATAGAGTGCCACAAAATTTCATGCCATTTGGCCAAGCCAAAATGGTACTTCCTTCATAGCTATCCTCTCTATCTAGAAAATTGGGAAAAATCCGAGGAAAATGGCTAGATGAAATAATCCCAAAACTTGTGGAGATGACTTCTATGGGTAGGAGAAGGCTTAGAAATTTTAAGCACTAATGGAGCAAGATAAAATACACTTGCTTCATTAACGAAAATTTGGATAGAAACAAAGATTTGAAGCTCAGCTCACAAGGATGCATTGCATGAGCTCAGATCTTGAGGAGGGTGATAGTGCAGTGATATGAAGGGCCATGCAAAATTTCAACTCAATAGGATTAACCTAGCTAGTACTTCCTTCACAACCAATTCCCTCGGACAGGAACTTTGAAAAATTGCTCAGGAATATTCACTAGGCAAATTAAGTTGAATATTGTCATGAGGCAATTATTTGGACGAGAAAAGGTGTCCAAAAGTTTGGGGTCAATTGGGCAAAGATAAATGGCACTTGCTTCACAATCTACCATTCATGACAGAATAGGAAAATAATTAATTGAGCATGATGGGAAACATGGCCAATGAAATATTTTGCCATATTTGAGAAGATAGGACCCAAAAAGCGATTTATGAGAATTATTTGGGAATTTTAGGAGTGATGGAAATATAGGTTGCTTCACAACCTAGGGCAACAGGTTATTCCTTTAATAGAAAAGGAATATTCCTAGAAAATAATATTGGGATTGTCCAAGATGGAAATGGCAAGGTCTAGGGATGGTTTTGAGAATGACAAGCCACTCGGAAAGAAACAAGGTCATCTTCTTGGTTTCCAGACCACATAGCCACGGAAAAGAAAATTCAAGCAAAAATCTTAGAAAAACAAAAGAAAAAGAAAGGGCCAAAAATCAGGATGTGACAACTCTTTCCCCTTAAAGAAATCTAGTCCTCGAGATTTGGTTGCTCTGAGAACAAGTATGCATATCTTGACTTATGGAACCGTTTCCAACTCGGGTATCCTTTTTCCTTTATTGATTGTTCCCATTAAATTCTTCATCGACTTACTGGTGGCTCAAGGGTGGTTTGCTTCTTGTATCCATATCCTATGAGACCTTACCTCCCATTTTCATGCTTATCTGGCTCCAATTCTTTTCATATCTCTTGACTTAGCGGTGTGATTTGTTATCATGAGTGAAATATATATTCGTTTCACAAATCCGAGTGATTTTCGATTCTTTGTGGTTGTACTAGCAAACTTCCATGAATTGGCGATCAGATTTTTCGATGAACACCACGCTCTTACTCCTTGCATTGGGTTCTTCCACTAAATCGTGCCGGGTTCCAAATAGTGAGTTGAGGCATAACCGTTTTTCTGACAGATTCTGACTTATCGCAGGAATTTCTGAATCATCTTGGCTGACTCCGCTGTCTTGAGTGTCGAGATCCATACCACATATTTGGTGTCTCTGTCGTGGCCAGCATAAAAGTGCGGCCTTATATGATAGTATCCACGGTCTGGTAGGCGGTGGTTACGGCGGAAAATTTTGTTCAGACGAGACTATCCTTTGGTGATTCACATAAGTGAGGGCACATGCTTGAGGCTGTTATTCCTCATCTTGATCATTCATTACATCGGCATAACCATGGGGATAGTAGGTTGTGTGATGTTTTACCATAGTCGCTGGAATCAACTGTTGGATTGACCTTTGGTCTGACTTGACAGACCCAGATATTCGATACCGACAAATCAGAGCATATACTGCTAACTGAGGGGGTCTTTCCTTGATATGGGGTTTTTACCAAAATTGAGTAGACCCCCTTGATGAATATTCATGGCGACCAATAGTACTTCGGACTATCCGAGTATCCGCACCATGTGGGTCATGCAACAATTTTTCATACCTGCATTGCGGTTTTGCTCCTTCATTATTGTGCTCTTATTCTAGATTATTTGCTGAAATAAGCTTGATCATATTGCATTCTTCGTGTGGCCATATGGACTGTCGGGTGCAATATTTTGGCAACATACCTTATCCTTGTTCATGTACCGTGGGAATTATAACGGGTTCACATGTGCTTGCATCTAACTCATTTTGTTGTAAAGCATACCAAGTGGTGAATGATATCACCTTGTCGGGTATGAGGAATCGGCTTTGTTGATCTTGACAAAATTGCTGTCCCATGTTGTTTTTCTCCAAAACTTGTCGGTTCTTGCATCACCAAGCGGGGGGTATAACGGACTTTCTTATTACGGCATGACTCGTGAGATTTCAGTTCTCACCTTGACTTGACATCGTACTGCTTGACTTGCAAGAGCTTGGCAGCGAGCACACAATATAAATGAGAATTTAATTCTGAGGCAGACTTGTTTTCTGACTGATGCTTGCTCCTGACCAAACTGTTGTGAACCTGATTCTTGGGATTCATGGCCAAATGTTGTCAATTCACCGTGTCATATCTTGTACCCATGCCGCCTTGAGGAAAATTGGATGACTTATGTTGAGACTATCGAGAGTATCTTGCTGAAGAAGACCGGGTATCGTGCTTCAGAAGCTCCCCCCCTTAAGACTTGCTAGGGAGGACCCGGTGCCTCATGCCGAATTTTCTTTGCGGTTGCTTACTGAAGAAGACATGGTATTTTGCACTGGAAGTCATCCATATAGCGCACTGAGTAGTCTTGCCTTGGAAGCTTCTCGGTAGTTTGCGATGGAAGGCGGGTTGCTTACGAAGCTTCTCGTTGTGATATGCGGACGGTTACCATATACACACACCATCTTAATATTTTTGCTTGTGGATTATTTGTATGAAGCGGGGCTTTCTTGGACTATCCTCCTCTCTGAATATTGAATACATGGCACATTCTTGCTTTCTTCCGGGTATATCAGGTTTCAAAATCATCCTCAACGAAGAATCAAAACTTGCATCTGAATCATACCTTTGGCTGAGAATATGCCATCGATCTTGCACACAATTTATCTTCTCGCTGATTTGATCATTTCTGCTATGAAGGGTGCACAGGGGTGACTTGATTATCCGTCTTGTTGTGAAAGTGCACATTAATGCAAACTTGATTATCACCATCACAATCAGATATTTCTCATTTCACATGATTGGTTGAGAATTCCATTACATTTAGCTGAATTTCTAAATATATGCATTCCTTGCTGACTCTTTGGGTCCAATGTCGGTTGACAAGAAACTTTAATGAGGGAAAATATGTAACACGAGGGCCCAAAGAAAGAAGCGAAAGAAAAACGAAAACAAAAACACACGAGCATACAAATAATATAAATCAAGCAATGTCATATATTACTGCTACTCAATAATAATATGCATGCATGCCTAAGCACACAAATCTCATGGAAACTCGGTATTACGGTCTAGTATGTTGTGGCGGTGTGCACAAAAAGTGAATCTGCGTGTGGAAGGAGTTAGGCGTAACCAGCGCTACCTGGCCTGGCTGAACACGGTCGCAACCAAATGGATCACGAGGAGGGGCGGACTTGGTGATCAAGTAGCGAGACACAAGGTCACGACCACATCATCATCAAGCATCACGGAAGGAATCGTACATGTACAAAGAATAGAATAGCGAGGGCAATATAGGGAGGAAAAGCAAGGCTTGCTGGCATTGCCCTTTTACGATAACAAATAGCGATAAGGGTTGCCAAAGGGATGAGATGGAGGGCATGATTAGGGATAGAGACAAGTCTATCGTCGAAATAATAGGGGTGGGTGATGGAAAGATATCGATGCGATATCTCGAGCATAACTCCTGCGAATGGTGCTTGGAACACTTGGCACCATGGCATCACTTCTTGGGACAGGAGATGACACCAAACACCCGAAGAGTAGGCATGCTAAGAAGGAGGTGCGGGTAGTGGATCGAAACCGATGCCACCTCTTGATCGTCGTCAACGTATCTATAATTTTTATTGTTCCATGCTATTATATTATCCATCTAGGATGTTTTATATGCATTTATATGCTATTTTATATGATTTTGGGACTAACCTATTAACCTAGAGCCAGTGCAGTTTACATTTTTTCCTTGTTTTGAATATCGTGAAAAGGAAAACCAAGCGGAGTCAATTGACCTGAAAATTGATGGAGATTATTTTTGGACGAGAAGAAGCCCACGGAGCACGGAGATGGGCGGAGGAGTCGAGGCACCCACGAGGTGAGGCGGCGCCCCTACCTCGTGGCCGCCTCGAGACCCCGACTTGTCCCGACACCAAAACCTCTTATATATCTGAAACCCCGAACATAACCTAGATCGGGAGTTCCGCCGTCATAGCCTCTATAACCACAAAAACCAATCGGGACCCTATTAGGCACCTGCGGAGGGATCCTCACCGGTGGCCATCTTCATCATTCGGTGCTCTCCATGACGAGGAGGAGTAGTTCACCCTTGGGGCTGAGGGTATGTACCAGTAGCTATGTGCTGATCTCTCTCTCTTGTGTTCTTGAGGTGATGCGATCTTGATGTATCGCGAGCTTTGCTATTATAGTTGGATCTTGTGATGTTTCACCCCTCTACTCTCTTGTAATGGATTGAGTTTTCCTTTGAAGTTATCTTATCGGATTGAGTCTTTAAGGATTTGAGAACACTTGATGTATGTCTTGCATGTGCTTATACGTGGTGACAATGGGATATTCATGTGATCTACTTGATGTATTTTTGGTGATCAACTTGCGGGTTTAGCCCATGAACCTATACATATGGGTTGGCACGTTTTCATCTTGACTCTCCGGTAGAAACTTTGGGGCACTCTTTGAAGTTCTTTGTGTTGGTTGAATAGATGAATCTGAGATTGTGTGATGCATATCGTATAATCATACCCACGGATACTTGAGGTGACATTGGAGTATCCGGTGACATTAGGGTTTTGGTTGATTTGTGTCTTAAGGTGTTATTCTAATGCGAACTCTATGATAGATCGGATGGAAAGAATAACCGTGTTATTTACTATGGACTCTTGAATAGATCAATCAAAAGAATAACTTTGAGGTGGTTTAGTACCTATAATAATCTCTTCGTTTGTTCTCCGCTATTAGTGACTTTGGAGTGACTCTTTGTTGCATGTTGAGGATAGTTATATGATCCAATTATGTTATTATTGTTGAGAGAACTTGCACTAGTGAAAGTATGAACCCTAGGCCTTGTTTCCTAGCATTGCAATACCGTTTTGCTCACTTTTATCATTAGTTACCTTGCTGTTTTATATTTTCAGATTACAAAAACCTATATCTACCATCCATATTGCACTTGTATCACCATCTCTTGCCGAACTAGTGCACCTATACAATTTACCATTGTATTGGGTGTGTTAGGGACACAAGAGACTCTTTGTTATTTGGTTGCAGGGTTGCTTGAGAGAGACCATCTTCATCCTCGCCTCCACGGATTGATAAACCTTAGGTCATCCACTTGAGGAAATTTGCTCTGTCCTACAAACCTCAGCACTTAGAGGCCCAACAACGTCTACAAGAAGAAGGTTGCATAGTAGACATCAAGCAGTTTACGCGCCGTTGCGGGAGGTGAGTGCTTGAAGGTATATATCTTTAGATCTTGCAATTAAATCTTTTATTTTCTTGTTTTATCACTAGTTTAGTTTATAAAATAAAACTACAAAAAATGGAATTGAGGGTGCCTCATATGCTTCATCCTTTTAATATCTTTCATGAAAATAAGGATTCGATAATTGTGCTCAATTGCTAGAGGAAGAATGGATTAGAATGTTTGGCACTAAATCTTTGAATGATGAGTATGATTGCAATGTTGTTAGTATGAAATCTTTGAATATCCATAGTACTAATGATGATTGCACTAGTCATGATGAAAATATTTCTTATAAGCATGTCGATTTTTGTGGAGTGCATAGAGTTTGCAAGTACACACCAAATAGGGAAGATAGATTTTCAAGAGGCATAAGTATTTAGAAACTAAATGGTTGTAAGAGAGGCTAGATGCTTGTGCTGAAAATTTAAAATTTCTTTGACATCCTTGTGAACTTTGCAATGAGCGTGATCATTTAAATCCCCAATGCAAATTGTTTCATGATCGTATCATGTCCAAAAATTGTGATGACTTGATTTCCCTTGCACATCATAATGAACTTAATTTGCTTGTGGGTTGCGAAGAAATAAACGATATAACTAAGGATCTTCGAATTTGTCCTTGATAAAGTTCTTGATTTTGATCTAGAGGAAATTTATATGTATTGTGCGGTGAATTGCATTGAAAATCCTTATATTGCCAATTACATAAAGACAAGAAAACAAATAGAAGATGAAGATAATACTAATGAAAGGGAAGATATTTCCCAATATCCTCCTATTCTTTCTTATGATGAATCGGAGTAGCGAGGAGGAGCTTTCTATTCAACCAATTCTCATTAATAAGGAGCTCCAAAAAGAGGATTAAACCCACACATGATGTGAAGAAGAAAAAGAAAAGGAGAAGCAAAGGTAAAAGGTATCCCTCCCAAATGATGTTGCTCCTATTACTCAATGTGATGATGATAATTGCTATACTATTGGTGCTATCCATACTATTAATGATGAGTGATTATGCTTATGATATGAAAAGGCCCAAGCTTGGGGATGCCATGTTTGATGAGATTGACAAATTAGAATTTATTTACTGCAATTAATCATTGTCCCAAGCTTGGGGATGCTATGTTTTATGAAGATGATATGTTTAACCTCCCAAGTTTTGATACGCAAATTTATTATGATGATAACATGCCTCCTATTTATGATGGTTATATTGATGAAAGTGGGTTTGGAAGAGTGTCAACTTTAGGAAGTAATGATCCCACTATTTTGGAGGGTGTTGAATCTTATTGTGACAATTATGAAAATGGATTTGGAGAGGTCATGCCTTTATTTAGTAATGATTTCACTATCTTGGAAGAGGTTTCAATTGATTATGATGAGAACAAAGTTGCTACTTATGATGATTATTGTGATGAAACTTATGCTATAAAAAGTAGTGATGGCTATATATATAAAACTTGTCATGATTATGATTACCCTTTTTCTGAACATTACTCTTTTAATATGTAAACAATTTATAGTATTCGAGTTTCTTATGATACTCCCACTATTCCGAATGAGAAGAATTTTGCTTATGTGGAGAGTAGTAAATTTTCTATGCTTGTAGATCATGAAAAGAAGGCTTCATGTGATGGGTATATTGTTGAATTAATTCATGATGCTACTGAAAATTATTATTAGGGAGGAATATATGCTTGTAGGAATTGCAATAATATCAAGTTTCCTCTCTATGTGCTTAAAGTTTTGAAGTTATGCTTGTTTTGCTTTCCTATGCTAGTTGATTCTTGTTCCCATAAATTATTTGCTCACAAAATCCCTATGCATAGGAAGTGGGTTGTACTTAAATTTGCTAGTCATATTCTTCATGATGCTCTCTTTATGTTTCAATTCTTATCTTTTATGCGAGCATCATTGAAATCATCATGCCTATCTAGGGGCGTTAAATGTTAGCGCTTGTTGGGAGGCAACCCAATTTTATTTTTGTTCTTTGCTTTTGCTCCTGTTTAGTAATAAATAATTCATATAGACTCTTTTTAGATGTGATTTTATGTTTTAATTAGTCTTTGTGCCAAGTAGAACCTTTAGGAAGACTTGGGTGAAGTCTATGCGATCTTGCTGTAAAAACAGAAACTTTAGCGCTCACGAGATTAGCTGCCATTTTTTTACTGGAGACTGCTTTTAGGTTGATTCTTTTTTCAGATGATTAATATAAAAATTGCTCACGTCCACCAATTTATTTCAGAATTTTTGGGGTTCCAGAAGTATACGTTTGATACAGATTACTACAGACTGTTCTGTTTTTGACAGATGCTGTTTTCATTGTGTTGTTTGCTTATTTTGATGAATCTATGAGTAGTATCCGAGGGTATGAACCATAGAGAAGTTGGAATACAGTAGATATTACAACAATATGAATTTAGAATGAGTTCACAACAGTACCTAAGTGGTTGTAACATCCCAAAATTTCAAATTTTGGAATGTTATATTAAATAAATAACTATGCTTGTTGTATGATTGTTGGTTTGATTGATTGAGTGAAACTGACTGAAATTTGAAACTTTTGAAAGTTGAATGAGAGGGAATGAAATGACTTTCCCAAAACTTTCTCCTTTGCCTTTTGGATCTCAATGAATTCAAATTCATTCCAACACCAAAACCTAGAGTGAAGATGACATGACCTCTTCCATTTGGAATGAAAAGGGTTTTGAAAAGATTTGAATTTCATTTGAGAATATTTCAAATTCAAAGCTTTATGCAACTCAATGATTTTCATGAGGGAAGATAAAATGACTTCTTCAATTATATGAAATATGAGTTGGAAGTAATAAAGTATCAAGTTGAAAGTCATTTGAAAGTGCCATTTGAAGTTTAGGAGGTTTTGAGTTTTGAATTTGAATTCAAACTTTGGCAAGTGGGAAACATTTCAAAAACTAAGCTGATAAATACTTGATCAAAATACGAGAGGAGTAAACATTACACTCCAAAAATATCAGAGAAAACATTGCCAAAAGATTTGGATTCAAATCTGAATTTTATTTGAATTTGAAAAAATGGATTTTTATAAAGTTTGGATTCTGCCTTTGGGAAAATGTTCAAATGATAGGGAATATTCCCCTGATCATTTTGGTATATATATACCCTATATAAAATATTTATATTTTAAAAGTTATACTCTGTTTTGTTTAAAAAAATAAATTTAAAAAAAAGGAGAAACCCCAGGCGCCCGGCCGTCCCCCCAGCCCGGCCAGTGTAAAGCCCCGTGCCAGGCTTAGACCGTGACCCTCAAAGCCGCCCGAGAGGCCAGCCCAGTGAGCCACCGACCGGCCTCACTCGCCCCTCGCCCGAACTCTTTCCGCGCCAGTCGCCCGCTCGCTCCCACCCTCCTCTCTCTTGTGGCAGGACCCACCCCTTCGTCAACCCGCCCCGCCCACGCCGTCACGCCCGCGATCGCGGATCGAGGATCGGGATCCCGATCCGCCCGATCGCCCCGAAGCTAGGCGAGGCCCTGGCTATTTAAGCGGGCCTCCACCCATTCCCCCTAGCCCTCGCCGGACCCCTCCTCCTCCCGCTCGAGCTCACGGGCAGCTCCCTTGCCGCCATACTACGTCGCCGTCGCCGCCTAGCCACCCGACCTCCCCGACCCCTCCAAGCTTCCCAGAGCTCCCCACTTGCTTGGCTACCTCCCGACCTCACCGGCCGGAGCCCTCGCCACCTCCCTCGCCGCCCTTGCCGCCGTCCTTGAGCTCCGGTTAATCGCGAATCACGTCCGATTCATAATGAGCAGCTTAGATTGAACCAGAAGAGTATGTTTTAAAAAAGCGGCCGGTTACTTTGGTTTATTTAGTTAGGGTTTTTCTTTTTTGAGCAGCCCGTTTAGTTTAACCCTAGGGCCCTTTTGATTATATTACGCCCGATGCCTGATTTAGGCCCATTAGGCCTTTTTCTTTTATTTTTGTTTTACTGTTTTAACAGAATAGTTTACATTTGAAAAATTCATATCTTTTATTCTGTTTATTATTTTTAGATGATTTTTTTTGTTGGTTTGCAAATTTTCTAAAGTTTACGTAGAATATATATTTAGCTATGTTAAAATTAATTAAAATTGCTTTAATTTAGTTTTAGACAGAATAGTAAATCTGCTATAACTTGAGTTAGAAAAATTATTTTGGATGATTCTTTTTGTCCCAACTTTATTTTGACATTACCTAACCATAAAAATTAATTTGGGTATTTTAGGATTAATAAATAAATAGTTTTAAGCAGAATCTTGTTAATCCTAATTAATTAACTAGCTCTCTGTTTTCCTATTAATTTAATTAGTAAATAAATTTATTTTTAACATGTGATTGATTATTCTTGGATAGTTTCTGTCACTCTAATAGATGAACTTTTATTTATAATTAATAAAAGTTTTATTTTATTTTTCTTAATAGAAATTGGATTAGGCCTAATAGGAGTTTCATAATAGGTTTTAAATTAATTCTTTTTGCTCCTAGTTGATTAGTGAAATCTTTTACATTAAGTTAACCTAAAACCATGATTAGGTTATGTTGAGAAAATTTTATTAAATAAAACTATTTTAGTTGTTGCTTGAAGTAGGAAAAACTTTGAATTGGTTTTCTTTGAGTTTTCCTTTGGATTTGGTTTTGGTTGTTTTGGTGTGTTATGTTACTTTTGCTAGTGAAGATGAAGATTGCTCCATGTTGGATTCTGTTATGTTGGGATATCACAATATCTCTTATATTATTAATGCATCTATATACTTGGTAAAGGTGGAAGGCTCGCCTTATGCCTGGTGTTTTGTTCCACTCTTGCCGCTCTAGTTTCCGCCATATCGGTGTTATGTTCCGGATTTTGCGTCCCTAACGCTGTCGGGTGATTTATGGGACCCCCTTGACAGTTCGCTTTGAATAAGACTCCTCCAAGAAGGCCCAACATTGGTTTTACCATTTGCCTCACCTAGCCCTTTTTCCCTTGGGTCTGTGAGCCCAAGGGTCATCTTTATTTTAGCCCCCGGCGGTTGCTTCTCTAAGTGCTGGTTCGAACCGAAACGCCTTCGCGGGCCACCACACGGGAAACTCGAGGCTTGGTTTTACTCAGTAGCCTGTCTCATCCGGTGTTGCCTCGAGAACAAGATATGTGCAGCTCCTATCGGGATTGTTTCGCGATCGGCGGCTTTGCTGGTCTTGTTTTATTGTTGTCGAAATGTCTTGTAGCCGGATTCCGAGACTGATCGGGTCTTCCGGGAGAAGGAATATCCTTCGTTGATCGCGAGAGCTTATCATGGGCTAAGTTGGGACACCCCCGTGGTATAAACTTTAGAGCCGTGCCTGTGGTTATGTGGCAGATGGGAATTTGTTAATATCCGGTTGTAGTAAACTCAAGCAAACTCTTCTAAAATACACCAACCGTGTGCGTAATCGTGAGTGTCTCTTTTCGGGTTGATCGAGAGGAGAACACGGTTCTTGGGTTATGTCTGATATAAGTAGGAGTTCAGGATCACTTCTTGATCATTACTAGTTGACGACCGTTCCTTTGTTTCTCTTCTCACTCTCATTTTCGTATGTTAGCCACCATACTTGCTTAGTCGCTGCTGCAACCTCACCACTTTACCCCTTCCTTTCCCATTAAGCTTTGCTAGTCTTGATACCCATGGTAATGGGATTGCTGAGTCCTCGTGGCTCACAGATTACTACACCACCAGTTGCAGGTACAGGTTGTGCGATGATCTTGACGCGAGAGCGATGTTGTTTGTTTTGGAGTTCTCCTTCTGGTTCTTCTTCGATCAGGGGATAGGTTCCAGGTCGGCAGCCTGGGCTAGCAGGGTGGATATTGTTTGAGTTTCTGTTTATGTTCCATCCGTAGTCGGATGTTGATCTCTTGTACATGATGTGATGTTGTATTCTTGTGGCATTCGTGCCTTATGTATGTATCCCCATCTATTATGTAATGTTGATGTAATGATATCCACCTTGCAAAAGCGTTTCAATATGCGGGTCTATCCTTGGTGGGACCTTCGAGTTCCTTTTGGATAGGGTCGCATATTGGGCGTGACAAGGGGCGTCCCCGACAAGGACACCGAGCACCGAGGCTATGCACACGGAGGAGGGGGAGGGGAACGCAGGCACCGGTGGCCTTGCCTCGACGCCAGACCTTGGCGGAGAAGGGGCTTCCGCCTCTCGGCCCGGCACGGGTAAACCACTCGCTCTCCACTTCCGCTTGCGTTCTTCTTTTTCCCTTATTGACCCTCGACCTTAGCTCCGTCCTATCTCTTTCGTGGCATCCAGACTTCTCCTTAGAGGACGTCGACGCCACCATCAAGGACGTCGCCGCGGATGCCGCGGAAGAGGCGGAGAAGATCGCTGCTGAGGAGGGAGCCAGGGGCGCCGCCGAGGATGCCGCCAAGGGGCCCGCCGAGGAGCCCGGCAAGGGGCCTGCCGAGGGAGCCGTCAAGGCCGCAGCCGAGGAGGGGGCGTTTGACGACCGGCCCTCCTCCTCCGCTGCCTCGGGCTCTGGCAGGTACCTGAGGGTTAGCGATGACCTCTTCGTCCATCTCCTTGGCGCATCGAGCACCAGGGCTCCCTTTGAGGGAGAGGTGTTTGACAAGGAGGCGCTTTCCACCGCCGGGCTTGAGGTTGTTGATGAGCCGGGCGTTGGCGGTGCTGGCTCCCAGGAGGAGCAGCTGCTCCAGGCCATGGGCGCCAGCCCCGAAGTTTCGGCGCCCATCGCCGCCTGGACAAGGTCAAGTCCAGGACGACGGTGGTGGAGAGGATGGAGGAGGACTTTGGGGGGCGCATCGCCAAGGCGTAGGACTGGTTCCGCCAGGCTCAGGACGAGTTGAAGGCCGCCCGGGGTGAGCTGGCCAACCGTGAGGTGGAGCTCGCCATGAAGCTGGCTGACATCGAGAGGCCCAGGAGACGGCGAAGAGGCTGGCTGATGAAGCCGAAGCCGTCCGGTCCCAGCACGAGGCCGCCCTGAAGACCCAGGAGGAGGACCTTGCCGAGCGCGAGGAGAGACTTGCCGCCACGCTCCGCGGCAATGACGAAGAGGTGGACAAGCTCGCCTGCAGCGGACCCAAGAGCCGGAGCGGAGGCATCGGGAGGCACTCAACGCCTGCTCGTGCCCATGCCGCAAGGTGAAGGAGCCGGAGGAGCAAGCTCAAGCTGGCCCAGAGAAGCACACGCCAATGGTGCTCGACGGTGGCGCAGGGTGAGATCATCGGCAAGTCCGAGAGCTCTCCGAGGTCAATGCCTCCATCACAGATCTCAAGCAAGCTGGAGAGCTCGAGGAGACGTTGCCGGGGCCATGACCCGAGAGGGATCCTGCCAAGGAGCTGAGATGGAGAAGCAATCGCGAAGAACGAGACCGCCAACCTCAAGGACTACAAGGCGGGCGAGAAACGCTGGCTCGGGCGTCTTGCCGCTGTTGCAAACTCGGCAGCCGATCAACTGGGCATCATGGGGATGCCGGAGATGGGGTATGCCCCAGAGGCGAGCCTGAGCCCCAACGCCAACCTGACCATATACTTTGAGAAGGTTGTCGACGCCCTGAAGCGGCTTCACTCCAACCGGGCGGCCTCCCTGGCCGAGGAATCCTGGATACTCTGCCGAGGGACCATGACCAGGGTGCTCACCAAGATTGCGCACTGGCACCCAGATCTCGACTTCGGAGCGGTGCTGAAGAGCTTGCCGGAGGATGCCGACATCGCGGCGCTCAACGAGCGTATCCAGCCTATCCTCAGCCGCATCGACAAAATCAAGAGGGTTGAGGGCCAGCGCCGGGACTAGGCATCCTATTCTCTGTCGCCGCTGCGGGTTCATGACCAAGGTAAAGCTATCTTTAGTTAGAACCGCGGCGGAAATTTGTGTAATATAACTCTGTAATGCCCCTGAAACTTATGCATGTTATTTTCCTATCCGATTTTCCCTTGTATGTACACCCCCCGCCAACTGGGTAAGCTTGCCGGCACGTAAACCCAGGGTGGCGTTTTGAGGACGGATCCTCATTAGCCTGCCGGGCGTGCTTGTCACCGTGCAAAGGACCTTACCGCCTCGGCGCTGCCGCCGATCTGTCGAGCTTGACTCGAGTCGAGCACCGAGAGCATTGCGATGGCGAAGGCTACCCTGCCGCTCTCGACGCGGCCGCTTGAACTCTTGAGTGGACTTGAATAGAACAAAGGCGTTGCCGATCGCAGGAGGCCACCTCTGCGTACAAGCTTTCCATACATAGGCCGAACCGTCGAGGATAATGACCTTATGTTTAAAGAAAAGAACTTAAAGTTCAGCATGACTTAGCTCTCTCGTCGTCGCCTCGGTGTTTTCCGTGCCACGGGCAGCGCCGCCTCCTTGGCCGCCTTCTCCGCAGGGGCCGGGGCGATGAAGAACAGCTAGGTCGACTGCTGGACCAGATTGTCACAATTTCGCGCCCCCTACCTGGCGCGCCAAACAAGTCAGTGGGAAACGACACCTATGGGATCACTGGAATCCCTTCTACGGTTGCGGGGCGCGGGGATCGTGAGAAGAGCAGGACCAGTAGATAACACAAAGGGATTTTACCCAGGTTCGGGCCGCGAGGATGCGTAAAACCCTAGTCCTACTTTGTTGGATGTATTTAGTGTTCTTGAGCTCTCGAACTAGCTCTAGGTGCTGCGAGGTTCCAAAGAGCCGGACCCTTTTCTCGGTCCCCTCGGGCCTCCTTTTATAGGAAAAGGGGTCGCCACAGTGGCAAGCAGGAGGTGGAAAGGGCTACAGCGCTACGAGGTTATCCCTCGTATTACAGGACAAGACGCATTTAATGCGAGGCTTAGGTGTCCCTTCGCTTTATTGGGAACGGGGGCAAGGCCCGTCCCATCCATCGCCGCTCCTCCTTGCTTCGACACGCGCCCTGGCCAGCGATGCATGCGGTGCCATGTAGGCAGGCAGGCAGCTGAGGTGGCACGATGGTGGAGCCTCCACGAAGGATTGCATGCCGCCACGCAGGTGCCTGCCCAGCTGGTTGGGTCGGCAGCTGCACGCGAATGGCAGCGAAGACTTACCTGGTGCGGGCCTAGCAGTGGCCCAGTTGGTGCGCTTTGGCGAGTGCCTTGTCGGGTTGCCCGGCAAGAGTCTTGCCAGGTGGCCCGGCAAGGGTCGTGCGGTGGCACGCTGGCCTCCCCGGCAAGGGTCTTGCGGTGGCACACTGGCCTCCCTGGGAAGGGTCTTGCCGGGTGGCCCGACAAGGGTCTTGCCGTGTCGCGCTGGCCTCCCCGGCAAGGGTCTTGCCGGGGGTCTTGTGGGTTTCTTTGGTGAGGATGGTTGCCTTCTTATCCTCATTTGATCTTGAGCATCCTATGTCTTCACAAAGATTTGCATGCCACCACGGAGGTGCCTCCCGAGCCCTGCCCCAATGCATTTGTGTGAGCATTAGTGGGCTCAAGGGTGGCTCGCTCGGCTGGCGCGGGCGGGCCGCCCCGGCAAGGGTCTTGCTGGGGCAGCTGAGGCTGATCTAGCAAGGGTCCTTGCCGGGAGAACCTACTTCGCCCATCCGATCCTTGTGGCCTTGGTCCTTGTCGCTGCTTCATTTGTCTTCATGGCCTTGGCTCCTCTCCAGCTCCCCTTTCCTGCCATGTCTATGCGTGGTCGTGGCGGGAGGCTCTGACTTCCCGTGCACAAATAAAGGGGTCAAAAGCAGAGCCCCTACTTTTGTACACCGACACGACGCTGAGAGACCGACAGGTGGGCCCCGCGGCACTCTCTCTCCCCCCGCTGGTCTCCTTCTCCCTCCCGACGAGCACCCGATGCAGGGGAGGAGCGGTGTGCTCCGGCGACAAGCCCCGGCGACACGGGGCGACTCAGGCGACCCCCCGACCACCGGAGTGATCTGCGCGGGGAGGCGCACCCGCCTGCAGGCTTCTTGCACGGCCGAGAGCACTGAGATGAGCAGGGCATCCACCGAGGCAGAAGACGGCGTCATCCGGAGAAGGAGACAAGCGCAAAGGCTTCCTGGAGTTGATCTGAGGAAATTGGGAGGTTCGTGGTGCCCCGTGGAGTGCTCTGGAGGTGCCAGAACAATTAGGGAGGGCTCGCATGGACCAGATTTATGCCGAAGGGGGCGGTGGCCATGGTGGCAGAGGGAGGCGAGGAGAACAGCTCCGGCTCATGGGAGCGGCCGGGGAGGTTGCTGGAGGTGGTGTGAGGCTGGTGGTGAGGTCGAACGGCCTCCGGGTGGGCTATATATAGCCGGAGCGAAGACACCCGCACCGGTTGCCGCCGGGCGTGTCCGGCCACGGCTCTGGCAACGCTCAGCGGTCACGGGGAGGTGCGGAAACGTGATGAGGGGGGTGCGGATGAGCGGCAGCATTCACGGAGCAGCCGGAGCCAAGGGGGAGCAGAGGAAGAGGCCGAGCGCAATTAATGCGCTGTCGGCTACAGCTCGCCCGTGGGCGCGCGGCGACGAGCGCTGACGGAGAGGCTTACGGAAGGGGAGATGTCTCCAGGAGGACGGCGACGACGCGGGGAACACGTTGTACAGGCCCGTGCTTGCTGAGACGCCGAGCAGAGGAGGGGCCCGAGCAAGAAGACGCTCTGGACGCGGCCAGTGCGTGCCAAAACGGTGGTCACCGCGTGCACTGGTGCTCACAGTGCCACAAGCTATGCCAAACGATGTCTGGGGGTTAGTCCTTCCAGGGACGGTTTCAACTGCGGTGGTAACTTGGTTAAAGACGAAGTGGGTTGGTGGGAATTAAGCTCTGAAGTTTGTTGTTGCAAACTTGATCATACCACTGTGATCAACAGATAAATGCTAAGGGCCAAATGAGTTGTCTGGGGTGTTTAGGTTAGGAAGGACTATAGTCATGTGCATTATAAGATGATTTGGACCAATATTTAATATAGTTGCTTAACAACCACATAAATTGGTCAAAAAACAAGAACAGGAAGAAGCACTCACATAGAGTGATGAATTGAGCTGAAAATGGGCATGGCAGCGTTATTTGGTCATATGAGAGTGCCACAAAAATTTCATGCCATTTGGCCAAGCCAAAATGGTACTTCCTTCATAGCTATCCTCTCTATCTAGAAAATTGGGAAAAATCCCGAGGGAAAATGGCTAGATGAAATAATCCCAAAACTTGTGGAGATGACTTCTATGGGTAGGAGAAGGCTTAGGAAATTTTTAAGCACTAATGGAGCAAGATAAAATACACTTGCTTCATTAACTGAAAATTTGGATAGAAACAAAGATTTGAAGCTCAGCTCACAAGGATGCATTGCATGAGCTCAGATCTTGAGGAGGGTGATGGTCTGGTGATATGAAGGGCCATGCAAAATTTCAACTCAATAGGATTAACCTAGCTAGTACTTCCTTCACAACCAATTCCCTCGGACAGGAACTTTGAAAAATTGCTCAGGAATATTCACTAGGCAAATTAAGTTGAATATTGTCATGAGGCAATTATTTGGACAGGAAAAGGTGTCCAAAAAGTTTGGGGTCAATTGGGCAAAGATAAATGGCACTTGCTTCACAATCTACCATTCATGACAGAATAGGAAAATAATTAATTGAGCATGATGGGAAACATGGCCAATGAAATATTTTGCCATATTTGAGGAAGATAGGACCCAAACGATTTATGAGAATTATTTGGGAATTTTAGGAGTGATGGAAATATAGGTTGCTTCACAACCTAGGGCAACAGGTTATTCCTTTAATAGAAAAGGAATATTCCTAGAAAATAATATTGGGATTGTCCAAGATGGAAATGGCAAGGTCTAGGGATGGTTTTGAGAATGACAAGCCACTCGGAAAGAAACAAGAGGTCATCTTCTTGCCTGCACCACATAGCCACGGAAAAGAAAATTCAAGCAAAAATCTTAGAAAAACAAAAGAAAAAGAAAGGGCCAAAAATCAGGATGTGACAACTCTTTCCCCCTTAAAGAAATCTCGTCCTCGAGATTTGGTTGCTCTGGGAACAAGTATGCATATACTGACTTATGGAGACCGTTTCCAACTCGGGTATCCTTTTTCCTTTATTGATTGTTCCCATTAAATTCTTCATCTGACTTACCTGACTGGCTCTGGGGTGGTTTGCTTTACTGTATCCATATCCTAACAGACCTTACCTCCCATTTTCATGCTTATACTGGCTCCAATTCTTTTCATATCTACTGACTTAGCGGAGTGTGATTTGTTATCATGACTGAAATATATGTTCGTTTCACAAATCCGAGAGTGATTTTCGATTGCTGTGGTTGTACTAGCAAACTTCCATGAATTGGCGATCAGATTTTTCCCGATGAACACCCACGCTCTTACTCCTTGCATTGGGTTCTTCCACTAAATGCGTACTTCGGGTTCCAAATAGTGAGTTGAGGCATAACCGTTTTTCTGACAGATTCTGACTTATCGCAGGAATTTCTGAATCATCTTGACTGACTCCGCTGTCTTGAGTGTCAGATCCATACCACATATTTGACTGTCTCCTGTCGTGGCCAGCATAAAAGGGGTACGGCCTTATATGATAGTATCCACGGTCCTGACTGACGGTGGTTCTGGCAGAAGAATTTTGTTCCAGACAGACTATCCTTTGGTGATTCACATAAGTGAGGGCACATGCTTCGAGACTGTTATTCCTCATACTGATCATTCATTCTGTCGGCATAACCATGGGGATAGTAGGTTGTGTGATGTTTTACCATAGTCGCTGGAATCAACTGTTGGATTGACCTTTGGTCTGACTTGATGAACCGTATATTCGATATCGACAAATCGTGAGCATATACTGCTAACTGAGGGGGTCTTTCCTTGATATGGGGTTTTTACCAAAATTGAGTAGACCCCCTTGATGAATATTCATGGCGACCAATAGTGACTCAGACTATCCAGGGTATCCGCACCATGTGGGTCATGCAACAATTTTTCATACCTGCATTGCCGGTTTTGCTCCTTCATTATTGTGCTCTTATTCTAGATTATTTGCTGAAATAGCTTGATCATATTGCATTCTTCGTGTGGCCATATGGACTGTCGGGTGCAATATTTTGGCAAGCATACCTTATCCTTGTTCATGTACCGTGGGAATTATAACGGGTTCACATGTGCTTGCATCTAACTCATTTTTGTTGTAAAGCATACCAAGTGGTGACGAATGATATCACCTTGTCGGGTATGAGGAATCTGGCCTGACTGAGTACTGACAAAATTTGCTGTCCCATGTTGTTTTTCTCCAAAACTTGTCGGTTCTTGCATCACCAACTGAGGGGTATAACGGACTTTCTTATTCTGGCATGACTCGTGAGATTTCCGGATTCTCACCTTGACTTCAGCATCGTACCACTGACTTGCAAGAGCTTGGCAGCAGGCACACAATATAAATGAGAATTTAATTCCTGAGGCAGACTTGTTTTCTGACTGATGCTTGCTTCTGACCAAACTGTTGTGAACCTGATTCTTGGGATTCATGGCCAAATGTTGTCAATTCACCGTGTCATATCTTGTACCCATGCCGCACTGAGGAAAATTGGATGACTTATGTTGAGACTATCGAGAGTATCTTGCTGAAGAAGACCGGGTATCGTGCTTCAGAAGCTCCCCCCCTTAAGACTTGCTAGGGAGGACCCGGTGCCTCATGCCGAATTTTCTTTGCGGTTGCTTACTGAAGAAGACATGGTATTTTGCACTGGAAGTCATCCATATAGCGCACTGAGTAGTCTTGCCTTGGAAGCTTCTCTGGTAGTTTGCGATGGAAGACTGGGTTGCTTACACCAGAAGCTTCTCGTTGTGATATGCGGACCGGTTACCATATACACACACCATCTTAATATTTTTGCTGTGGATTATTTGTATGAAACGGGGCTTTGCTGGACTATCCTCCTCTCTGAATATTGAATACATGGCACATTCTTGCTTTCTTCCAGGTATATCAGGTTTCAAAATCATCCTCAACGAAGAATCAAAACTTGCATCTGAATCATACCTTTGACTGAGAATATGCCATCGATCTTGCACACAATTTATCTTCTCGCTGATTTGATCATTTCTGCTATGAAGGGTGCACACGGGGGTGACTTGATTATCCGTACTGTTGTGAGAAGTGCACATTAATGCAAACTTGATTATCACCATCACAATCAGATATTTCTCATTTCACCGCGGTCGGCTGAGAATTCCATTCTGTTTAGCTGAATTTCTAAATATATGCATTCCTTGCTGACTCTTTGGGTCCAATGTCGGTTGACAAGAAACTTTAATGAGGGGAAAATATGTAACACCGAGGGCCCAAAGAAAGAAGCGAAAGAAAAGACGAAAACAAAAACACACAGAGCATACAAATAATATAAATCAAGCAATGTCATATATTACTGCTACTCACAATAATAATATGCATGCATGCCTAAGCACACAAATCTCATGGAAACTCTGGTATTACGGTCTAGTATGTTGTGGCGGTGTGCACAAAAAGTGAATCTGCGTGTGGAAGGAGTTGGCGTAACCAACGCTACACCAAGCGCTGGCTGAACACCGGTCGCAACCAAATGGATACGGAGGCGAGGACGGACTTGGTGATCAAGTAGCGAGACACAAGGTCACGACCACATCATCATCAAGCATACGGAAGGGAATCGTACATGTACAAAGAATAGAATGACGGGGCAATATAGGGGAGGAAAAGCAAGGCTTGCTGGCATTGCCCTTTTCTGATAACAAATAGCAGTAAGGGTTGCCAAAGGGATGAGATGGAGGGCATGATTCGGGATAGAGACAAGTCTATCGTCGAAATAATAGGGGTGGGTGATGGAAAGATATCGATGCGATATCTGAGCATAACTCCGCGAATGGTGCTTGGAACACTTGGCACCATGGCATCACTTTATCGGGACAGAGATGACACCAAACAATCAAGAGTAGGCATGCTAAGAAGGAGGGTGCGGGTAGTGGATCAAACCGATGTTACCACCGATACGCTCCAACGTATCTATAATTTTTATTGTTCCATGCTATTATATTATCCATCTAGGATGTTTTATATGCATTTATATGCTATTTTATATGATTTTTGGGACTAACCTATTAACCTAGAGCCCAAAGCCGCTTTACATTTTTCCTTGTTTTTGAATATCGAGAAAAGGAAACCAAACGGAGTCCAATTGACCTGAAAATTGATGGAGATTATTTTTGGACCAGAAGAAGCCCACGGAGCACCAGAGATGGGCCAGAGGAGTCCCGAGGCACCCACGAGGGTGGGGCGCGCCCTACCTCGTGGCCGCCTCGGAGACCCCCTGACTTGTACCCGACACCAAAACCTCTTATATATACAGAAACCCCCAGAACATAACCTAGATCGGGAGTTCCGCCGTCGCAAGCCTCTATAACCACCAAAAACCAATCAGGACCCTATTCCGGCACCCTGCCGGAGGGGGGATCCCTCACCGGTGGCCATCTTCATCATTCCGGTGCTCTCCATGACGAGGAGGGAGTAGTTCACCCTTGGGGCTGAGGGTATGTACCAGTAGCTATGTGCTTGATCTCTCTCTCTTGTGTTCTTGAGGTGGTACGATCTTGATGTATCGCGAGCTTTGCTATTATAGTTGGATCTTGTGATGTTTCACCCCCTCTACTCTCTTGTAATGGATTGAGTTTTCCCTTTGAAGTTATCTTATCGGATTGAGTCTTTAAGGATTTGAGAACACTTGATGTATGTCTTGCATGTGCTTATCTGTGGTGACAATGGGATATTCATGTGATCTACTTGATGTATTTTTTGGTGATCAACTTGCGGGTTTCGCCCATGAACCTATACATATGGGTTGGCACACGTTTTCATCTTGACTCTCCGGTAGAAACTTTGGGGCACTCTTTGAAGTTCTTTGTGTTGGTTGAATAGATGAATCTGAGATTGTGTGATGCATATCGTATAATCATACCCACGGATACTTGAGGTGACATTGGAGTATCCAGGTGACATTAGGGTTTTGGTTGATTTGTGTCTTAAGGTGTTATTCTAGTACGAACTCTATGATAGATCGGATGGAAAGAATAACTTCGTGTTATTTTACTATGGACTCTTGAATAGATCAATCAAAAAGAATAACTTTGAGGTGGTTTCGTACCCTATAATAATCTCTTCGTTTGTTCTCCGCTATTAGTGACTTTGGAGTGACTCTTTGTTGCATGTTGAGGGATAGTTATATGATCCAATTATGTTATTATTGTTGAGAGAACTTGCACTAGTGAAAGTATGAACCCTAGGCCTTGTTTCCTAGCATTGCAATACCGTTTTCGCTCACTTTTATCATTAGTTACCTTGCTGTTTTTATATTTTCAGATTACAAAAACCTATATCTACCATCCATATTGCACTTGTATCACCATCTCTTCGCCGAACTAGTGCACCTATACAATTTACCATTGTATTGGGTGTGTTAGGGACACAAGAGACTCTTTGTTATTTGGTTGCAGGGTTGCTTGAGAGAGACCATCTTCATCCTACGCCTCCCACGGATTGATAAACCTTAGGTCATCCACTTGAGGGAAATTTGCTACTGTCCTACAAACCTCAGCACTTAGAGGCCCAACAACGTCTACAAGAAGAAGGTTGCATAGTAGACATCAAGCAGTTTCTGGCGCCGTTGCCGGGGAGGTGAGTGCTTGAAGGTATATATCTTTAGATCTTGCAATTAAATCTTTTATTTTCTTGTTTTATCACTAGTTTAGTTTATAAAATAAAACTACAAAAAAATGGAATTGAGGGTGCCTCATATGCTTCATCCTTTTAATATCTTTCATGAAAATAAGGATTCCGATAATTGTGCTCAATTGCTAGAGGAAGAATGGATTAGAATGTTTGGCACTAAATCTTTGAATGATGAGTATGATTGCAATGTTGTTAGTATGAAATCTTTGAATATCCATAGTACTAATGATGATTGCACTAGTCATGATGAAAATATTTCTTATAAGCATGTCGATTTTTGTGGAGTGCATAGAGTTTGCAAGTACACACCAAATAGGGAAGATAGATTTTTCAAGAGGCATAAGTATTTAGAAACTAAATGGTTGTAAGAGAGGCTAGATGCTTGTGCTGAAAATTTAAAATTTCTTTGACATCCTTGTGAACTTTGCAATGAACGTGATCATTTAAATCCCCAATGCAAATTGTTTCATGATCGTATCATGTCCAAAAATTGTGATGACTTGATTTCCCTTGCACATCATAATGAACTTAATTTGCTTGTGGGTTGCGAAGAAATGAAACGTATAACTAAGGATCTTCCAGAATTTGTCCTTGATAAAGTTCTTGATTTTGATCTAGAGGAAATTTATATGTATTGTGCGGTGAATTGCATTGAAAATCCTTATATTGCCAATTACATAAAGACAAGAAAACAAATAGAAGATGAAGATAATACTAATGAAAGGGAAGATATTTCCCAATATCCTCCTATTCTTTCTTATGATGAATCAGGTAACGAGGAGGAGCTTTCTATTCAACCAATTCTCATTAATAAGGAGCTCCAAAAAGAGGATTAAACCCACACATGATGTGAAGAAGAAAAAGAAAAGACGGAGAAGCAAAGGTAAAAAGGTATCCCTCCCAAATGATGTTGCTCCTATTACTCAATGTGATGATGATAATTGCTATACTATTGGTGCTATCCATACTATTAATGATGAGAGTGATTATGCTTATGATATGAAAAGGCCCAAGCTTGGGGATGCCATGTTTGATGAGATTGACAAATTCGAGAATTTATTTACTGCAATTAATCATTGTCCCAAGCTTGGGGATGCTATGTTTTATGAAGATGATATGTTTAACCTCCCAAGTTTTGATACGCAAATTTATTATGATGATAACATGCCTCCTATTTATGATGGTTATATTGATGAAAGTGGGTTTGGAAGAGTGTCAACTTTAGGAAGTAATGATCCCACTATTTTGGAGGGTGTTGAATCTTATTGTGACAATTATGAAAATGGATTTGGAGAGGTCATGCCTTTATTTAGTAATGATTTCACTATCTTGGAAGAGGTTTCAATTGTTTGTAACATCCCAAAATTTCAAATTTTGGAATGTTATATTAAATAAATAACTATGCTTGTTGTCTGATTGTTGGTTTGATTGATTGAGTGAAACTGACTGAAATTTGAAACTTTTGAAAGTTGAATGAGAGGGAATGAAATGACTTTCCCAAAACTTTCTCCTTTGCCTTTTGGATCTCAATGAATTCAAATTCATTCCAACACCAAAACCTAGAGTGAAGCTGACATGACCTCTTCCATTTGGAATGAAAAGGGTTTTGAAAAGATTTGAATTTCATTTGAGAATATTTCAAATTCAAAGCTTTATGCAACTCAATGATTTTCATGAGGGAAGATAAAATGACTTCTTCAATTATATGAAATATGAGTTGGAAGTAATAAAGTATCAAGTTGAAAGTCATTTGAAAGTGCCATTTGAAGTTTCAGAGGATTTTGAGTTTTGAATTTGAATTCAAACTTTGGCAAGTGGGAAACATTTCAAAAACTAAGCCTGATAAATACTTGATCAAAAATACGAGAGGAGTAAACATGACACTCCAAAAATATCAGAGGAAAACATTGCCAAAAGATTTGGATTCAAATCTGAATTTTATTTGAATTTGAAAAAAATGGATTTTTATAAAGTTTGGATTCGCTTTGGGAAAATGTTCAAATGATAGGAATATTCCCTGATCATTTTGGTATATATATACCCTATATAAAATATTTATATTTTAAAAGTTATACTATGTTTTGTTTTAAAAAAATAAATTTAAAAAAAAGGAGAAACCCCACAGGCGCCAGCCCGGCCCCCTGGCCCAGCCAGCAAAGAAGCCCTCTCACCAGCGCAGCCAATGCCCTCACCGAGCCGCCCAGAGGCCAGCCCAGTGAGCCACCGACCGCCTCACTCGCTCGCCTCAACTCTTTTCCGCGATCGGTCGCCCGCCGCTCCCCACCCTCTCTCTCTCACCGACAGCTGGACCCACCCCTTCACAACCCCGCCCCACGCCACGCCGTCACTGCTGCCAGATCGCGGATCTCGGGATCCGGATCCCGATCCGCCTGATCGCCCCAAGCTAGGCCGAGGCCCCGGCTATTTAAGCCGGGCCTCCGCACCCCATTCCCCTAGCCTCGCTGGACCCCTCCTCCTCCCGCCGAGCTCACTGGAGCCGAAGCTCCCGCCACCATACTCGCCGCCGCCCGCCCTAGCCACCCCGACCTCCCCGACCCTCCAAGCTTCCCGAGCTCCCCAAGACCCGCCTGGCTACCTCCCGACCTCACCGACGCCTGAGCCTCGCCACACTCCTCGCCGCCATGCCGAGCCCGTCCTAGTCTCCGGTTAATCACCACCCCCGTCCGATTCATAATGAACGGCTTAGATTAGACCTCAAGGGGTATGTTTTTTAAAAAAGCCGCCCGGTTCACTTTGGTTTATTTAGTTAGGGTTTTTCTTTTTGAGCCGCCCGCTTTAGTTTAACCCTAGGGCCCTTTTGATTATATTACGCCTAAAGGTACGCTTTAGGCCCATTAGGCCTTTTTCTTTTATTTTTGTTTTTCTGTTTTAATGTAATAGTTTCTGCTTTTGAAAAATTCATATCTTTTATTCTGTTTATTATTTTTAGATGATTTTTTTGTTGGTTTGCAAATTTTCTAAAGTTTCAGAGAATATATATTTAGCTATGTTAAAATTAATTAAAATTGCTTTAATTTAGTTTTAGATGTAATAGTAAATCTGCTATAACTTGAGTTAGAAAAATTATTTTTGGATGATTCTTTTGTCCCAACTTTATTTTGACATTACCTAACCATAAAAATTAATTTGGGTATTTTAGGATTAATAAATAAATAGTTTTAAGCAGAATCTTGTTAATCCTAATTAATTAACTAGCTCTTGTTTTCCTATTAATTTAATTAGTAAATAAATTTATTTTTAACATGTGATTGATTATTCTTGGATAGTTTCTGTCACTCTAATAGATGAACTTTTATTTATAATTAATAAAATTTTATTTTATTTTTCTTAATAGAAATTGGATTAGGCCTAATAGGAGTTTCATAATAGGTTTTAAATTAATTCTTTTTGCTCCTAGTTGATTAGTGAAATCTTTTCTGTTAAGTTAACCTAAAACCATGATTAGGTTATGTTGAGAAAATTTTATTAAATAAAACTATTTTAGTTGTTGCTTGAAGTAGGAAAAACTTTGAATTGGTTTTCTTTGAGTTTTCCTTTGGATTTGGTTTTGGTTGTTTTGGTGTGTTATGTTACTTTTGCTATGCTATTGTGTTATGTGGTCCTATGCTATGTGCTTATTGTGATTATTTGTTTGTCTCGGTAGAATTTTCCGAGTGCTAAGCTTGCTACTACTGAATCCCTAGTTTTCAAGATCGTCAACAAGGCAAGTTCACTTTGACCATGCTTTCATGCCTATGTTTTATTGCAGTTAGTGACATCTTTGCAACCACCCTCAAGAGTGTTATTGAATCCTTGTAGTTGAGTAGTATGCATGAGGTAGGAACCCATCCCCTGTTACCAAGCCCGGACGATATTTTATTTAATGCTACGCTATAGTAGACGGGTTTGGTATGAGTACTCGGAGTGGTGTGAGAATGGAGGATTCTACGTCAATGACGATAACTCCTTGATGGAATCTGCAAGGACTGCATCTTCAAGGCCTCAAGACTTCAAGACTCGAGACAAGAATTCAATACACACTCACTGGGTGAAGGATGGTTGACGGCACCTGGAGAAACCAAAGTGGTTGGCGGGATGCATGGAGAAGCGCCATGACATCTTGCGGAAAGCTTCACCCAGACTCAAAGAGACGGAAGAATACTTCACGCCTGAAGCTTACCCGTGCAACCGCAAGTCATTATGGGCTCGCTTGGTTGACCTTAGTTGTGACTCTGGCTGGGACGGTACTAGCAGATGTAGAACTACGGTAGGATGGGTTGAGTACCGACAAAGGTCGAGGAACCCTTTGGAAGACCATGTTTCGGTCATCTTGTTCTCAAACACTCAAGTGCGAGAACGTAAAGAGAGGGATCGAATCTTGCGGGTAAAGTGTACAAACCTCTGCAGAGGGTTTAAAACCTAATCGATTAGCCGTGTCCCCTGCACGGACAATTTGAGCATCCGGACTTGGATCTATCTCGAACTCTCAACACCGGATTGATAACTTAATTGTGGGCAACTTATGATGATTTTGGGCTATGAGACATCGGTTGGCGGAACCATGTCATGATAGAAAACTCCATAGTACAGACTTCATTTATTCCTTTGATGTAGGGAAAATAAAATCAGCTTTTACGCAAACAAAACTCAGATACAGAGCCACAAAGCCAAATTGCATATAGTATAGTTTTACCATCTGTTTATTCATATTGTGATCTTGCCCGGTACATTCAATGTACTGACCTACATGGCTGCAACGTATCATGTTGCAGATACTTTCTTCCGACGTGTAAGAATACGGTACAGGGTTACGGTCTACACTCAACCTGCCGATGGCGTTGATGGGACTCCACACCCGTTTGATTGTTTCCGCTGAGTATTATGAGGTATATATCATTTTACGTTATTTATACATGTGATTGCACTTTGATATATACATTGATGTACTGTGTGTGCCAGCATACTGATCCAGGGATGGCACAGTAACACAGAGGCTTGACCGTCTGAGGTCGGGTCGCTACAGTGGTGATTTATTTTCCTATACTAACGGAGCTTACGAGTTTTCTGTTAAGTTTTGTGTTGTGAAGTTTTCAAGTTTTGGGTAAAGATTCGATGGACTATGGAATAAGGAGTGGAAAGAGCCTAAGATTGGGGATGCCCAAGGCACCCCAAGGTAATATTCAAGGACAACCAAGAGCCTAAGCTTGAGATGCCCTGGATGGCATCCCTCTTTCGCCTTCGCTCATCGCCACTTTACTTGAGCTATATTTTATTCACCACATGATATGTGTTTTACTTGGAGCGCTATTTTATTTTCTTTAGTTTTGCTTGCTGTTTGAATAAAATACCAAGATATGAAATTCTTAAATTTTAGAGAGTCTTCACATAGTTACATAATTATTCGACTACTCATTGATCTTCACTTATATCTTTTGGAGTAGTTTGTTGTTTGCTCTAGTGCTTCACTTATATCCTTTTAGAGCACGGCGGTGGTTTTATTTTGAAGAAATAGATGAACTCTCATGCTTCACTTATATTATTTTGAGAGTCTTTAGAACAGCATGGTAATTTTCTTTGGTTATGAAATTAGTCCTAATATGATAGGCATCCAAGATGGGTATAATAAAAACTTCCATATAGAGTGCATTGAATACTATGAGAAGTTTGATACTTGATGATTGTTTTGAGATACGAAGATGGGAATATTAGAGTCATGCTAGTTCAGTAATTGTGAAATTGATAAATTCTTGTGTTGAGGTTTGCAAGTCCCATAGCATGCACGTATGGTAACTGCTAGTAACAAATTTGAAACATTAGGTGTTCTTTGATTGTCATCCTTATGAGTGGCGGTCGGGGACGAGCGATGGTCTTTTCCTACCAATCTATCCCCCTAGGAGCATGCACGTAGTGCTTGGTTTTGATGACTTGTAGATTTTTGCAATAAGTATGTTAGTTCTTTATGACTAATGTTGAGTACATGGATTATACGCACTCTCACCCTTCCATCATTGCTAGCCTCTTCGGTACCGTGGATTGCCCTTTCTCACCTTGAGAGTTGCTGCAAACTTCGCTGGTGCATCCAAACCCCGTGATATGATACGCTCTATCACACATAAACCTCCTTATATATTCCTCAAAACAGCGACCATACCTACCTATTATGGCATTTCCATAGCCATTCCGAGATATATTGCCATGCAACTTTCCACCGTTCTGTTTATTATGACACGCTTCATCATTGTCATATTGCCTTGCATGATCATGTAGTTGACATAGTATTTGTGGCAAGGCCACCATGCATAATTTTTCATACATGTCACTCTTTATTCATTGCCCATCCCGATACACCGCCGGAGGCACTCATATAGAGTCATATTTTGTTCTAGTATCGAGTTGTAATCATTGAGTTGTAAATAGATAGAAGTGTGATTATCATCATTAATAGAGCATTGTCCCCAAAAAAGAAAAAATGCCAAAAAAGGCAAGGCCAAAAAGAAGAAAGGCCAAATAAAAAAAAGGGAAGACCAAAATAAGGAAAAAGAAGGGACAATGCTACTATCCTTTTTCCACACTTGTGCTTCAAAGTAGCACCATGATCTTCATGATAGAGAGTCTCTTATTTTGTCACTTTCATATACTAGTGGGAATTTTTCATTATAGAACTTGGCTTGTATATTCCAACAATGGGCTTCCTCAAATGCCCTAGGTCTTCATGAGCAAGCAAGTTGGATACACACCCACTTAGTTTCTTTTGTTGAGCTTTCATACATTTATAGCTCCAGTGCATCTGTTGCATGGCAATCCCTACTCCTCGCATTGACATCAATTGATGGGCATCTCCATAGCCCGCTGATTAGCCACGTCAATGTGATACTTTCTCCTTTTTTGTCTTCTCCACACAACCCCCATCATCATATTCTATTCCACCCATAGTGCTATGTACATGATCTCGCTCATGTATTGAGTGAAAGTTGAAAAAAGTTTGAGAATACTAAAGTATGAAACAATTGCTTGGCTTGTCATCGGGGTTGTGCATGATGAGAGCATTTTGTGTGACGAAGATGGAGCATGGCCAGACTATATGATTTTGTAGGGATGAGCTTTCTTTGGCCATGTTATTTTGATAAGACATAATTGCTTGGTTAGTATGCTTGAAGTATTATTATTTTTAAGTCAATATTAAACTTTTGTCTTGAATCTTATGGATCTGAATATTCTTGTCACAATAAAGAAGATTACATTGATAAATATGTTAGGTAGCATTCCACATCAAAAATTCTGTTTTTATCATTTACCTACTCGAGGACGAGCAGGAATTAAGCTTGGGGATGCTTGATATGTCTCCAACGTATCTATAATTTTTGATTGTTCCATGCTATTATATTATCCATCTAGGATGTTTTATATGCATTTATATGCTATTTTATATGATTTTGGGACTAACCTATTAACCTAGAGCCCAAAGCCGCTTTACTTTTTCCTTGTTTTTGAGTATCGCAGAAAAGGAAAACCAAAAGGAGTCCAATTGACCTGAAAATTGACGGAGATTATTTTGGACCGAAGAAGCCCACGGAGCACGGAGATGGGCGGAGGAGTCCCGAGGCACCCACGAGGGTGGGGCGCGCCTCACCTCGTGGTCGCCTGGGACCCCCGACTTGTACCCGACGCCAAAACCTCTTATATATACAGAAACCCCTAGAACATAACCTAGATCGGGAGTTCCGCCACGAAGCCTCTCAGAGCCACCAAAACCCAATCGGGGCCCTGTTCCGGCACCCTGCCGGAGGGGGATCCCTCACCGGTGGCCATCTTTGTCATCCCGGTGCTCTCCATGATGAGGAGGGAGTAGTTCACCCTTGGGGCTGAGGGTAGGTACCAGTAGCTAAGTGCTTGATCTCTCTCTCTCTCTCTCTCTCTCTCTCTCTCTCTCTCTCTCTCTCTCTCTCTCTCTATCTCTCTCGTGTTCTTGAGGTGGTACGATCTTGATGTATCGCGAGCTTTGCTATTATAGTTGGATCTTATGATGTTTCTCCCCCTCTACTCTCTTGTAATGGATTGGGTTTTCCCTTTGAATTTATCTTATCGGATTGAGTCTTTAAGGATTTGAGAACACTTGATGTGTGTCTTGCATGTGCTTATCTGTGGTGACAATGGGATATTCACGTGATCTACTTGGTGTATGTTTTGGTGATCAACTTGCGGTTCCGTAACATTGTGAACTTATGCATAGGGGTTGGCACACGTTTTCGTCTTGACTCTCTGGTAAAAACTTTGGGGCACTCTTTGAAGTTCTTTGTGTTGGTTGAATAGATGAATCTGAGATTGTGTGATGCATATCCTATAATTATACCCATGGATACTTGAGGTGACATTGGAGTATCCAGGTGACATTAGGGTTTTGGTTGATTTGTGTCTGAAGGTGTTATTCTAGTACGGACTCTATGATAGATCGAACGAAAAGAATAGCTTCGTGTTATTTTACTACGGACTCTTGAATAGATCGATCGAAAGAATAACTTTGAGGTGGTTTCGCACCTACAATAATCTCTTTGTTTGTTCTCCGCTATTAGTGACTTTGGATTGACCTTTGTTGCATGTTGAGGGATAGTTATATGATCCAATTATGTTATTATTGTTGAGAGAACTTGCACTAGTGAAAGTATGAACCCTAGGCCTTGTTTCCTAGCATTGCAATACCGTTTTACCACTTTTATCATTAGTTACCTTGCTATTTTTATATTTTCAGATTACAAAAACCTATATCTACCATCCATATTGCACTTGTATCACCATCTCTTCCCCGAAATAGTGCACCTATACAATTTACCATTGTATTGGGTGTGTTGGGGACACAAGAGACTCTTTGTTATTTGGTTGCATGGTTGCTTGAGAGAGACCATCTTCATCCTACGCCTCCCACAGATTGATAAACCTTAGGTCATCCTATAACCCACAAGTATAGGGGATCGCAACAGTTTTCGATAAGTAAGAGTGTCGAACCCAACGAGGAGCTAAAGGTAGAACAAATATTCCCTAAAGTTCTATCGACCACCGATACAACTCTACGCACGCTTGACGTTTGCTTTACCTAGAACAAGTATGAAACTATAAGTACTTTGTAGGTGTTTTGGATAGGTTTGCAAGAAAGTAAAGAGCACGAGAATAAAAACTAGGGCTGTTGTAAGTAAATAAGCAATAAAGTAAATATAGCGAGTGTGGAAAAGTGGTGGTAGGAGTTGCGAAATTGTCCCTTAAGCAATTGACTACTTTACTAGACCGATAGCAAGTATCATGTGGGAGAGGCCACTGCTAGCATGTCATCCCTGACTTGGAATTCTATGCACTTATGATTGAACTATTAGAAAGCATCCGCAACTACTAACGCTCATTAAGGTAAAACCCAACCATAGCATTAAGATATATTGGTCCCCTTCAATCCCGTATGCATCAATTTCTATGCTAGGTTGAAGCTTCATCACTCTTGCCCTCCAATACATAGTCCTATCAACATACAACTAACCCTAAGGTGTGGTCCACGCAGCACCATATGATGGGCACCAAAGGACAGCAACATAACCACAAGCAAATTAAATCAATCATAGCAATTCATCAACCACTGATAGGACAACGAAAATCTACTCAGACATCATAGGATGGCAACACATCATTGGATAATAATATGAAGCATAAAGCACCATGTTCAATTAGAGGGTACAGCGGGTTGCGGGAGAGTGGACTGCTGTAGATAGAGGGGGGAAGGTGATGGAGATGTTGGTGAAGATGACGGAGGTGTTGGTGAAGATGGCGGTGATGATGATGGCCCCCGGCGGCATTCCGGCGCCACCGGAAGCGAGGGGGAGAGAGCCCCCCTCCTTCTTCTTCTTCCTTGACCTTCTCCCTAGGTGGGAGAAGGGTTTCCTCCGTCCATGGTCTCCATGGCATGGGAGGGCGAGAGCCCCTCCGAGATTGGATCTATCTCTGCCTCTCTCTGCTTCTGCGCTCGCTCTGGTCCCTTTCACCGCTTTCATATATATGGAGATCCGTAATCTCGATTGGACTGAAACCTCGCAATGATTTTTTACCAAAATTAGCTTTCTTGCGTCAAGAAGGGCATCAACCGCTTACGGGTGGCCCATGAGGGTGAAGCGCCCCCCTAGGGAGGGCGTGGGCCCCGCCTCATGGCCACCTCGCACACCGCTTCGTGTTGATCTTTCTCCCAGATTTTCCAAATATTCCAAAAATAAGCTCCGTCTGCTTTTATCCCGCTTGGACTCGTTTCATATGGATATTCGAGAAACCAAAACATGCAATGCATAAGAACGGCACTAGGCAATCGGATCAATATGTTAGTCCCAAAAATAGTATAAAAAGTTGCCAAAAGTATATGAAAGTTGAATAATATTGGCATGGAACAATAAAAATTATAGATACGACGGAGACGTATCACATCCACTTGAGGGGAATTTGCTACTGTCCTAAAACCTCTCGCACTTGGAGGCCCAACAACGCCTATAAGAAGAAGGTTGCGTAGTAGACATCACCTACACTCACAAGATTAACTGTTAGTGACTATATAATAATCTATATGTATGATATGCAACAAACAAATGCAGCAAACAAGTGCAACAAACCAACTAGGCTCCATACTATCGCTTAACGTTCACAAGAGGCTAGGGCATCCTACAACCAGACCTGCTCGTACCAAGCCTGTAGCACCCCGGCTCGTAAAAATCGAACGCCTCGTATTCCAGCCCAGAGATCAAGGAGAAGTCTTCTGGAATACAACACTGCTTAGCATAGCACAAATCAACTCTTTATTACAATCTATATGGATACAAGGGTTACATCGGCATGGCGACACTACGCCTGCCACGGTTGCTCCATGCAAGCAGCGTAACAACGCAATGCAACGGAACAACTCTAGCAAAGGAACAAAGGACGACGGTGATGAACTCCGCTCCGCAGGACTCGGCTGAACGCCTATCCTAGCTCGCAAACAAGGAATCCACGACAAAAAAGCAATCAAGTCCGGCATGACCTGCAAACTGGCATGACACGCCAGGTCAATACACTGAATGTACTTGCAAGCTCACAGCAACCAAATCAATCAAGACAGACAACAACATGGCAATTACAGGTTAACAAGGATTAACATGATACTATCGTAACAACATGGCATGAACAACATGATACATATAGAACAATACGAGCATGGCATGAACATATAAACATGATGACACTATCATGCAACATGATGACATCATCATGCACCAACTTACTCGCTCGGGTTACCTCGTAACTGATGGTAGCTGGAACTACGCCGGTATTTCCCCGGAGGGGGAGGGATGGTGTAGCACAGTGACGGTAGGTATTTCCCTCAGTTATGAAACCAAGGTGTCGAACCAAGCAACACAACATAAACAGCACCTGCACATAAACAACAACACCTCGCATCCCGACGAGTTAAAGGGGTTGTCAATCCCTTTCGCGGTACGGTGCCTCAAGATAGGCAAGCGGACGTGAGATACATTGTAGTAGATTGATAGATCAAACGCAAATAAAATAAATAAAGATAAAATGCAGCATGGTATTTTTGTATTTTTTTGGATTAATAGATCTGAATAAAAATGCAAAGCAAAAGTAGATCACAAGGCAAATATATGAGAAAGAAGACCCAAAATGAGGTTTCACTAGTGGCTTCTCTCGAGAAAAATAGCAAATGTGGGTAAACAAATTACTGTTGGGAAATTGATAGAACTTCAAATAATTATGATGATATCCAGGCAATGATCATTACATAGGCATCACGTCCGAGATTAGTAGACCGACTCCTGCCTGCATCTACTACTATTACTCCACACATCGACCGCTATCAAGCATGCATCTAGTGTATTAAGTTCATGGAGAAACGGAGTAATGCAATAATAATGATGACATGGTGTAGACAAGATCCGTTTATCTATATGGCGGTTGTCGGATCTCGGGTTCCGGCAAAACCCTTAAGGTTCGAACTCTCGGATGCGTGATGACCCACAAGTATAGGGGATCTATCGTAGTCCTTTCGACAAGTAAGAGTGTCGAACCCAACGAGGAGTAGAAGGAAATGATAAGCGGTTTTCAGCAAGGTATTCTCTGCAAGTACTGAAATAAGTGGTAACATATAGTTTTGTGATAAGATAATTTGTAACGAGCAACAAGTAACAAAAGTAAATAAAGTGCAGCAAGGTGGCCCAATCCTTTTGTAGCAAAGGACAAGCCTGTACAAACTCTTATAATAGGAAAAGCGCCCCGAGGACACATGGGAATATCGTCAAGCTAGATTTCATCACGCTCATATGATTCGTGTTCGGTACTTTGATAATTTGATATGTGGTGGACCGGTGCTTGGGTGTTGTTCTTACTTGAACAAACATCCCACTTATGATTAATCTCTATTGCAAGCATCCGCAACTACAACAAAAGTATTAAGGTAAACCTAACCATAGCATGAAACATATGGATCCAAATCAGCCCTTACGAAGCAACGATAAACTAGGGTTTAAGCTTCATCACTCTAGCAACCCATCATCTACTTATTACTTCCCAATGCCTTCCTCTAGGCCCAAATAATGGTGAAGTGTTATGTAGTCGACGTTCACATAACACCACTAGAGGCTAGACAACATACATCTCATCAAAATATCGAACGAATACCAAATTCAAATGACTACTAATAGCAAGACTTCTCCCATGTCCTCAGGAACAAACGTAACTACTCACAAAGCATATTCACGTTCATAATCAGAGGGGTATTAATATGCATAAAGGATCTGAACATATGATCTTCCACCAAATAAACCAACTAGCATCAACTACAAGGAGTAATCAACACTACTAGCAACCTACTAGTACCAATCCCGGACTTGGAGACAAGAATTGAATACAAGAGATGAACTAGGGTTTGGATATGAGATGGTGCTGGTGAAGATGTTGATGGAGATTGCCCTCTCCCGAGGAGAGGAGCGTTGGTGATGATGATGACGATGATTTCCCCCTCCCGGAGGGAAGTGTCCCCGCGTAACAGCTCTGCGGAGCCCTAGATTGGTTCCGCCTGTGGCAGCGGAGTTTCATCCCAAAGGTTGCTTCTAATTTTTTCTCGACGAAAGACCCCATATAGCGTAAGATGGGCATCGGAGAGCCACCAGGGGCCCACGAGGTAGGGGGCGGATACATCCCCAACACCTCTCTTTCTCCACGCAAGCTTGGCGAAGCCTGCCGGAGAACTGCCGCACTAACCGCACCACGCCGTCATGCTGCCATTGAATTGTCTTCCTCAACCTCTCCTTCACTCTTGCTGGATCAAGACGGAGGAGACGCCATCGTCTCCGTACATGTGTTGAACACGGAGGTGCTGTCCTTTCAGCACTTTGGTCATCGGTGATCGAATCACGCTAGAACGCCTTCATCATCACCACTCTCTCGAACGCTTCCGCACTCGATCTACAAGTGGTATGTAGATGCAAACTCTCTCGTAACTCGTTGCTTAGATGAACTCATAGATAGATCTTGGTGAAACCGTAGGAAAATTTTAATTTTCTGCAACGCTCCCCAACAAAGGCATCATGAGCTAGGTCTATTGCGTAGATTCTTTGCACGAGTAGAACACAAAGTAGTTGTGGGCGTTGATGATGTTCAATATGCTTACCGCTACTAGTACAATCTTGTTTCGACGGTATTGTGGGATGAAGCGCCCGGACCGACCTTACACGCATTTCACGTGAGACAGGTTCCACCGATCGACATGCACTTGGTGCATAAGGTGGCTAGCGGTGCCGCCTCTCCCACTTTAGTCGGAACGGATTCGATGAAAAGGGTCCTTATGAAGGGTAAATAGCAATTGGCATATCACGCTGTGGTTTTGCGAGGTAAGAAACGTTTGCTAGAACCCATAGCAGCCACGTAAAACATGCAAACAACAATTAGAGGACGCCTAACTTGTTTTTGCAGGGTATGCTATGTGATGTGATATGGCCAAGAAGAATGTGATGAATGATATGTGATGTATGAGATTGATCATGTTCTTGTAATAGGATTCACGACTTGCATGTCGATGAGTATGACAACCGCAGGAGCCATAGGAGTTGTCTTTATTTATTGTATGACCTGCGTGTCATTGAACAACGCCATGTAATTACTTTACTTTATTGCTAACCGTAGCCATAGTAGTAGAAGTAATAAGTTGGCGAGACAACTTCATGGAGACACGATGATGGAGATCATGATGATGGAGATCATGGTGTCATGCGGTGACAATGATGATCATGGAGCCCCGAAGATGGAGATCAAAAGGAGCAATATGATATTGGCCATATCATGTCACTACTATATAATTGCATGTGATGTTTATTATGTTTATGCATCTTGTTTACTTAGAACGACGGTAGTAAATAAGATGATCCTTACACAAATTTCAAGAAGTGTTCTCCCTAATCGCACCGCTGCTACAGTTCGTCGCTTCTAAGCACCACGTGTTAATCGGGTGTGATGGATTCTTACGTTCACATACAACGGGTGTAAGCAAGATTTACACACGCAATACACTTAGGGTTAACTTGACGAGCCTAGCATGTAAAGACATGGCCTCGAACACGGAGACCGAAAGGTCGAGCATGAGTCGATAGTAGATACGATCAACATGAAGATGTTCATCGATGATGACTAGTCCGTCTCACGTGTTGATCGGACACGGCCTAGTTGATTCGGATCATGTAATCACTTAGATGACCGAGGGATGTCTATCTGAGTGGGAGTTCATAAGATGAACTTAATTATCCTGAACATAGTCAAAAGACCTTTTGCAAATTATGTCGAAGCTCACGCTTTAGTTCCACTGCTTAGATATGTTCCTAGAGAAAATATAGTTGAAAGTTGAAAGTAGCGATTATGCGGACAGAGAAAGCTTATGTCCTTAATGCACCGCCACAGTGTGCTGAACCCCAAACGCCGCTTGTGGATGTTGCGAACATTGGACATACACGCTTTGATAACTACGTGATAGTTCAATTAAACGGTTTAGAGTTGAGGCACCAAAGACGTTTTGAAACGCTATGAACATATGAGATGTTTCGAGGGCTGAATTGGGATTTCAGGCTCGTGCCCACGCCAAGAGGTATGAGACCTCCGACGAGTTTTCTTAGCCTGCAAACTAAGGGAGAAAAGCTCAATCGTTGAGCTTGTGCTCAGATTGTCCGAATACAACAATCACTTAAATCGAGTGGGAGTTGATCTTCCGGATGAGATAGTGATGTTTCTCCATAGTCATTGCCACCAAGCTGCTAGAGCTTCGTGATGAACTATAACATATCGGGATAGATATGATGATCCTCGAGGTATTCGCGTTGTTTGACATCGCGAAAGTAGAAATCAAGAAGGAGCATCAATTGTTGATGGTTGGTGAAACCACTAGTTTCAAGAAGGGCAAGGGCAAGAAGGGACACTTCATGAAACGGCAAATCAGTTGTTGCCCAAAGAAGAAACCCAAGGTTGAACCCAAACCCGAGACTAAGTGTTTCGAGATAAGGGAACAGCCACCGAGTAGAATTACCCTAGATACTTGGTAGATAAGAAGGCAGCAAGGTCGATAGAAGTATATTGATATACATTATGTTAATGTGTACTTTACTAGTACTCCTAGTAGCACCAGGGTATTAGATACCGTTCGGTTGCTAAGTGTTAGTAACTCAAATAAAAGGCTACGGAATAAAAGACTAGCTAAAGGTGAGCTGACGATATGTGTTGAAGTGTTTCCAAGTTTGATGTGATCAAACATCGCACGCTCCCTCTACCATCAAGATTAGTATTAAACCTGAATAATTGTCATTTGGTGTTTATGCTGAGCATAGACATGATTGGATTATGTCTATCGCAATACGGTTATTCATCTAAGGAGAATAATGGTTACTCTGCTTATTTGAATAATACCTTCATGGTCTTGCACCTAAATAAATGGTTTATTGAATCTCGATCGTAGTGATACACATTTTCATGCCAAAAGTATAAGATAGTAATGATAGTACCACTTACTTGTGGCACCGCCATGTAAGTCATATTGGTGTAAACGCATGAAGAAGCTCCATGTTGATGGATCTTTGGACTCACTGCTTTTGAAAAGTTTGAGACATGCAAACCGTGTCTATTGGTGTATACGCATGAAGAAACTCCATGCAGATGGATCGCTTGAACTCACTTGATTTTGAATCACTTGAGATATGCAAATCATACCAGATGGGCAAGATGACCGAAAAGCCTCGGTTTCAAAGAAGATGGAACAAGGTAGCAACCTGTTGGAAGTAACACATTTTGATGTGTGCAGTCCAATGAGTGCTTTGAGGCATGCAAAGTGAATATCGTTATGTTCGACTTCACGATGATTCGAGTAGATGTTGAGTATATTTACTTGATGAAACACAAGTCTGAATTATTGAATGGTTCAAGTAATTTCAGAGTGAAGTTTAAAATCTTCGTGACAAGAGGATAGAATGTCTATGATATGATCATAGAGATGAATATCTGAGTTACGAGTTTTGGCACACAATTAAGACATAGTGGAAATTGTTTCACAATTAATACCGTCTGAATACCATAGTGTGATGGTGTGTCCGAACATCATAGTTGCACCCTATTGGATATGGTACGTACCATGATGTCTCTTATCGAATTACCACTATCGTTCATGGGTTAGGCATTAGAGACAACCGCACTCACTTTAATAGGGCACCACGTAATTCTGTTGAGACGACACCGCTTGGAGAAACCTAAGTTGTCGCTTTCTTAAAAGTTTGGGGCTGCGACGCTTATGTGAAAAGTTTCAGTTGATAAGCTCGAACCCAAAGCGGATCAAATGCATCTTCATAGGACACCCAAAACGGTTGGGTATACCTCCTAATTCCGATGCGGAAGCAATAGGGATTGTTTCTTGAATCGGGTCCTTTCTCGAGGAAAAGTTCGTCTCGAAAAGTTGAGTGGGAGGATGGTGGAGACTTGATGAGGTTATTGAACCATCACTTCAACTAGTGTGTAGCAGGGCACAGGAAGTTGTTCCCGTGGCACCTACACCAATTGAAGTAAAAGCTTATGATAGTGATCATGAAGTTTCGGATCAAGTCACTACCGTACCTCATAGGGTGACAAGGATGCGTACTACTTCTGAGTGGTACAGCAATCCTGTCTTGAAGGTCATGTTGCTAGACAATAATGAACCTACGAGCTATGGAGAAGCGATGGTGGGCCCAAATTCCGACAAATGGTTAGAAACCATGAAATCCGAGGTAGGATCCATGTATCATAACAAAGCATGGACTTTGGTGGACTTGCCCGATGATCGGCAAGCCATTGAAATAAATGGGTCTTTAAGAAGAAGACGGACATGGACGGTAATGTCACCTTCTATGAAGCTCGACTTGTGGCAAAGAGTTTTCACAAGTTCAAGGAGTTGACTACGATGAGATTTTCTCATCCGTAGCGATGCTTAAGTCCGTCGGAATCATGTTAGCATTGGCTGCATTTATGAAATCTGCGATGGATGTCAAGACGAGTTTCCTTACCGCCACGTAAGGAAAGGTTGTATGTGATACAATCGTAAAAGTTTTGTCGATCCTAAGGATGTTAAAAGGTATGCTAGCTCCAGCGATCCTTCTAAGGACCGGAGTAAGCATCTCGAGTTGGAATGTGCACTTTGATGAGATGATCAAAGATTTTGGGTTTATACAAAGTTTATGAGAAACTTGTATTTCCAAAGAAGTGAGTGGGAGCACTATAGAATTTTTGATGAGTATATGTTGTTGACATATTGTTGATCAGAAATGATGTAGAATTTCTGGAAAGCATATAGGGTTATTTGAAAAGTGTTTTTCAAGTGAAAACCTGTATTAAGCTACTTGAACATTGAGCATCAAGATCTATAGTGATAGATCAAAAATGCTTAATGGTACTTTCAAATGAGCATATACCTTGACATGATCTTGAAGGTGTTCAAGATGGATCAGTCAAAGAAGGAGTTCTTAGCTGAATTGTAAAGGTATGAAGTTAAGACTTAAAGCTCGACCACGGCAGAAAAGAGAGAAAGGACGAAGGTCGTCCCCTATGCTTTAAACGTAGGCTCTATAGTATGCTATGCTGTGTACCGCACCGGAAGTGTGCCTTGCCATGAGTCACTCAGGTACAAGAATGATCCAGAATGGGGATCATTGGACAACGGTCAAAAATTGTCCTTGGAGTAAATAAGGACATGTTTCTCGATTATGGAGGTGATAAAGAGTTCGGCGTAAAGGGTTACGTCGATGCAAGCTTTAACACCTATCCGAGTGACTCTGAGTAGCAAACCGGATACGTATAGTGGAGCAACCATTAGGAATAGATCCAAGTGGAGCGTGAAAGCAGCATTTACAATATGACATAGAGAATTGCGAACGGATCTGAAAGGTTCGCACCGCTGACTAAAACCTCTCTCACAAGCAAAACATGATCAAACCCCAGAACTCATTGAGACTTAATCACATGGTGATGTGAACTAGTTTAAGACACTAGTAAACTCTTTGGATGTTGATCACATAGCGATGTGACCTATCAGTGTTAATCACATGGCGATGTGAACTAGATTATTGACTCTAGTGCAAGTGGGAGACTGTTGGAAATATGCCCTAGAGGCAATAATAAATTAGTTATTATTATATTTCCTTGTTCATGATAATCGTTTATTATTCATGCTATAATTGTATTGACCGGAAACAGCAATACATGTGTGGATACATAGACAACACCATGTCCCTAGTAAGCCTCTAGTTGACTAGCTCGTTGATCAATAGATGGTTACGGTTTCCTGACCATGGACATTGGATGTCATTGATAACGGATCACATCATTAGGAGAATGATGTGATGGACAAGACCCAATCCTAAGCATAGCACAAGATCGTAGTTCGTTTTGCTAGAGCTTTTCCAATGTCAAGTATCTCTTCCTTAGACCATGAGATCGTGCAATTCCGGATACCGTAGGAGTGCTTTGGTGTATCAAACGTCACAACGAATCGGGTGACTATAAAGGTGCACTACAGGTATCTCCGAAAGTGACCATTGGGTTGACACAGATCGAGATCGGATTTGTCACTCCGTAGACGGAGAGGTATCTCCGGCCCACTCGGTAGGACATCATCATAATGTGCACAATGTGACCAAGGGGTTGATCACGGATGATGTGTTACGGAACGAGTAAAGAGACTTGCCGGTAACGAGATTGAACAAGGTATCGGATACCGACGATCGAATCTCGGCAAGTACAATACCGCTAGACAAAGGGAATTGTATACGGATCGATTGAGTCCTTGACATCGTGGTTCATCCGATGAGATCATCGTGGAACATGTGGGAGCCAACATGGGTATCCAGATCCCGCTGTTTGTTATTGACCGGAGAACGCCTCGGTCATGTTCAGATGATTCCCGAACCCGTAGGGTCTACACACTTAAGGTTCGATGACGCTAGGGTTATAAAGGAAGTTTGTATGTGGTTACCGAATGTTGTTCGGAGTCCCGGATGAGATCCTGGACGTCACGAGGAGTTCCGGAATGGTCCGGAGGTAAAGATTTATATATGGGAAGTCCTGTTTTGGTCACCGAAAAGTTTCGGCGATATCGGTATGTCATGGACCACCGGGAGGGTCCCGGGGGTCCACCAAGTGGGGCCACCTGCCCCAGAAGGTTGCGTGGGCCAAGTGTGGGAGGGAACCAGCCCCAAAGGGGCTGGTGCGCCCCCCACAAGGGGCCCAAGGCGCAAAGGGGAGTGGGAGGGGGCAAACCCTAGGGCAGATGGGCCCTAAGGCCCATCTAGTGGGCGCCTCCCTCTCCCTCCTCTCTTGGCCGCCCCCCCAAACCCATCTAGGGCTAGCCGCCACCCCTAGGGGGTGGAAACCCTAGAGGGGGCGCAGCCCTCCCTTCCCTATATATATGAGGCCCGGAGCTGCCCATAACACACGAGAGCCTCCTCTCCAGCGCAGCCCCGCCTCCCCCTCCTCCTCTCCCTTGGTGCTTGGCGAAGCCTCGGGATTGCCACGCCTCCATCACCACCATGCCGCTGTGCTGCTGCTGGATGGAGTCTTCTCAACCTCTCCTCTCTCCTTGCTGGATCAAGGCGTGGGAGACGCCACCGGCTGTACGTGTGTTGAACGCGGAGGTGCCTTCCGCTCGCACTTGATCATCGGTGATCTGAATCACGAGGAGTACGACTCCATCAACCCCTGCTCACTTGAACGCTTCCGCTTAGCGATCTACAAGGGTATGTAGACGCACTCTCCTCCCCTCGCTGCTAGTTTCTCCATAGATAGATCTTGGTGACACGAGGAAAATTTTGAATTTCTGCCACGCTCCCCAACAAAGGCATCATGAGCTAGGTCTATTGCGAGATTCTTTGCACGAGTAGAACACAAAGTAGTTGTGGGCGTTGATGATGTTCAATATGCTTACCGCTACTAGTCCAATCTTGTTTCGACGGTATTGTGGGATGAAGCGCCCGGACCGACCTTACACGCATTTCCACGTGAGACAGGTTCCACCGAATCGACATGCACTTGGTGCATAAGGTGGCTAGCGGTGCCGCCTCCCACTTTAGTCGGAACGGATTCGATGAAAAGGGTCCTTATGAAGGGTAAATAGCAATTGGCATATCACGCTGTGGTTTTGCGAGGTAAGAAACGTTTGCTAGAACCCATAGCAGCCACGTAAAACATGCAAACAACAATTAGAGGACGCCTAACTTGTTTCCTCTACCTTATGCAAGAGTCATGGTGATCTTCACCTTTCCTTTTACATTTATCCTTTGGCAAGCACGGTGTGTTGGAAAGATCTGATTGATATATCTAATTGGATGTAGGGGCATGAGTTATTATTGTTGACATTACCCTTGAGTTAAAAGGTTGGAAGGAAACTATAAGCCCCTATCTTTCTGTGTCCGATTAAAACTCTATAACCACAAGTATCGGCGTGAGTGTTAGCAATTATGAAGGACTAAATGGTAGTTGAGTATGTGGACTTGCTATTAAGCTCGACATAGACTCTTTCGATGTTATGACAAATTGCAATTGCTTCAATATTGAGATTATAGTTTGTTGGTTCTCAATAAAGTTTATGATTAGTACTCTGCATTGTTAATGGATTATTACTTGAACATAAGAAATCATATGACAATACCTATATATGTTTGTTATGAGAATAATCATGATGCCTTCATGTCCGTATTTTTATTTTTATCGGCCTCTACCTCTAAACATGGGGACATATTTATCGTTATCGGCTTCGCTTGAGGACAAGCGAGGTCTAAGCAGGGGAGTTGATCGTCCATTTGCATCATGCTTTTATATCGATATTTATTGCTTTATGGGCTGTTATTACATTATGTCACAATACTTATGCCTATTCTCTCTTATTTTACAAGGTTTACATAAGGAGGAGAATCCTGCAGCTGGAATTCAGGCTGGAAAAAGAGCAAACATTAGAGACCTATTCTGCAACTCAAAAGTCACGAAACTCCATGGAATATCTTACAATAAATAATAAAAATCCTCGCCAAGATGAAGGCCGGGGCCCACACCCCATCCACGAGGGTGGGGGGCGCGCCCCCTACCTCGTGGGCCCCATGGTGGCTCTCCGATGTCCATCTTCTGCTATATGAGGTCATTAGTCAAGAAAAAAATCAGAAGCAACCTTTCGGGCGAAACTCCGCCGCCACGGCGAGAACCTTGGCGGAACCAATCTAGGGCTCAAGCAGGAGGCACATTACATCGGGGACACTTCCCTCACGGGAGGAAATCATCGTCATCATCATCATGCGCTCCTCTCATCGGAGAGGCAATCTCCATCAACATCTTCACACATCTCATCTCAAACCCTAGTTCATCTCTTGTATCAATTCTTGTCTCCAAGTCCGGGATTGGTACTAGTAGGTTGCTAGTAGTGTTGATTACTCCTTGTAGTTGATGCTAGTTGGTTTATTTGGTGGAAGATCATATGTTCAGATCCTATATGCATATTAATACCCTCGATTATGAACATGAATATGCTTTGTGAGTAGTTACCTTTGTTCACGAGGACATGGGAGAAGTCTTGGTATTAGTAGTCATGTGAATTTGGTATTAGATTCGATATTTTGATGAGATGTATGTTGTCTAGCCTCTAGTGGTGTTATGTGAGCGTCGACTACATAACACTTCACCATTATTGGGCCTAGAGGAAGGCATTGAAAGTAATAAGTAGATGATGGGTTGCTAGAGTGACGAAGCTTAAACCCTCGTTTATCGTTGCTTCACAAGGGGCTGATTTGGATCCATATGTTTCATGCTATGGTTAGGTTTACCTTAATACTTTTGTTGTAGTTGGATGCTTGCAATAGAGGTTAATCATAAGTGGGATGTTTGTTCAAGTAAGAACAGCACCCAAGCACCGGTCCACCACATATCAAATTATCAAAGCGAGCATAAATCATAGGAACATGATGAAAACTAACAGCGATATTCCCATGTGTCCTCGGGGCGCTTTTCCTATTATAAGAATTTGTCCAGGCTTGTCCTTTGCTACAAAAGTTGGGCCACCTTCTTTTGCTTATTTACTTTTGTTACTTGTTGCTCATTACAAATTATCTTATCACAAAACTATCTGTTACCACTTATTTCATACTTGTAGAAATATTCCACAGAAAACGCTTATCATTTCATACGCTCCTCGTTGGGTTCGACACTCTTACTTATCAAAGGACTCGATAGATCCCTATACTAGTGGGTCATCGAGGCGCGCCCTAGGAGGGCACGCCCCCACCCTCATGGATAAGTGTGGGCTGGCCTTCATCTTTGGCAAGGATTTTTTATTATTTATTATATTCGTGGAGTCTCGGGACTTTTGGAGTTGTCGAATAGGTCTCTAATATTTGCTCCTTTCCAGCGAAATTCCATTGGCATTCTCCTCCTTGTAAACCTTGTAAAATAAGAGATAGGCATAAGTATTGTGACATAACGTGTAATAACAGCCCATAAAGCAATAAGTATCGATATAAAGCATGATGAAAATGGATGTATCGGCTCCCCAAGCTTAGACCTATAACTTGTCCTCAAGCAGCCGATAACGATAAATATGTCCAAGTTTAGAGGTAAGTCGATAAAAAGCTGACCAGACTGCATATTTATCGGCCTCTACCTCTAAACATGGGACATATTTATGGTATAGAAACTTTCGGCGAGGACAGCGAGGTCTGAAAACAGAATTTGATCGTCCATTTTTCATAGGTTTGGGAAGATCAGAACCCCTATCCATGGTGGGCGTGCCCACGATGTTTCAAAGCAAAGTCCAGTTGATACTTGTGTGTGCAGGGCAGGGGTCCCGGACTTGCACTGGAAGGCTGCGGTGTGGCTCGGGTGGGGGCTTCATCGCTCAAGCTCAAGACCCTCGCGAGGGAGCCCAAGTCTCATGGTGGGCCAGCCAGGAACCTACCTCGGGAGAAGCGGCCTCGTCAGGCCGGGCTCGTGAGGCCCGGAAAGATCAAAGCGGGGGGTACCTCGCGGAGGTGACTGTGGCCTTAAGCCATGATCAAGGCCGAGGCGAGGCGCGAGGCCGCGCATGATGTCCTCATTTCCCCTTTGGTGCAAGGAGGCAAGCACATGCCAAGGCATCGAGCAAAGGTTACCGGTGCAACAAGACCAAGACCACCCGAGCGGCAGGATGGAGGTCATCGTGAACCCGGAGCGGCGTCACCGTCGAGTCTTTGGCGGCCAGACCAACTTTAGTCGAGATAAGTGTACTAGATGTTCCCCTTCAAAATGGCGATTGTTGGCGCCCTTCCGCTCATTTTTGGGAAGGGCCGGGCCTCCCTCTATAAATAGGACTAGCCACCACAGACGAGAGAGAGAAGAGGATCAATCGATGAGATCACGAGAGAGAGAGAGAGAGAGGCCCAACTCACCCAAGCAGCTCATCGCACTAGCTCAAACGAGACCCTCGCAAGGCTGTTCTTCCTTTATGTGTTCATCATCAGCCCCACGAGGCAATCCACCACACCACACTGGGTAGGTATTACACCCACAGCAGTGGCCCGAACGATATAAACCTCGTGTTTACGTGTTGTTCATCGTTAGTAGTTTAGATCCTTGCAATCCTTACGCATGAGCCGGTAGGAAAGATCTCATGCACCCAGTGTTGAACCTCAAGTGCGCGAGAACCGAAATCCGACATTTAGCGCGCCCGGTAAAGAATGCGCGGAATCTTTCTTCGCTGGTGCGTGTGATCTTCCCGTGTCCATGGTGGCCTTCGCCGAGCTTCGCACCGGCGTCGGGCTGCTCGCGCCCTTCGAAATCGCCCGAGCGGCTACCGTCGGGACACCCGTCGTTCCCGTCGCTTTGCCGCCCAATGCCGCCACCGGCCAGCGAAAGCAGCGAGCCTCGTCCAGCATCCGTCCGTGGGCGAGGCGGCTACCGCTTCTCCGCCTTCGCCCAGCTGGTTCGCCGTCCGCAGCTCCGCTCCCATGGAAACTCGAGCAGCGCTCGCCGCAACAAACAAGCTCCTGCGCTACCGCCCATCGGCAGCGTCTCGAGTGGCTCGGCCGTCGCCCGAGCTAAATCGCGCCCGAAGGCTCCCCAGCGCCGTCCTTCTCGCTGCCTCGCCCCGCACCCGCAGGGGCGAGGGCAGTGCCCCCACCTCCTTCCCAGAAAGGCGCCTGGCTCCATGGCGCATGGCCCCGGCGAGACCCTCCGCGCCAGCGCGCGCGCACCAAGAAAGGAGCTGCTAGGAGATCCCTCGTCCCCAAGAAGGTGCTCGCATGCTCCCGGCACGGGCGCGCGACCACGCTCCCGCACCACAGCGTCAAGACCCGCACTCCCGAGTAGCGGTGCGCGAGAATCCACAAAAAGCAAGCTCCGCATCATCGAGAGGCGGGTGGCCCGCTGCGCTGCTGCCTACACGCCCGAGCTACGCGGCGTCGCATGGCCCAACAAGTTCAAGCAGACCTGCCTCCTTGCTACGGCACCACAGATCCTGCGGAGTTCCTTGACTCTGAGCTGGGCATCAAGCTTATGTGAGATGAAAAGGTCATGGCGAATTGGTTCCCCATGGTGCTGAAGGCGGGCCGAACTGGCTCGACACGATCTCCTCTGGGGCGAGATGCTTTCGCTTCGCCAGCAACTTCAAGGCACCGTGTGGGCCTCCTGCCATGGCGACATCGCGCATCAAGCGGCAGCGGAGACCCTGCGGTACATCCGGCGCTTCACGCGCACATCTCAAGATTCCCAAGGTGGTGAGGAGGCCATCATCTCAACCTTCTCCGATGGTGTGCGTGGCGTCAAGATGAAGGAGGAGCTGGCGATGCATGAACCTGTGCATCTCTAGAGTTGTTCAACTTGGCGACCAAATCGCCCGGTGAGGAAGGTGCCTATCCCTCCTCGAGCTTCCAGTGCCGATCGAAGAGAAGAAGCCCAAGGCCAGTCGTGAAGCGCAAGGGAGTCTGCGGTGCTGTGGCGAAGAGACACCAGCGAGCGAGGATCAGCTGAGTCTTCCAAGCGTCGGTACTCACGTGTACCACGAACTCCACACACAAACACTGAATGCCAAGAGCTGGGCCGTGCGAGAAGAGGCGGATCGGTCGGCCCGACCCGCGGTGATCGAGGCTACTGACGGGGAGGAGGAAGGGCGCGGGGCGCTGGGAAGACATGGCCCTCGCCCGTGATGGCGTGTGAGGACCTCGCGGGACGGCTGGCGAGACCAACTGGTGAGGGATTGGAGGACCAACCTCGCGAGGATCGCCCTCAAGGCCATGCAGGGCTCCGCCTCTGCCCGCGGTACCAAGGAGGTATGAAGACAATAATCAGGGCGAGAGTGGGGGCTTCCGGGAGCAGCGCGTCATGCATCTGGGTGGCGCTCGGGGCCGACCTCTCGGCGCATCTTCAAGCGGTTTGCTCATGAAGTGAATCACAGTCCTCCAGCGAAGGCCACACGCCCTCTCGGTGGTCGTCATGCACTATCACATTCGATTCAGCGGATCAGCTCAAGTGCGGCCCGCGGAGTCCTCCATGCTTTGCTCACCGATCATCGGCAATGTGCAAGTCACGGGACCCTCATCGAGGCGAGACTCAACGTCCTGTCTGTCAATACATTCAACGATCTCCAAGTGCCATGATCAACTTCACCGACCAAGCCTTTCTCGGAGTCACCGATGGTTCCACCGTCCCGATAGGGCAAGTCCGCCTCCTTGTCACCCAGACGGCGCAACTACACACCAAGTTCGCCGACTTTGGCGTCATTCTTTTCATACAATGCCATCCTCGGTACCCAGCTTTGGCCAAGTTCATGGCGGTGACTCACCATGGCTACAATGTCCTCAAGATGCGAGCGGAGGAGTCATCACGGTGCCTTGCGGAAAAGGATGCGATGTGTTCTCTTGGCGTGCCTTCAAGCCGTGAACCCGGATCACGAGGGCGGGGAGACTTCCGAGGCGATCCCAAGAAGAAGGCCTCACCTGGTCCAAGCCCTCGTGGGGTAGGCACCTCGGGAGGCATGGCAACATGACCCGCCCGTTCAAGCGCCACCCTCTGCAGCATAGGAAGGCGCGCCCGGCCTCCTCGAGCAGGGCTCGGGGCTCTTTCATGAGCCACCGACCTGGCCGAGTCGAGGAGGCGCTCGGGCACCAGGCGTGCTTCAAGGCGTTTCCCTCGGAAGGAGCAAAGCAAGGATGGCCAAACCCTCGGGAGTTCATCGCGAGGAGCACTGGGAGCTCTGGAGTCAAAGTCATCTGTGGTGTCACGCTTGCCGCCGTGGCCCCACATCCGGCGAGATTCGGGCTGCGAATCTGCATCGACATACGAGGCTCAGGAGGCAGCGTCTCAGGCGCCTCTGGCCCTCACTGGCGTGGGGCGTTGAGGTCCACCTCAATACGTTCGCGCCTTCGGGCCCTACGGCGCGATTCGCCCATCAGCTTCGCGGCAGGCGCTGGAAACTCGGGAGGTCAAGCAGTGTGATCTGTCGGAGATGGAGATGGCTCTCGAGAACCCCGTACCGGAGCCTCCCGAGGCTCCAGTCGAAGAGGCTCGTGAGGGCGGCGTCCTCGTCACGCGTCATCCGCTACCCCAACACCCGCCATCTCCGACCATATCGGTGACACCTTTCCAAGTTTAGTTTTTTTTGGGGCGCCCTCGGGCTGCATCATTCCAGGCTGCGTGGTCCGTCCTGCGGCATGTATCCGTTTGCTATGTTACTTACCTTGTTGGGGCCCCACGGCTGCATTATCCCCAAGCTGCTCGGGCAGACCTAGTGGCGTATGCTTTCTGCACCTATCTAGATGGATTTGCTTGTTCGCATAACATGCTTGACCTAATCGCTGCTCGATTGACACCTACCTTTGAGCCTTCGCTCGGCCGCGGTGCTTGCGCATGGAGTGCGTCCACCAACGATAAATCTGAGTGGCGAGCTCAGCCACGGCAGCCTGGCGCCACCTCACCAGGCCCTCGGTGCCCCGATCACTCTCTCGGGCGACCAATGGTTGGTGGCAACCCGACAACCTTGTTTCTCCTCGTGATTCATACATAGGACCTGCTCGGGACTGCTGGCGGCCTCCAGGCCTTCTCTCCTCCACTCGGCATGATCCGCTGCGCGTTAAAGGAGGTACAGAGCATCACGACTCATGGGCTCTTCTTGGCTCTCCAGGCCTCACTGGCCTTGACCCACAGCATCGCGACCTGTCATACCAGCGGGCAGGCTGGCTCGAGGCGGGACACGGGATGTAGAGCATTAAGAAGCGTGGGGAGAGGAAGAAGCTCGAGGTCCCGACCAGCGACACCTCGATTGCCGTCAGCAGACCACGGCACCTCATCGGCGCCGCTCCAAGCTACTTAAGATAAGTCACGCAAAAGCTGATTTGCCTCGGCGCTAAAACCCTCACCTCTGCTGCTCTGTCACGGCAAAGCTGTCGCCTTTCTTGCCTGCGGAGGCTGCTTGGCGCTAAAGGGGACCTCCAGCATCCGACTCGGGGCTCTTCTTGGACCTCGGGCAGCTCACCTCTGGCCTTGACCCACGGCATGCGACTGTCATAGCAGCGACCTTGAAGCCTACATAGGGCCGGGACACGTCATTGTGAGCACCAAGCCCTCGTGAGGAAAGAGGGGGCTGAGCTGGGGCAGCCAGGCATCTCACGATTCATCATAGGGCATAATACTCACAAAAACATGGCGCCTTTACCCCCCAGGGGTGCTACTCCGATTCTTTGCAGGAAATAAAGGTGCTAATCCTAAGGCGCCTACTCGCAAGCCTCCATGGGGCGCCATCATCAGCAGGTGGGCATGAGCACAGGCGTAACCCATCCAGATCACGGCCGTTTGGTAGCTGAAGCGCTCATGGCTCGGCGGTCGAACTCGGGGCTCGTGGGCTGTCGTCGCTCGTCTCGAGTCGCCGAGAGCTCGGTGGGCGCTGGACCCTGGTCCGTCGCTGCTACTCGAGCAGCCGGGGCGACCGTGAGCCTAGTCCTCGCGGCACGCACGCCATGACCGCCCTTCTCGGGCAGCATTCCAGCCGGCGTCCCTTCGCGTCGAGACCTTGAAGAACATCAAGGCGCCATCATACTCCAGTGGATCGCGAGGCCCTCGTCGGCAGAACCGGCGATCTCGCCCCACCTCGGGTCATGAAGACCTTGCGGGCGGCGGCGCAACCTGCTGCCCGATCGCGGGGGTGCTGCAGCGACATGCTACAACCAGAACTCGAAGAGGCCCTCTGCGGGTTCTCGATGGCGAGGAGGAAGCGAATCCAAGGCTGAGGAGGCATGGCGGTGTGGCACAAACTCTCGGGAGGAGCCCTCGGCATGGACTTGGCGGGAACAACGCACCGTCGTGACCCGCCCGACACCAGGCGGCGTCGTCGTGGCGCTCGGCGTCAACTCCTTGGGGCCCTCAATGCGGGCGTACAAGGGCAGCGAACCTGGCGGCGGCCGCTCGTGCACCGAGCCTCGACACCTCTGCGGGTGCCCTCGTCTGGTGGCGGGGCCCGTTTCTTCGGTGAAGCGGATCGGGACCCTCTCGGGGGCTTTTCCTTTCTGCGGAGAACGGCGGATTGGAGCCATCGTCGCAATGTGGAGGAAGGCGAGGATGGAGAAGGAAGCAAGAAAAGAGATGGATCGGAAGGACTCGCGCCGTTCGTGCTTATAGCAGGAGGCCAGCGTCGGCCTCCACGATATGAGTAATCATGACCTGTTTACGCATGCGAGGACTTTTAAAGTCATGCGGTTGCCGAGCATCATGGGGAAGTGGAGGCGCGCCAAACATTGCCACGCGGCGCCCAAGGCCATAGGCTGTTGGGGCCCTCGCCCTTCGCACCCTTGCCGCTTCTCTGCTAAGCCAAGTCAGGCGCGCCTTGGGCACAGGGGCTCTTGTCGGCGTGCAGGAGCAGGGGTCCCCGGACTTGCACTGCGGCTGCTGGCGTGGCTCAAGTGGGGGCCCAGCCGCGGCCCAGCTTCATCGCTCAAGCTCAAGACCCTGCGAGCCAAGCCTCATGAGGCGGGCAACGGAACCTACCTCGGGAGCAGCCTCGTCGAGGCGAGGCTCACGAGGAGGTGGAGAGATCAAGGCAGGTACCTCACGAGGTGCCTGTGGCCCAAGCCATATTGATCAAGGCAGGCGTGCATGAGGCGGGCTCCAGCAGCAGGTGTCCTCATTTCCCCTTTGGTGCAAAGGAGGCAAGCCTGAGCCAAGGCATCGAGCAAAGTTACGCTTGTGAAACAAGACCAAGACCAGCAGAGCGGCGGGATGGAGGTCATCGTGGAGCCAGGCGGCATCACCGTCGAGTCTTTGGCGAAGACCAACTTTAGTCAGGATAAGTGTACTAGATGTTCCCCTTCAAAATGGCGATTATTGGCGCCCTTCCGCTCATTATTTGGGAAGAGGCCGGGGCCTCCCTCTATAAATAGGACTAGCCACCACGAGAGAGAGAGGATCAATCGTCGAGATCACGAGAGAGAGAGAGAGAGAGAGACTGAACTCACCCAAGCAGCTCATCGCACCAGCTCAGAACAGACCCTCGAGGCTGTTCTTCCTTTTATTGTTCATCATCACCCAGGAATCCACCACACCACACCTTTGGAGTAGGGTATTACACCTAGCAGTGGCCCGAACCGATATAAACCTCGTGTCTATGTGTTGTTCATCGTTAGTAGTTTAGATCCCTTGCAATCCTTACGCATGAGCGGTGGGAGAAGATCTCGCGTGCACCCCAGTGTTCGAACCTCAAGTGCTGCTGAACCCGAAATGACGGCAACTACAACAAAAGTATTAAGGTAAACCTAACCATAGCATGAAACATATGGATCCAAATCAGCCCTTACGAAACAACGCATAAACTAGGGTTTAAGATTCTGTCACTCTAGCAACCCATCATCTACTTATTACTTCCCAATGCCTTCCTCTAGGCCCAAATAATGGTGAAGTGTTATGTAGTGAAACATTCACATAACACCACTAGAGGCTAACAACATACATCTCATCAAAATATCGAATGAATACCAAATTCACATGACTACTAATAGCAAGACTTCTCCCATGTCCTCGGGAACAAGCGTAAGTACTCACAAAGCATATTCATGTTCATAATGGAGAGGTATTAATATGCATATAGGATCTAAACATATGATCTTCCACCAAATAAACCAACTAGCATCAACTACAAGGAGTAATCAACACTACTAGCAACCTACTAGTACCAATGCGGGACTTGGAGACAAGAATTGAATACAAGAGATGAACTAGGGTTTGGAGATGAGATGGTGCTTTGTGAAGATGTTGATGGAGATGCCCTCTCCCGATGAGAGGCGTTGGTGATGATGATGGCGATGATTTCCCCCTCCAGGAGTGTCCCGCGAAACAGCTCTGCGGAGCCCTAGATGGTTCCGCCAGGTTCCGCCTCGTGTGGCGGAGTTCGACCGAAAGGTTGCTTCTAATTTTTTCCTCGACGAGACCTCATATAGCGGAAGATGGGCATCGGAGAGCCGAGGGGCCATGAGGTGGGGGCGCGCCCTAGGAGGCGCGCCCCCTCCTGCGAGGTGTGGGCAGCCTTCATCTTTAGCGAGATTTTTTATTATTTATTATAAGATATTCCATGGAGTTTGAGGACTTTTGGAGTTGTGTAGAATAGGTCTCTAATATTTGCTCCTTTTCCAGCCGAATTCCTGCGCGGCATTCTCCATCCTTATGTAAACCTTGTAAAATAAGAGAATAGGCATAAGTATTGTGGCGTAGCGTGTAATAACAGCCCATAAAGCAATAAATATCGATATAAAAGCATGATGCAAAATGGGCGTGTCGATGTTGCGAAGATCTCCCCTCAGATCATGCCCTCACTTCACAATCTCTAAGGCTAGCTCGACTTCTCAACACAAAGGGACACAAGATTTATACTAGTTCGGCACCGTTGTGATGTAATACCCTATTCGGTGTGTGGTGGTGGATTGCCTCTTGGGCTGAGGATGAATGCTACAAGGGAAGAACAGCCTCTGAGGCGAGGTGTTCTTGTGCTTGAGTGAACTTGTGTGGTGAGGATTACTCAAGATGAGATGCCTCCTACTATGGTGGCTAGTCCTATTTATAGAGGCCCTGTCCTCTTCCCAAATATTGAGCGGGAAGGGATCCCTAGCAGCCAATTTGAAAGGAGACAACTAGTACATCTTATCGACGACAAAAGTAATCTTCCTTTGCTAAAGGCTCGGTGGTGGCGCGTCTTGGGCTCCACGGTGACCTCCGCTGCTGAATCTGCTGGTCTTGGTCTCGTTACCCGATATGGAAACCTTTGCAGCCTCGGTACTCCTGCTTTGTGCCTCCTTAGCACCAAAGAGGAAACAAGGACACTGTGCCTGGGCGCCCGCTGGCGCCCGCCGGTCTCGATCATTATGGCTCACGTCCGTGAACCTCGTGAGTTGCCTTGCTTTGATCTCTCCGCCCTCGCAAAGCCAACTGGTGAGGCCACTCGAGGAGGTCTTGTCTCGTCCGCCTCGAGCTTGCCCCTCGCGGTCTTGAAAGTTGCAGTGAAGATGGGCGTCAGGCCCTCATGAAACCACGCCGTGGAGCAGGCGAGCAAGTCTGAGGATCCCTGTTCCCGCACGCTTCTGATAGCCCTCGGGCCCAAAGGTGCACTCGGACTTGGCAGTGAAGCCAAGGACAAGTCGGGCGCCCTTGAGCCCCAATAACTTCGGCCTTGGTCGGCGTGTGGCGGTTGATTGGGCGTGGGTGTCTCCGCTTCCCCATGCACGCCTCGCAGCTGCTCTACTTGACAAGTCCTGCGACATGCAAGGAAAAACCATCATTACACATGATCATGGGGGTCTTGGTTGGCCTTCTCGCTATAAATGGGGAGGGGCGGATCCCGTCGCCCATCTCTTTCCATCCCACGCTTCTTCCCTCTTGCTCCATTACGCCTGTGGCACCCATCCGAAGGTTTTACGCTGCGGAGAAAGGAAAGACTCCCTCGGCGGGCGGGGCCACTCCCCAAAGAAGATGCGGTTCACCACCGCGGCGTGGTGGCGATGCGAGTGGTGGAGGCCTTGGTGCGGCGGCCTCCTCCTGGTATCTGTTACCCTTATGCGCCCAAGCCAGGGGCTCGGGAGGAAGAAGCGACGGCGTCGTGGCAGCGCGTGTGCCGTATCGCCCGCAACATGGTGGCGTGTCGCCGCCCGAGTCCATGCCACGGACTCTTGGCGAGCTTGTGCTGTGGACAGCGATGCCCCCAAGCACTTGGATCCGCTTCCCTCTTCCTTCTCTGCCGAGATGCGCCGAGGAACCCCTCGAGCTTTGGGTATGTGCGCCCGGCTGCGACACGCCGGCAATGGGCGGAGGTTGAGGCGTCTCCTCGGGAAGATCTTCATGACCGGAGGCTGGGGCAAGGTTGCTCAGGTGTGCCGTGTGGGCGCCCTCGCGATCCATTTTGAGTTCGATGGCGCCTCACGCTCTTCTTCAAGGTCTTGACCTTGAAGGCCTCCTTTGGAAGTGCTGCTCGGGAGGGAATCGGTCGTGCCCATGATGGGGACGAGGCTTGTGGTGCCTGATGGCTCCTCACAGGCGGCTGGTGATGCAGTCAGCGATTCTCCCGAGCTCTCTGAGACTCCGAGGAGGCGGCGGCAGCTACGTGCCTCAAGCTCTCGCCCGTCCTAAGTAGGCTGCGGCGTCCGTGCGCCGCAATCTGGATGAGGTTGGCGCCCGGCCTTGCTTGTTGATGATGGCGTGAAATTTCTTGGGGTGTGTAGATAGGACTCCTTGAAGCTTTCCATTTTACGGAGAATCGAGAAGTACCCGTGAGGCGTGTAAAGAGTCGTAATGTCTTTTGTCAACATTATCCTTATTATGAACTTGCGGCGCAAGTCACCTTCACTCGATCTCCCTTTCCATCCTCATGACGACTTTGTGTCTCGTTGAGTCCGGTCCCAGGCGGTGCAGCCGTCGGTAGTATGCCAGTCGTGATGTGGTCAAGGCTGGGTGAGCAGCCGGGTCGATGGAGTCCGGAGTGCGATGTAGGAGGTCTCCTTCAGCGCTCAAGCACCATCGGGAGGTAAGAAGGGGTGACATTGCCGTGGCGGCTGCGACTAGTGTGGTTCCTAGGCCTTAGCGGTTTTAGCCAACTCGGTGCGAGACTTATCTTGACGGTCGAAGTCGATTCCTCGGCCTTGCCCGATTCGATGCGTAGGTGTCCATAGCATAGCTAGGCCGACCCATCTGAGCCTCCCCTCTTCTCCATGTTCTCCTTTGTGCTCGTCCTCGAGGTCCCGACCCTCGGCGAGCTTAGCCACGGCTGATGTCGGTTGCAATGCCGTGGTCAGGCAGGTGAGGTTTGGAGAGCGATGAAACTCTGAGTCCACGATGCTCGAGGCCCCTAACATAGCGGATTGCATGGGATAAGAGGGAGCTGTGGTGCAGCCACTACAAAAAAGACACATCCATTGACATTTGGGCGAGCAGAAATTTTTTACATCATACATATGACACTTCTATGGCGATAATTGTGACAAAACCGGTATCATCATAGATGTGGTGGGCTCTACTTCTATGACAAAAATCATGTGAAAATGGGCTTTTCGTCTTGGGTGGGCGGAGGCCAGGTGCATGACATTCTTTGGGCTGTCCATGGCGGAAAAATTGGTAGAAGCGAGGGGAAAATTTGGGAGTTCCGGTTACGGTGGGAGGTCGGGGCGAGCGATGCAGCGTTCTCTCGTTCTGCCTTGCAGTGGCGTGTGTCGGCGTTAGCTCTAGCGAACCCGGCGAGCCGTTGGGCTCTAACTGAACCCGGCGATTGCCTTTGCAGGCTCTGGCGTTCTTGAACTCGGCGATCGATCGATGGCTGTTATATGAACCTGATCGGCGATTCGCCCGCTCTGCTGCTAACTGAAGCCGTCGATGTTGCCTGCAGGATGAGCAGTGGCGTTCGGGAGGGTTGGATGAGCAGTGGCGGTGGTGTTGCCTCTGGATGAACAGGACCCGTGGTGTGGAGGGCTGGATGAAAAGTAGAGCGGTGGAGGGTGGTTGAACAGGACCCCATGGTGTGGAGAATTTGGATGAATAGTGAGGCGGTGGAGGGTGGTTGAGCAGTGGCGGTGGAGTAAGCAGTGGAGGCTGGATGAGCAGGAGCCCGTGGAGGCTGGAGGAGGTCGTGGTAGCCCCTGGAGGCTGGAGGAGGTCGGCGGTGGAGATGAGCAGTATCCAGGTGGGGTCCCGTTTTGCGATCGCCACACCCTCCCGATGAGCAGTGAAAGCACAAGTGCTCCCTAGGTGGTTTTGGTAATTAATGTCAACATATCTCTTGTTGGACTAACACCTTTATCTAGTATGTTTGGATAAGTTCAACAATGGGTGGCATGGACTAAGGATGTGGGAACCCCTTCAAGATGCTAAGGACAAAGGATTGGCTCAAGCTTAAAGCTCAAGACTCTACATTTTACATTTAGTGATCCAAGATCACATTGAGTCTATAGGAAAAGCCAATACTATCAAGGAGGGATGAGGTGTTGCAATGAGTTTCTTGCTCCACGATTGCTTAGTGATATGCTCCAAAACCCTCAACTACTTTCCCTTTTCACATATGACCTAAACCTAAAGTCAAACTTCATTGCCCGATTCTTTCTATCCGGCATACAGTTCAAATGTCATAGCCACTTCCACAAACCCTAGGCAAATCGGTTTCACCGATATGGATCTCAGTCTCACGAGATAGGATTATAATCTCTCACGTATGTCCATTACCAAAATCGGTCTCACACCGAGTTTGTGTCTACCGATTTTCTTAGTTTGATCCTATTAGTAGTATCTTGATCTAGTAGAATAAAGTTTATGGCATGATCTAGTTTTGAGTTTTTGCTTTACGATCTCTCTATGTAATCGAGTCCGTGAGCTATATAATAAAGATTAGTGTTGAGTCAAGGGCTTGATTATTTTGCCATGATCTTGAATGAATAAAATAAAAGAAAGAAAAATAATAACAAGAAACAAAGAGTTCATATTGATCTTATTGAAAGTGATGACTTCACATAGAAAGAGTATGATGATTGAAAGTTGTTGGGAGTTGACAAACATAGCTTTGGTCATCGTTGCAATTAATAGGAAGTAATAAGGAAAGAGAGGTTTCACATATAGATATACTATTATAGGCATCTTTTATGATTGTGAGCACTCATTAAAATATGACATGCTAAAGAGTTGATGTTGGACAAGGAAGACAACGTAATGAGTTATGTTTCCTTATATCTGAGATAAAGTATGTTGTCATGGATCCTCCAACATGTTGAGCTTGCCTTTCCCCCTCATGCTAGCCAAATTCTCAGCACCAAGTAGAGATACTACTTGTGCTTCCATAAACCCTTAAACCAGTTTTGCCATGAGAGTCCACCATATCTACCTATGGATTGAGTAAGATCCTTCAAGTAAGTTGTCATCGGTGCAAAGCAGTAAAAATTTCTCTCTAAATATGTATGATTGATTGGTGTGGGAGAAATAAGCTTTATACGATCTTGTGATGTGGGAGAAATAAAAGCGACGGAGTGCATAATAAAGGTTCATATCACAAGGGGCAATATAAAGTGATGTTATTTTGCATTAAGATTTTGTGCATCCAACCATAAAAGCGCATGGCAACCTCTGCTTCCCTCTGCGAAGGGCCTATCTTTTATCATTATCCTCTACCTTATGCAAGAGTCATGGTGATCTTCACCTTTCCTTTTTACATTTTATCCTTTGGCAAGCACAGTGTGTTGGAAAGATCCTGATTGATATATCTAATTGGATGTAGGGGGCATGAGTTATTATTGTTGACATTACCCTTGAGTTAAAAGGTTGGAAGGCGAAACTATAAGCCCCTATCTTTCTCTGTGTCCGATTAAAACTCTATAACCACAAGTATCGCGTGAGTGTTAGCAATTATGAAGGACTAAATGGTAGTTGAGTATGTGGACTTGCTATTAAGCTCTGACATAGACTCTTTCCGATGTTATGACAAATTGCAATTGCTTCAATGACTGAGATTATAGTTTGTTGGTTCTCAATAAAGTTTATGATTCGTACTCTGCATTGTTAATGGATTATTACTTGAACATAAGAAATCATATGACAATACCTATATATGTTGCTGTTATGAGAATAATCATGATGCCTTCATGTCCGTATTTTTATTTTTATCGACGCCTCTACCTCTAAACATGGGGACATATTTATCGTTATCGGCTTTCGCTTGAGGACAAGCGAGGTCTAAGCTTGGGGGAGTTGATACGTCCATTTTGCATCATGCTTTTATATCGATATTTATTGCTTTATGGGCTGTTATTACACATTATGTCACAATACTTATGCCTATTCTCTCTTATTTTACAAGGTTTACATAAGGAGGGAGAATGCCGGCAGCTGGAATTCTGGGCTGGAAAAAGAGCAAACATTAGAGACCTATTCTGCGCAACTCCAAAAGTCCTGAAACTCCATGGAATATCTTACAATAAATAATAAAAAATCCTCGCCAAAGATGAAGGCCAGGGGGCCCACACCCTGTCCACGAGGGTGGGGGGCGCGCCCCCTACCTCGTGGGCCCCCTGGTGGCTCTCCGATGTCCATCTTCTGCTATATGAGGTCATTCGTCAAGAAAAAAAATCAGAAGCAACCTTTCGGAACGAAACTCCGCCGCCACGAGGCAGAACCTTGGCGGAACCAATCTAGGGCTCCGACAGAGCTGTTCTGTCGGGGACACTTCCCTCTGGGAGGAAATCATCGTCATCATCATCACCAACGCTCCTCTCATCGGGAGAGGGCAATCTCCATCAACATCTTCACCAGCACCATCTCATCTCAAACCCTAGTTCATCTCTTGTATCCAATTCTTGTCTCCAAGTCCGGGATTGGTACTAGTAGGTTGCTAGTAGTGTTGATTACTCCTTGTAGTTGATGCTAGTTGGTTTATTTGGTGGAAGATCATATGTTCAGATCCTATATGCATATTAATACCCTCTGATTATGAACATGAATATGCTTTGTGAGTAGTTACCTTTGTTCCTGAGGACATGGGAGAAGTCTTGGTATTAGTAGTCATGTGAATTTGGTATTCGTTCGATATTTTGATGAGATGTATGTTGTCTAGCCTCTAGTGGTGTTATGTGAACGTCGACTACATAACACTTCACCATTATTTGGGCCTAGAGGAAGGCATTGAGAAGTAATAAGTAGATGATGGGTTGCTAGAGTGACAGAAGCTTAAACCCTCGTTTATACGTTGCTTCACAAGGGGCTGATTTGGATCCATATGTTTCATGCTATGGTTAGGTTTACCTTAATACTTTTGTTGTAGTTGCGGATGCTTGCAATAGAGGTTAATCATAAGTGGGATGTTTGTTCAAGTAAGAACAGCACCCAAGCACGGTCCACCCACATATCAAATTATCAAAGTACGAGCATAAATCATAGGAACATGATGAAAACTAAGCAGCGATATTCCCATGTGTCCTCGGGGCGCTTTTCCTATTATAAGAATTTGTCCAGGCTTGTCCTTTGCTACAAAAAGTTGGGCCACCTTGCTGCACTTTATTTACTTTTGTTACTTGTTGCTCATTACAAATTATCTTATCACAAAACTATCTGTTACCACTTATTTGATACTTGTAGAAATACCTTCTGAAAACCGCTTATCATTTCATACGCTCCTCGTTGGGTTCGACACTCTTACTTATCAAAGGACTACGATAGATCCCTATACTAGTGGGTCATCGGTAGCGCCCTAGGAGGGGGCGCCCCCCACCCTCATGGATAAGTGTGGGCCCCAGCCTTCATCTTTGGCAAGGATTTTTTATTATTTATTATAAGATATTCCGTGGAGTCTCGGGACTTTTGGAGTTGTGCGAGAATAGGTCTCTAATATTTGCTCCTTTTCAGCCCGAATTCCAGTGCGGCATTCTCCTCCTTATGTAAACCTTGTAAAATAAGAGAGATAGGCATAAGTATTGTGACATAACGTGTAATAACAGCCCATAAAGCAATAAGTATCGATATAAAAGCATGATGAAAAATGGATATATCAGCTCCCCAAGCTTAGACCTAAACTTGTCCTCAAGCGAAAGCCGATAACGATAAATATGTCCCCAAGTTTAGAGGTAGGCGTCGATAAAAATAAAAGCGACAGGACTGCATATTTATCGGCCTCTACCTCTAAACATGGGACATATTTATCGTTATAAACTTTAAGCGAGGACAAGCGAGGTCTAAGCAGCTACTCGTCCATCATCACATTATATCGATATTTATTGCTTTATGGGCTGTTATTACACGTTATGTCACAATACTTATTCTCTTATTTTACAAGTTTATATAGGAGGAGAATGTAAGGCGGCAAATAATATTAGAGACCTATATCTTATAATAAATAATAAAAAATCCTCGCCAAAGATGAAGGTCAGGGCCCACACTTATCCATGAGGGTGGGGCGTGTCTCACCGCCCTAGGGCGCTACGATGACCCACAAGTATAGGGGATCTATCGTAGTCCTTTCCATAAGTAAGAGTGTCGAACCCAACGAGGAGCGTAAGGAAATGATAAGCGGTTTTCAGAAGGTATTCTCGCAAGTAATGAAATAAATGGTAAGAGATAGTTTTGTGATAAGATAATTTGTAACGAGCAACAAGTAACAAAAGTAAATAAAGTGCAGCAAGGTGGCCCAACTTTTGTAGCAAAGGACAAGCCTGTACAAATTCTTATAATAGGAAAAGCGCCCCGAGGACACATGGGAATATCGTCTAGCTAGTTTTCATCACGTTCATATGATTACCGTTCAGTACTTTGATAATTTGATATGTGGGTGGACCGGTGCTTGGGTGCTGTTCTTACTTGAACAAACATCCCACTTATGATTAACCTCTATTGCAAGCATCCTCAACTGTCGGCATTCTGGGAACGGGGGTCCCCGGACTTGCCTGCCTGCGGCCTGCGGTGTGGCTCAGGTGGGGGCCCAGCACGGCCCAGCTTCATCAGCTCAAGCTCAAGACCCTCGCGAGGGGCCAAGTCTCGCGGGGTGGACGCCAGGAACCTACCTCAGGAGCAGCCTCGTCAGGCAGGCTCGTGAGGAGGCGGAGAGATCAAGGCAGGGTACCTCGCGAGGGTGACCTGTGACGCAAAGCCATGACGATCAAGGCCAGGCGGGCGCAGGCCCGCGCAGTGTCCTCATTTCCCCTTTGGTGCAAAGGAGGCAAGCACATGCCAAGGCATCAGGCAAAGGTTACCGCTTCGGTGCAACAAGACCAAGACCACCAGAACGGCAGGATGGAGGTCATCGTGGAGCCCAGGACGGCGTCACCGTCAGAGTCTTTGGCAGCCGAAGACCAACTTTAGTCAGGATAAGTGTACTAGATGTTCCCCTTCAAAATGGCCGATTGTTAGCGCCCTTCCCGCTCATTTTTTGGGAAGAGGCCCAGGGCCTCCCTCTATAAATAGGACTAGCCACCACAGACAGAGAGAAGAGGATCAATCTGATCGAGATCACAGAGAGAGAGAGAGAGAGAGGCGACTGAACTCACCCAAGCAGCTCATCGCACTAGCTCAAGAACAGACCCTCGCAAGGCTGTTCTTCCTTTGTATTGTTCATCATCAGCCCCTGAGGCAATCCACCACACCACACACTGGAGTAGGGTATTACACCACAACGGTGGCCCGAACCAGTATAAACCTCGTGTTTCTGTGTTGTTCATCGTTAGTAGTTTAGATCCCTTGCAATCCTTACACGCATGAGCCGGTAGGGAAAGATCTCCGCATGCACCCCAGTGTTCGAACCTCAAGGGTCTGCCAGAACCCGAAATCCGACATTTGGCGCGCCAGGTAGGGGTACGCCGGAATCTTTCTTCCGCTGGTCGTGTGTGATCTTCCATCGTGTCCATGGCTGACGCTCGCCGAGCTCGCACCGAGCGTCGGGCTGCTCGCGCCGCTCGAGTCGCCCAGACGGCTACCGTCGGCGGACACCCCCGTCGTTCCCCGTCGCCTGCCGCCAGCGCCGCCACCGGCCCGGCAGGGAACGAGCAGCAGGCCTCGTCCCAGCATCCGTCCGTGAGGCGAGACGGCTGCACCGCTACTCCTTCGCTCGCCCCAGCTGGTTCTTCGTCCCGCGCGCTCCGCGCTCCCATGGAGGCTCGAGCCGCGCTCATCGCAGCAAACAAGCTCCTGCGCTACCGCCCCATCGACGACGTCTACGAGGAGTGGCTCGACCGCGTCGCCGAGCTCGTCCGCGCCGCAGGGGGCTCCCCCGCGCCGTCCTTCTCGCTGCCTCGCCCCGCACCACGCGCGGGAGGCAGGGGGCCGGAGGTGCCCCCGCCACCTCCTTCCCAAGAAGGCGCCCTGGCTCCATGGCGCATGGCCCCGGGCCGAGACCCTCCGCGCCCAGCGCCCGCGCACCAAGAAAGGAGCTGCTAGGAGATCCCTCGTCCCCAAGAAGGTGCTCGCATGCTCCCAGCACCGGAGCGCCGCGACCACGCTCCAGCACCACCGCGTCAAGACCCCGCACTGCTCCAGGTAGCGGTGCGCGGGAATCCACAAGAGCAAGCTCCGCATCATCAGAGAGCCCCGGTGGCCACTGCAGGCTGCCTCGCCTACACCGCCGAGCTACGCAGCGTCGCATGGCCCAACAAGTTCAAGCCAGACCTGCCTCCTTGCTACGACGGCACCACAGATCCTGCGGAGTTCCTTCAGCTCTACGAGCTGGGCATCGAAGCCGCCAACGGGGATGAAAAGGTCATGGCGAATTGGTTCCCCATGGTGCTGAAGGACGGAGCCCGAACCTGGCTCCCGGCACGATCTCCTCCTGGGACGAGATGCGCACCCGCTTCATCGCCAACTTCCAAGGCACTCGTGACCGGCCTCCTGCCATGAGCGACATGCGCCGCATCAAGCAGCAGCCAGGAGAGACCCTGCAGAAGTACATCCAGCGCTTCAACAACGCACATCTCAAGATTCCCAAGGTGACTGAGGAGGCCATCATCTCAACCTTCTCCGATGGTGTGCGTGACGTCAAGATGAAGGAGGAGCTGGCGATGCATGAAGACCTGTGCACATCTCTAGAGTTGTTCAACTTGGCGACCAAATGCGCCAGGGCTGAGGAAGGGTGCCTATCCCTCCTCGAGCTTCCAGCTGCCGATCCAGAAGAGAAGAAGCCCAAGGCCAAGTACGTGAAGCGCAAGGGGTCTGCAGTGCTCGCGGCAGAACCAGACACCAAGCGAGGCAGGGATCAGCCTGAGTCTTCCAAGGGCAGTCGGTACTACGTGTACCACGAACTCCACACCCACAACACCAACGAATGCCAAGAGCTCAGGGCCGTGCGAGAAGGGCGAATCGGTCGACGCCCCGACCGCAGTGATCGAGGCTACGGCCGAGGAGGAGGAAGAGGCGCAGGACGCTGGGAAGACATGGCCCTCGCCAGGGATGGCGTGACAGACCTCGCGAGGACCGCTGGCAGGACCAGCCTGGTGAGGGAGGTTGGAGGGACCAACCTCGCGAGGATCGCCCTCAAGGCCATGCAGGGCTCCCGCCTCTGCCGCAGCTGCCAAGGAGGTATGAAGACAATAATCAGGACGAGGGGGCTGGGGGCTTCCGGGGAGCAGCGATCGCAGATCTGGGTGGCGCTCAGGCCCCAGCCTCTCAGCGCATCTTCAAGCAGTTTGCTCGCGAAGTGAATGCAGTCCTCCCCAAGCAGAGGCCACACGCCCTCTCAGGTGGTCGTCATGCACTATCACATTCAGTTCAGCGGATCAGCTCAAGTGCGCGGCAACGGCCGGAGTCCTCCCGATGCTTTGCTCACCAGTCATCAGCAATGTGCAAGTCACCAGGACCCTCATCGAGGGCAGAGCAGGACTCAACGTCCTATCTGTCAATACATTCAACGATCTCCAAGTGCCATACGATCAGCTTCAGCCGACCAAGCCTTTCTCCGGAGTCACCGATGGTTCCACCGTCCCGATAGGGCAAGTCCGCCTCCTTGTCACCTTCGGACAGCGCAACAACTACCGCACCAAGTTCATCGACTTTGACGTCGCCCACATTCGCCTGCCATACAATGCCATCCTCAGGTACCCAGCTTTGGCCAAGTTCATGGCAGTGACTCACCATGGCTACAATGTCCTCAAGATGCCAGGAAGCGGAGGAGTCATCACAGTGCCTTGCGAGGAAAAGGATGCGATGTGTTCTCTTGGCGTGCCTTCAAGCCGCTGCAATCAAGACCCAGATCACAGGAGCGGGAGACTTCCCGAGACGATCCCCAAGAAGAAGAAGGCCTCACCTGGTCCAAGCCCTCGTGGGGTAGGCACCTCCGGAGGCATGGCAACATGACCCGCGCCCGTTCAAGGGGCGCCACCCTCTGACGCATAGGAAGGCGCGCCCGGCGCCCTCCTCAGGCAGGGCTCGGGGGCTCTTTCATGGCGAGCCACCGACCTAGCCGGAGTCAGAGGGAGGCGCTCGGGCACCGGCGTGCTTCAAGGCACGTTTCCCTCAGGAAGGAGCAAAGCAAGGATGGCCAAACCCTCAGGAGTTCATCGCGAGGAGCACTCAGGAGCTACAGGAGTCAAGAGTCATGCGCGGCTGTCACCGCTTGCCCGCCGTGGCCCCACATCCAGGCGAGGATTCTGGGCTGCGAATCTGCATCGACATACCAGGGCTCAACCGAGCAGCGTCTCAGAGCGCCTCTGGCCCTCACGCTGCGTGGGCGTTGCGGGTCCACCTCACAGCTACGTTCGCATGCCTTCGGCCTCTGAACGCGTTGCCGCCCATCAGCGCCTGGCCGACGGGCGCCTGGAGGCTCGGGAGGTCAAGCAGCGCTGGATCTGTCGGAGATGGAGATGGCTCGAGGAACCCCGTACCGGAGCCTCCCGAGGCTCCAGGTCCGGAGGGCTCGTGAGGGCCGGCGTCCTCGTCACGCGTCATCCGCTACCCCAACACCCCGCCATCTCCGACCATATCAGGTGACACCTTTCCAAGTTTAGTTTTCAGCTGGGAGCGCCCCTCAGGCTGCATCATTCCTGGGCTGCGTGGGTCCGTCCCTGCGGCATGTATCCGTTTTGCTTATGTTCTTTACTTACCTTGTTGGGGGCGCCCCACGGGCTGCATTATCCCCAAGCTGCTCGGGCCAGACCTAGTGGCGTATGCTTTCTCTGCACCTATCTAGATGGATTTGCTTGTTCATACATAACATGCTTGACCTAATCGCCTGCTCGATTGACACCTACCTTTGGAGGCGCTTCGCTCCCGCGGTGCTTGCGCATGGGTGCGCCCCCAACATCGATAAATCTGAGTGGCCGAGCTCTGGCCACGGCAGCCCCGCAAGGCGCCACCTCACCAGGCCCTCAGTGCCCCCGATCACTCTCTCGGAGCGACCAATGGTTGGCTGGCAACCGTAACAACGAACCTTGTTTCTCCTCGTGATTCATACATAGGACCTGCTCCAGGACTAACGCTGGCGGCCTCACGAGCCTTCTCTCCTCCACTCCGGCATGATCCGCTTGCGCGTTAAAAGGAGGGTACCTGAGCATCACGACTCATGGGCTCTTACTGGCTCTCCAGCCCTCACCCCCTGGCCTTGACCCACGGCATCGCGACCTGTCATACCAGCGGCGGCTGAGCTCGCTCGAGGGCCGGGACCTGAGGATGTAGAGCATTAAGGAAAGCGTGGGGGAGAGGGAAGAAGCTCGCGAGGTCCCGACCCAGCGACACCTCAGTTGCCGTCGCGCAGACACGGCACCTCATCGAACGCCGCTCCAAGCTCGCAAGATAAGTCACGCCAAAAGCTGATTTGCCTCAGCGCTAAAACCCTCACCTACTGCTGCTCTGTCACGGCAAAGCTGTCTGCCTTTCTTGCCCTGCGGAGGCTGCTTGAGCGCTAAAGGGGACCTCCTGAGCATCACGACTCAGGGGCTCTTACTGGACCTCGGGCCGCTCACCTCCTGGCCTTGACCCACGGCATCGCGACCTGTCATAGCAGCGACCGCTGAAGCCTACATGGGGACCGGGACCTGTCAGCGCAGAGCACCAAGCCCTCGTGAGGAAAGAAAGGGGGAGCTGAGCTGGGGCAGCACGAGCATCTCACACCGATTCATCATAAGGGCATAATACTCACAAAAACATGGCCAGCGCCTTACATACCCCCACGGGGTGCTACTCCGATTCTTTGCAGGAAATAAAAGGTGCTAATCCTAAGGAACGCCTACTACGCAAGCCTCCGCTGGGGACGCCATCATCAACAGTGGGCCGCCAGGCACCGGCGCCAACCCATCCAGATCACCGGCGTTGGTAGCTGGCGCTTCGCCCGCTCGAGGCGGTGCGAACTCGGGGGCTCGTAGCTGTCGTCGCTCGTCTCCGGAGTCGCCAGAAGCTCGGTGGAGGCGCTGGACCCCTGGTCCCGTCGCTGCTACTCGAGGAGCCGCCGAGGGGGCGACCGGCGGGCCTAGTCCTCGCGACGACGACGCCATGACCGCCCTTCTCGGGGCAGCATTCCAGCCGACGTCCTTCCGCGTCGAAGACCTTGAAGAACATCAAGGAAGCGCCATCATACTCCAGGTGGATCACGAGGGCGCCCCTCGTCCGGCAGACCCGGGCGATCTCGCCCCAGCCTCGGGTCATGAAGACCTTGCCCGGAGCGACGGCCGCAACCTCTGCTTCGATCGCAGGGGTGCTGCAGCCAGCATGCTACAACCAGAACTCCAGAGAGGCCCTCTGCGGGTTCTCGATGGCGAAGGAGGGAGGAAGGCGAATCCAAGACTGAGGAGGCATGGCGGTGTGTAGCACAAACTCTCGGGAGGAGCCCTCGGCATGGACTTCGGCAGGAACAACGCGCACCGTCGTGACCCGCCGACACCAACGGCGGCGTCGTCCGTGGCGCTCGGCGTCAACTCCTTCAGGGCCCTCAATGCGGGCGTACAAGGGCAGCCGAACCCTGGCGGCGGCCGCTCGTACCAGGGCCTCGACACCTCCTGCCGGGTGCCCTCGTCTCGGTGGCAGGGCTAGCCGTTTCTTCGGTGGAAGCGGATCGGGACCCTCTCGGGGGGCCTTTCCTTTCTCTTCTGCGGAGAACCGGCGGATTGGAGCCATCGTCGCAATGTGGAGGAAGGGCGAGGATGGAGAAGAAGGAGAAGCAAGAAGAGATGGATCGGAAGGACTCGCGCCGTTCCGTACTTATAGCCGGAGGAGGCCAACCGTCGGCCTCCACGATCGCAGGTAATCATGACCTGTTTCTGCATGCAGGGACTTTTAAAGTCATGCGGTTGCCGAGGCATCATGGGGAAGTGGAGACGCCCGCAGCCAACCAATTGCCACGCGGCGCCCAAGGCCATAGGCTGTTGGGGCCCTCGCCGCTTCGCACTTGCCCCTTCGCTTCTCTGCTAAGCCAAGTCCGGGCGCGCCTTGGGCACAGGGGCTCTTGTCGGCGTGCAGGGCAGGGGGTCCCAGACTTGCACTGCGGCCTGCGGCGTGGCTCAAGTGGGGGCCCAGCACGCCCAGCTTCATCACTCAAGCTCAAGACCCTCGCGAGGGGCCAAGCCTCATGAGGCGGGGCGACGAACCTACCTCGGGCAGCCTCGTCAGGCAGGCTCACGAGGAGGTGGAGAGATCAAGGCAGGGTACCTCACGAGGGTGCCCTGTGACGCAAGCCATGACGATCAAGGCCAGGCGTGCGCCAGGCGGGCTCCAGCCCGCGCAGTGTCCTCATTTCCCCTTTGGTGCAAAGGAGGCAAGCACAGGCCAAGGCATCAGGCAAAGGTTACCGCTTCGGTGAAACAAGACCAAGACCAGCAGAACGGCAGGATGGAGGTCATCGTGGAGCCCAGGACGGCATCACCGTCAGAGTCTTTGGCAGCCGAAGACCAACTTTAGTCAGGATAAGTGTACTAGATGTTCCCCTTCAAAATGGCCGATTGTTGGCGCCCTTCCCGCTCATTATTTGGGAAGAGGCCCAGGGCCTCCCTCTATAAATAGGACTAGCCACCACAGAGAGAGAGAAGAGGATCAATCTGATCGAGATCACAGAGAGAGAGAGAGAGAGAGAGAGAGGCGACTGAACTCACCCAAGCAGCTCATCGCACCAGCTCAAGAACAGACCCTCGCGAGGCTGTTCTTCCTTTGTATTGTTCATCATCAGCCCCTGAGGCAATCCACCACACCACACACTGGAGTAGGGTATTACACCACAACGGTGGCCCGAACCAGTATAAACCTCGTGTCTATGTGTTGTTCATCGTTAGTAGTTTAGATCCCTTGCAATCCTTACACGCATGAGCCGGTAGGAGAAAGATCTCCGCGTGCACCCCAGTGTTCGAACCTCAAGGGTCTGCCGGAACCCGAAATCTGACAGCAACTACAACAAAAGTATTAAGGTAAACCTAACCATAGCATGAAACATATGGATCCAAATCAGCCCCTTACGAAGCAACGCATAAACTAGGGTTTAAGATTCTGTCACTCTAGCAACCCATCATCTACTTATTACTTCCCAATGCCTTCCTCTAGGCCCAAATAATGGTGAAGTGTTATGTAGTCGACATTCACATAACACCACTAGAGGCTAGACAACATACATCTCATCAAAATATCGAATGAATACCAAATTCACATGACTACTAATAGCAAGACTTCTCCCATGTCCTCAGGAACAAACGTAAGTACTCACAAAGCATATTCATGTTCATAATCAGAGGGGTATTAATATGCATATAGGATCTAAACATATGATCTTCCACCAAATAAACCAACTAGCATCAACTACAAGGAGTAATCAACACTACTAGCAACCTACTAGTACCAATGCCGGACTTGGAGACAAGAATTGAATACAAGAGATGAACTAGGGTTTGGAGATGAGATGGTGCTGGTGAAGATGTTGATGGAGATTTTGCCCTCTCCCGATGAGAGGAGCGTTGGTGATGATGATGGCGATGATTTCCCCCTCCGGGAAGTGTCCCAGCAGAACAGCTCTGCGGAGCCCTAGATTGGTTCCGCCAAGGTTCCGCCTCGTGGCGGCGGAGTTTCGACCGAAAGGTTGCTTCTAATTTTTCCTCGACGAAAGACCTCATATAGCGTAAGATGGGCATCGGAGAGCCACCGAGGGGCCATGAGGTAGGGGCGCGCCCTAGGAGGCGCGCCCCCCTCGTCTGCAGTGGTGTGGGCCCCCTGGCCTTCATCTTTGGCGAGGATTTTTTATTATTTATTATAAGATATTCCATGGAGTTTCAGGACTTTTGGAGTTGTGTAGAATAGGTCTCTAATATTTGCTCCTTTTCCAGCCCAGAATTCCTGCCGCCGGCATTCTCCATCCTTATGTAAACCTTGTAAAATAAGAGAGAATAGGCATAAGTATTGTGACGTAACGTGTAATAACAGCCCATAAAGCAATAAATATCGATATAAAAGCATGATGCAAAATGGACGTATCAGTGCGCGCGAAGATCTCCCCCTCGCAGATCATGCCCTCACACGCTTCACAATCTCTAAGGCTAGCTCGACGAACTCGCAACACAAGGGACACAAGATTTATACTAGTTCGGCCACCGTTGTGATGTAATACCCTATTCCAGTGTGTGGTGGTGGATTGCCTCTTGGGCTGAGGATGAATGCTACAAGGGGAAGAACAGCCTCCTGAGGCGAGGTGTTCTTGTGCTTGGTGAACTTGTGTGGGTGAGGATTACTCAAGATGAGATGCCTCCTACTATGGTGGCTAGTCCTATTTATAGAGGCCCTGGTCCTCTTCCCAAATATTGAGCGGGAAGGGATCCCACAACGGCCAATTTGAAAGGAGACAACTAGTACATCTTATCCTGACAAAAGTAATCTTCGCCTGCTAAAGGCTCTGGTGGTGACGCCGTCTTGGGCTCCACGGTGACCTCCGCCTGCCGTCCTGCTGGTCTTGGTCTCGTTGCACCGATATGGAAACCTTTGCTTGACGCCTCGGTACTCCTCGCCTGTGCTTGCCTCCTTAGCACCAAAGAGGAAACAAGGACACTGTGCACGCTGGCGCCCGCCTGGCGCCCGCCCGGTCTCGATCATTATGGCTCACGTCACGTGAACCTCGTGAGGTTTGCCTTGCTTTGATCTCTCCGCCCCTCGCAAGCCAGCCTGGTGAGGCCACTCCCGAGGAGGTCTTGTCTCGTCCGCCTCGCGAGGCTTGGCCCCTCGCGAGGGTCTTGAAAGTTTGCCAGTGAAGATGGGCGTGACGGGCCCGCCGCAGAAACCACGCCGTGGCCATGAGCGAGCAAGTCTGGGATCCTGTTCCCGAACGCTTCTGATAGCCCTCGGGCCCAAGGTGCACTCGGACTTGGCTTCGAGGCGAAGCCAAAGGACAAGTGCGGAGCGCCGCGGGCCCCAATAGCCTGCGGCCTTGGTCGACGTGTGGCGGTTGATTGGACGTGGGTGTCTCCGCTTCCCCATGCCGCCTCGGCAACTGCTCTACTTGACAAGTCCCTGCGACATGCAAGGAAAAACCATCATTACCTGTGATCATGGGGGGTGCTGGTTGGCCTTCTCCTGCTATAAATGGGGAGGGGGGCGGATCCCCCGTCGCCCATCTCTTTCCATCCCACTCGCTTCTTCCCTCTTGCTCCATTGCCGCCACCAATGGCACCCATCCGAAGGTTTTCTGCTGCGGAGAAAGGAAAGACTCCCCTCGACGGGCCAGGGCCACTCCCACCAAAGAAGATGCCGGTTCACCACCGCGACGTGGTGGCGATGCAGGTGGTGACGAGGCCTTGGTGCGAGCGGCCTCCTCCTGGGTATCTGTTACCCTTGTACGCCCAAGCCGAGGGCTCAGGAGGAAGAGGCGACGAGCGTCGGCGCGCGCGCCGTGGCCATGGTCGCCGCAACATGGTGGCGCGTGTCGCCGCCCCGGAGTCCATGCCACGGACTCTTCGCGCGAGCTTGTGCTGTGGACAGCGATGCCCCCAAGCACTTGGATCCGCTTCCCCTCTTCCTTCTCTGCCGAGATGCCGCCGAGGGAACCCCTCGAGCTTTGGCTGTAGCACGCCGACTGCGACACGCCGACGACTGGAGCGGAGGTTGAGGCCGTCTCCTCGGGGAAGATCTTCATGACCAGAGACTGGGGCAAGGTTGCTCAGGTGTGCCGTGTGGAGGGCGCCCTCGCGATCCATTTTGAGTTCGATGGCGCCTCCACGCTCTTCTTCAAGGTCTTCGACGCAGAAGGCCTCCGCCTGGAGTGCTGCTCCGGGAGGGGCCATCAGGCGGGCGCCGCAGTGGGGACAGGGCTTGCTGTCCGTGCCGCCAGTGGCTCCTCTGGAAGCGGCGGTGATGCTTGGGAGTCCAGCGATTCTCCCGAGCTCTACGAGACTCCGGAGACGAGCGACGACAGCTACGTGCCTCCAAGCTCTCGCCGAGCCCTAAGTAGGGCTGCAGCGTCCGGCTGCCGCCGCCGCTGATCTGGATGAGGTTGGCGCCGGCCTTCGGTGGCCCACTGTTGATGATGGCGTCAGCTGCTGGGGCGCGTGTAGATAGGACTCCTTGAAGCTTTTCCATTTTGTTTCCCACGGAGAATCGAGAAGTACCCCGTGGGGGCGTGTAAAGGGTCTGTAATGTCTTTTGTCAACATTATCCTTATTATGAACTTGCGCGGGCGCAAGTCCTGCTTCAGCTCGATCTCCCCTTTCCATCCTCGCGACGACTTTGTGCTCTACGCTGACAGGTCCCGGTCCCCAGGCAGGCTGCAGCCGTCGCTGGTATGCCAGGTCGCGTGTCGTGGTCAAGGCCTGGAGGTGAGCAGCCCGGGTCCAGTAAGAGTCCCGGAGGTGCGATGCTTAGGAGGTCTCCTTCAGCGCTCAAGCAGCCATCGGGAGGTAAGAAGGGGGGTGACATTGCCGTGGCAAGGCTGCAGCTAGTGTGGTTCCTAGGCCTTAGCGGTTTTAGCCAACTCGGGCGCGAGACTTATCTTGACGGTCCGGAGTCGATTCCTCGAGCGCGCCAGATTCGTGCGTAGGTGTCCATAGCATAGCTAGGCCAGGCCCATACGAGCCTCCCCCTCTTCTCCATGTTCTCCTTTGTGCTCTACGTCCTCAGGTCCCGACCCTCGAGCGAGCTTAGCCACCGCTGGTATGTCAGGTTGCAATGCCGTGGTCAAGGCCAGGGGGTGAGGGCTGGAGAGCCAGTAAGAGCTCCTGAGTCACGATGCTCAGGAGCCCCCCTTTTAACACGCAAGCGGATTGCATGGGATAAGAGGGAGCTCGTGGTGCCGCCACTACAAAAAAAAGACACATCCGTGACATTTTGGGCCGAACGAAATTTTTTTCTGTCATACATATGACACTTCTATGACGATAATTGTGACAAAACCCGGTATCATCATAGATGTGGTGGGCTCCTACTTCTATGACAAAAAATCATGACAGAAAATGGGCTTTTCGTCTTGGGTGGGCCGGAGACGCAGCTGCATGACATTCTTTGGGCTGTCCATGACGGAAAAAACAGTGGTAGAAGCGAGGGGAGGAAAATTTGGGGAGTTCCGGTTACGGTGGGAGGTCGGGGCCGAGCGATGCGCTGCTTTCTCGTGACACGCACGCTGCAAAAGTGTGCGGCGTTAGCTCTAATCGAACCCGAAGCGAGCCGTTGGGCTCTAATCAACCCGAGCGATTGCCTTTGCAGCGACTACGCGTTCTTGAACTCGGCGATCGATCGATGGCTGTTATATGAACCTGATCGGCGATTCGCCGCTCTGCTCGCGCTAATCAAGCCGATCGATGTTGCCTCTGGGATGAACAGTGGCGTTATGGGGGTTGGATGAACAGTGAGCGGTGGCGTTGCCTCTGGATGAACAGGACCCCGTGGTGTGGAGGGCTGGATGAACAGTAGACGGTGGAGGGGTGGTTGAACAGGACCCCATGGTGTGGAGGGCTGGATGAATAGTAGACGGTGGAGGGTGGTTGAGCAAGAGCGGTGGAGTAGCGCAGTGGAGGCTGGATGAACAGGAGCCCGTGGAGGCTGGAGGAGGTCGACGGTAGCCCCTGGAGGCTGGAGGAGGTCGACGGTGGAGATGAACAGTATCCAGTGGGGTCCCGTTTTGCAGTACGCCACACCCCTCCCGATGAACAGGTGAAAGCACAAGTGCTCCCTAGGTGGTTTTGGTAATTAATGTCAACATATCTCTTGTTGGACTAACACCTTTATCTAGTATGTTTCAGATAAGTTCAACAATGGAGTGGCATGGACTAAAGGATGTGGGAACCCCTTCAAGATGCTAAGGACAAAGGATTGGCTCAAGCTTAAAGCTCAAGACTCTACATTTTACATTTTAGTGATCCAAGATCACATTGAGTCTATAGGAAAAGCCAATACTATCAAGGAGGGATGAGGTGTTGCTTAATGAGTTTCTTGCTCCACGATGCTTAGTGATATGCTCCAAAACCCTCAACTACTTTCCCACTTCCACACATATGACCTAAACCTAAAGTCAAACTCGCCCCACCGATTCTTTCTATCCGCGCCACCGAGTTCAAATGTCATAGCCACTTCCACAAACCCTAGGCAAATCGGTTTCACCGATATGGATCTCAGTCTCACCGAGATGGGATTATAATCTCTCTGTATGTCCATTACCAAAATCGGTCTCACCGAAGTTTGTGCAATCGGTACTACCGAGATTACAATGCAAACACTCTGTTAACTTATTACCAAAATCGGTCCCACCGAGGTTGTGTGTCGGTCCCACCGAGTTTGCATGACCAACTCTCGGTTAGCTAATTACCAAAATCAGTCTCACCGAGTTTGTGTGTCGGTCTCACCGAGATTACGTTATGCCCTAACCCTAACCATATCGGTCCTACCAAGTTGCATATCGGTCCCGCCGAAATCACTAACGGTCAATAGGTTTACTAAATCGGTCCGACCGAGTTTTTTGATTCGGTCCCACCGAGTTTGGTAAATTGTGTGTAACGGTTAGATTTTGTGTGGAGGCTATATATACCCCTCCACCTCCTCTTCATTCGTGGAGAGAGCCATCGAACAAACCTACACTTCCAACTTACCAGCTTAGAGAGAGAACCACCTACTCATGTGTTGAGGCCAAGATATTCCATTCCTATCATATGAATCTTGATCTCTAGCCTTCCCCAAGTTTCTTTCCACTCAAATCTTCTTTCCACCAGATCCAAATCCTATGAGAGAGAGTTGAGTGTTGGGGAGACTATCATTTGAAGCACAAGAGCAAGGAGTTCATCATCAACACACCATTTGTTACTTCTTGGAGAGTGGTGTCTCCTAGATTGGCTAGGTGTCACTTGGGAGCCTCCGACAAGATTGTGGAGTTGAACCAAGGAGTTTGTAAGGGCAAGGAGATTGCCTACTTCGTGAAGATCTACCGCTAGTGAGGCAAGTCCTTCGTGGGCGACGACCATGGTGGGATAGACAAGGTTGCTTCTTCGTGGGTGGAGCCCTCCATGGACTCCCACAACCGTTACCCTTCATGGGTTGAAGTCTCCATCAACGTGGATGTACAACAGCACCACCTATCGGAACCACGACAAAAACATCCATGTCTCCACTTGCGTTTGAATCCTCCAAAACCCTTCCCTTTACATTCTTGCAAGTTGCATGCTTTACTTTCCGCTGCTCATATACTCTTTGCATGCTTGCTTGTTATGTATTGTGAATGTTAAACTTGTGCCTAAACTCCACTTAAACCTGAAGAAGTTAAAAACTACAACTTTGGTACTTAGTGTCTAATCACCCCCCTCTAGACACCTCTTCTCAAGATCCTACAAGTGGTATCAGAGCTTTGGTCTCCATTGCTTTGGTTTAATCACCATTGGAGGAAGATGGATGAGTCTAGTTTGGGGATTCTTGATGGAGAGTATTTTCATGAGTGAAAAAATGAGATGCTTGTGATTTTCAATCAATATCATTTGAACAAGTACATTGCTAGCCCTTGTGCACCTCATGTTGATCCTATGCATCCTACCCTTGATGAATCAATTGACATGATTAGGAATCTTAGAACTGTTAATCTTATCACTAGAGGCTTGCCTAGAAACTTAATTAGAAACTTGCCTACTCTTGAGTGTGCCTACACTATATGGAAATTCCTTGAGGAACGCTTTCCAAATTATTCCTTGAAAAATCTAGATGAGATTCTCTATAAGTCTATTACCTTGAGTAAGATGAATACTAGTGATCCTATGTTTGGTAATCGTCTATTTGAACTTACAAACCTTATGCGTACCAAAGGAGATGTTGTAATTATTGGTGATATTATTTCCAAAGCTATAAGAATTCATAAGCAAGATCATTGTCAAACTCACTCTAACGAATTATCCTCTCTAGGACTTGATCCACCACATGACGATGTTGAACATGGATACTATGATGAGGATGATGATAGTGACTTCGATCTTGACGATGCAATGAGACATTTTGGTCTTATGGAAAATCTTCGGGGATATATGGCAGGTCGAAAGGAATGGGTTCTTGATAGTGGATGTACCGATCACATGACCGGAGATAAAGACATGTTTCGTGAGCTTGCTGAAAACAATGGTCCTCAAAAGTATGTCACTTTTGGTGACAACTCAAAGGGTAAGGTGGTTGGCCTCGGTAAGGTGGCCATATCACATGATAGCTCCATACAAAATGTCATGCTCGTTGAATCTCTTGGATACAACTTACTTTCAGTATCTAGACTTGCTGATTTAGGTTTCAATGTCCTATTTACTGAAGTAGATTGCCAAGTGTTTCGTAGAGATAATCATAAAATGGTCTTTACCGGTGTGCGTAGAGGTGATCTATACATTGTTGATTTCACTAAAAAGGCTCAACCTAGAACTTGCTTTATTGCTAAATCCTCTAAAGGTTGGTTATGGCATAGATTACTAGGTCACGTTGGCATGCGAAACCTTGACAAGCTTATTAAAGGAAATCATATCGTTGGAGTTAACGATGTCATATTTGATAAGGATAGACTCTGCAGTGCTTGTCAGGCAGGTAAACAGGTTGGAGGAAGGCATCCCGTGAAGAACATCATGACCACAAGGAGGCCACTCGAGCTTGTTCATATGGATCTCTTTGGTCCCAACGCTTACAAAAGTCTCAGTGGAAATTCTTTTGGTCTAGTTATAGTTGATGATTTTTCAAGATTTACGTGGGTGTTCTTTCTCGATGATAAATCACAGGTCCAAAAGATCTTCAAAAACTTCGCTAGGAAGGCCCAAAATCAATTTGAAGTGAAGATCAAGAAGGTTCGCAGCGACAACGGAACGGAGTTCAAGAACACAAATGTGGACACCTTTCTTGACGAAGAAGGGATTTCACACGAGTTCTCGGCTACGTACACACCTCAACAAAATGGAGTTGTTGAGAGGAAGAACCGGACGCTCATCGAAATGGCGAGAACGATGCTTGATGAGTACAAGACGCCGAAGCACTTTTGGGCAGAAGCGGTTGAGACTGCTTGTCATGCAACAAATCGCTTGTATCTTCACAAGCTACTCGGCAAGAAGGCAAACGAGCTCCTCACTGGTAACAAACCCCAAGTTGGATACTTTCGAGTATTCGGCTCAAAGTGCTACATTCTTGATAAGGATCGTCGTTCAAAATTTGCTCCTAAGTCTCATGAAGGTTTCCTACCAGGTTATGGCTCAAACTCTCACACTTACCGTGTCTACAACAATTTCACCCGAAAGGTTGAAGAGACGGTAGATGTGAAGTTTGATGAATCTAACGGCTCACAAGTAGAGCAATTGCCAATTGATGTAGGAGACAAAGATCCTTCAGAACCAATCCAAGAATTGTCTATTGGCAAGGTCCGTCCAATGGAGGTGAAGGAGAGTACCTCGTCTATCCAAGTGGAAGCTTCTACTTCACGACAAGGTGAACCAAGAGTTGATACGGAAGCATCCACAAGTGGAATACACCAAGATGAAGAAATCGAGGAAGAACATCACGAACATCAACAACCTCCTTCTCCACCACGACAAGAAAACAACAACGCCAACAATGAAGAAGAAGAAGAACAAGATGAAGAAGATGTTCAACCAAGACCCAAGCAAAAGCTTTCACGAGTTCGAGCAAGAATTGCTAAAGACCATCCCGTAGAGCAAATCTACAATGATATTCAAACCGAGAGAATCACTCGCTCTAAAACTCGTTTAGCTCACTTTTGTGAAAACTATTCTTTGATCTCTAGCATTGAACCTATGAAGGTCGAAGAAGCATTGGAAGATCTGGATTGGATAAATGCTATGCATGAAGAGCTACACAACTTTGAGAGAAACCAAGTTTGGACATTGGTTGAGAAGCCCGACAACAACCACAACATCATCGGTACCAAATGGGTGTTTCGCAACAAGCAAGATGGAGATGGACAAGTAGTTCGCAACAAAGCATGTCTCGTCGCCCAAGGCTATACACAAGTCGAAGGTATGGACTATGGTGAGACTTATGCTCCCGTTGCTAGACTTGAGTCCATTCGCATCTTACTTGCCTATGCTAATCACCATGATATCACCTTGTACCAAATGGACATTAAAAGTGCTTTTCTAAATGGTGAAATAGGGGAGGAATTTTATGTTAAACAACCTCCTGGCTTTGTCAATCCTAATAAACCAAATCATGTTTACAAACTTCACAAAGCCCTTTATGGTCTTAAACAAGCTCCTAGAGCGTGGTATAAATGCTTGACCAAGTTCCTTATTGAAAAAGGCTTTGAAATTGGGAAAATTGATTCCACACTTTTTACTAAAAGGGTTAGTGGAGAACTATTTGTGTGTCCAAATCTATGTTGATGATATTATATTTGGTTCAACTAACCCTCATTTTAGTGAAAAGTTTGGGAAGCTAATGTCGGAGAAGTTTGAGATGTCAATGATGAGTGAACTCAAATTCTTTCTTGGGTTGCAAATCAAGCAAACTAAGGAAGGTACTTTTGTCTCTCAAACGAAGTACACTAAGGACTTATTCAACAAGTTCAATATGCAAGAGTGCAAAGGTATGTCTACACCCATGCCTACTAGTGGACATCTTGATTTGACCAAAGATGGTAAACCAGTTGACCAAAAGGTTTATCACTCTATGATTGGTTCATTGTTATACCTATGTGCTTCACGTCCCGATATTATGCTAAGTGTGTGCATGTGTGCAAGATATCAAGCTGCTCCTAAAGAATGCCATCTTAAGGCCGTAAAAAGAATAGTGAGATACTTAATTCATACACCAAATTTTGGCATTTGGTGTCCTAAGAGGGCCTCTTTCGATCTTGTTGGCTACTCCGACTCGGACTATGCCGGAGACAAGGTTGATAGAAAGTCCACTTCGGGTACTTGTCAATTTCTTGGTAGATCTCTTGTGTCTTGGTCTTCCAAGAAACAAAACTCGATATCCTTATCTACCTTGAAGCGGAGTACATTGCCGTTGGTTCATGTTGTGCTCAATTACTTTGGATGACTCAAACTCTTAAAGATTATGGGATATATGTGAAACATGTTCCATTGCTTTGTGACAATGAAAGTGCTATCAAAATTGGTCATAATCCCATACAACATTCTCGAACAAAGCATATTGAAGTTCGTCATCATTTCATTCGAGATCACGTTGCTAAGGGTGACATTAATATTAAGTATGTTCGCACCGAAAAGCAATTAGCGGATATATTCACTAAACCTCTTGACGAGAAAGTGTTTTGCAGGTTGAGAGGATAATTGAACATCATTCATGCTTCAAACTTTGAGTAGAAACTCCATTGGATACATGCAAGACATGAGCTCATGACTAATCCATGATATTTCTCTTATGATGAAAATCTTATGTCTTGGATATATTTGCATCTTGCATGTTATCTAACCCATGTAGGTACTTGGTTGAAACAAATTCCATGAGATTGTAATCTACTCACATCTTGAGCAATCTCTACATCACCAAGTCTCTACACTATGGTGGTTGAAGACAAGGAAGCACGGAATCATTCAAACATATCCTTTGACAAACTCTATGTTCAGCTTCATGATTATCATTTTTGGATACACAAGTGCTACTCCTTGCAAGAACTAACCCATGTAGGTAGATGGACTCAAATTCCAAGTGGTGCTCCCAACTCTTGATGAGCTACATCAACCTTGAGCAACCCACACAAGTTCAACTACATGGTCAACACCACCAACCAAGGTATGTTATTCCATCTTAGAGAAGCTTTACTCCGAGTCATGAGCTAAAGCAACTCGACAAGATGTGAATACATCAAGTTGCTTAAACGAAAAATGGTAACCCCATTTTGAGCTTAAACGATGAGTATGACCTATGATCAAGTGATCTCACTTGACTCCTGAGTCAATATACTCTAACATAGGTGACTTTGTCACCGACCATCTCTAGATGAAGTTCTCTCGTGTTCATTTATGTGCTTTTGCATTTGTCTCATGCATATTTGTTTCCCTCTTGAAAAAAAAACTTCATCTAGATTTCTTTCTTTTCTTTTCTATTTGCTCTGCATCTCCTGCATCAAATTCATTGCATATCATTCAGTAAATTCCTTGCAAATCTTTGTGAGATCTTACTAGTCTAGTGAGCTGAGGTGACAAGTGTTTTCTCTGTGATGAACTCGGTTTCACCGATTTGTTGTTTTTGGTCCAACCGAATCCTTTCGGTACAACCAAAGCATACCACTCGGTGCCACCGATTTCACAACAGGAAAAACAGATTGCCACTTATTCTGTGTCTTCTTTTGATCCAGCTCCACTCAATGAATCTTGTCCTCTACAAGCATCACATTTTTATCCAGTGCTTTGTGTTGGGACTCCAGGACCAAACCCATTCACAACAGATTCCAGAAGACCCTTCTTGGAAATTGATGTCAAAGGGAGAGAGAGATCACATCAAAGCTTCACTTCCAAAGGAGAGAAAGAGAAATCTCTAGGGAGAGAATACTCAAGGATCCCGGATGCTTGATGTTCAAGAGGAGAGATGCCACATGTCTTCTTGGGGAAAGACATGTTCATATGTGCTTATTTGCATTAGCTCTGTTCATTTATGTCTTTCAGCTCTGTTTTCTATTCCTATCTTCTCCTAATATCCCATGCTAGATTCAGGGGAGCAAGACATCTAAGGAAAGAAATCATTTAAATTCATTGCATATCTTTACCCTTGGGGACATGTCTAATCAATGTGGTACTCTGTACTCACTCTCTACATGTCATCCAGTCTTGGTATTCTTGTGGTTTCTTCATTTGCTCTGGCTAGTAGATGTACCTGTGTTATCTAACCTTGTTTGCAGGTTCATTCCATCCTAAGCCAACTCAAGACTAAAAGGTAAGTATATGCATCACAATCATGTGTATGGGGAATTCTTGCTGGTGTACATACTGTTTGCAAGAAGGACTCATGAGCATGAAGGTATTTTCTTTAATATTCTTTGCTCTGATGCATATGGCCAAGATACATGTAACACATTGCCTACTCTATCATGGTTATGCTCTCACATGCTTCTATATTCCATATTCACATGATTGCATACATGTAGGGGGAGCCTATGCTTGTTACATGTCTTTCCGAAGCTTTACTTGCTACTCTTTATATCTTTATCTAAAGCTTTGATGTATGTTGCCATCAATTACCAAAAAGGGGGAGATTGAAAGCACAAGTGCTCCCTAGGTGGTTTTGGAAATTAATGTCAACATATCTCTTGTTGGACTAACACCTTTATCTAGTATGTTTCAGATAAGTTCAACAATGGAGTGGCATGGACTAAAGGATGTGGGAACCCCTTCAAGATGCTAAGGACAAAGGATTGGCTCAAGATTAAAGCTCAAGACTCTACATTTTACATTTTAGTGATCCAAGATCACATTGAGTCTATAGGAAAAGCCAATACTATCAAGGAGGGATGAGGTGTTGCTTAATGAGTTTCTTGCTCCACAGTGCTTAGTGATATGCTCCAAAACCCTCAACTACTTTCCCACTTCCACACATATGACCTAAACCTAAAGTCAAACTCGGCCCCACCGATTCTTTCTATCCGGCGCCACCGAGTTCAAATGTCATAGCCACTTCCACAAACCCTAGGCAAATCGGTTTCACCGATAGGGATCTCGGTCTCACCGAGATGGGATTGTAATCTCTCTGTGTATGTCCATTACCAAAATCGGTCTCACCGAGTTTGTGCAATCGGTACTACCGAGATTACAATGCAAACACTCTGGTTAACTTATTACCAAAATCGGTCCCACCGAGGTTGTGTAATCGGTCCCATCGAGTTTGCATGACCAACTCTCTGGTTAGCTAATTACCAAAATCGGTCTCACCGAGTTTGTGTAATCGGTCTCATCGAGATTATGTTATGCCCTAACCCTAACCATATCGGTCCTACCGAGTTGCATATCGGTCCCACCGAAATCACTAACGGTCACTAGGTTTACTAAATCGTTCCGACCGAGTTTGTTGATTCGGTCCCATCGAGTTTGGTAAATTGTGTGTAATGGTTAGATTTTGTGTGGAGGCTATATATACCCTCCACCTCCTCTTCATTCGTGGAGAGAGCCATCGAACAAACCTACACTTCCAACTTACCATTTCGAGAGAGAACCACCTACTCATGTGTTGAGGCCAAGATATTCCATTCCTACCATATGAATCTTGATCTCTAGCCTTCCCCAAGTTGCTTTCCACTCAAATCTTCTTTCCACCAGATCCAAATCCTATGAGAGAGAGTTGAGTGTTGGGGAGACTATCATTTGAAGCACAAGAGCAAGGAGTTCATCATCAACACACCATTTGTTACTTCTTGGAGAGTGGTGTCTCCTAGATTGGCTAGGTGTCACTTGGGAGCCTCCGACAAGATTGTGGAGTTGAACCAAGGAGTTTGTAAGGGCAAGAAGATCACCTACTTCGTGAAGATCTACCGCTAGTGAGGCAAGTCCTTCGTGGGCGACGGCCTTGGTGGGATAGACAAGGTTGCTTCTTCATGGACCCTTCGTGGGTGGAGCCCTCCGTGGACTCGCACAACCGTTACCCTTCGTGGGTTGAAGTCTCCATCAACGTGGATGTACGATAGCACCACCTATCGGAACCACGACAAAAACATCCTTGTCTCCAATTGCATTTGAATCCTCCAAAACCCTTCCCTTTACATTCTTGCAAGTTGCATGCTTTACTTTCCGCTGCTCATATACTCTTTGCATGCTTGCTTGTTATGTATTGTGAATGTTAAACTTGTGCCTAAACTCCACTTAAACCTAAAGAAGTTAAAAACTGCAACTTTGGTACTTAGTGTCTAATCACCCCCCCTCTAGACACCTCTTCTCAAGATCCTACAACAGGTGAAAGTGCGTTATATCGACTAGAGGGGGGGTGAATAGGCGATTTTTATGAATTCTTCACTGAGGAATTTGCCGGTGAGGCCTAAGCGAAGAACTACTTGCAGCGGAATAAGTACTCAGAGGTAAGCATAACAGAATACAGACATAGTCATCATGATGAAATGAAGACATGCACAGAGTACAGAAAGTGTAAACACGGGATAACACAAGATAAAGACAAACAGACTGAAGAAATTGAACTGAGGAAATTGAGAAAGTCTTCAGTCAAAGTCTTCAAACACAGATATGAACAATCACTCAACACAGTAATGAGGAAATGAAAGAGTTGAGGAAATAGAACCAGTAAGGTTGGTGAAGACAATGATTTGGTAGACCAGTTCAACTGCTGTCTCGGTTATACGTCTGGTTGGAGCGGCTGAGTATTTAAACTCGAGGACACACAGTCCGGACACCCGATCGCTGAGCACGCAGCTCGGGACACCAAGTCCTCACCGTATTCTCCTTGAACTAAGGTCACACAGACCTCGTCCAATCACTCGTGGTAAGTCTTGAGCGACTTCCAAACCTTCACAGACTTCGGTCACTCGGTGATCCACAATTCCTCTTGGATGCTCTAGACCATGACGCCTAACCATCTGGAAGAAGCACAATCTTCAAAGGTAACAACCGTCGGATCCACGCAGGATCAATCTCTTCAGTGATGCTCAATCACTTTGGGTTTGTAGGTGTTTGGGTTTGGGTTTTTCCTCACTCGATGATTTTCGCTCAAAGTCCTCGGAGGATGGGTTGCTCTCAAATGACAAGTGTCAGTTTCTCTCGGAGCAGCCAACCAGCTAGTGGTTGTAGGGGGCGGCTATTTATAGCCTAGGGAGCAGCCCGACATGATAAGACATAAATGCCCTTCAATGATATGACCGTTAGGTAGATAAGATATTTTGGGACAGGTGGCGCGCCTTTAACAACGGTCGGAAATTTGACTCTCATATTCCTCGGGGCTATCATGTTCCTCCTTGTGTAGGCAATCCATGACCGGCGAATTCCTAACTCCTCGGTCGGAACAAATTCCTCGAGACCGGAAGAACTTCGTCTACATCCTTTGAAAAAATTGACTGAACTGTATGAGATTTCCAAAGGCTTCACTCGAAGGGATTGGTAGGTGTAGGATTTTGAGTTGAGCATCACATGGAAAATTTTCCTTAGTATTTCCTCGACCCCTTTAACGAAATGGTGTTTCCTATGACTCAAGAAAGAGAAAACGAAACTACGAAAACAAAAGTCTTCACGCTTCATGTTCCTCAAATGAATACCAAGTCTTCAAGGTCACACCAATTTCTTCACTTTCAAAGTCTTGAAAAGTCTTGAAATATCAAAGTCTTGATCGAAGAACTTCATTTTTAGGGTCGACTTTCTCTGTAAATATCAAACTCCTCATAGACTTATAGACCTGTGTACACTCATAAACACATTAGTCCCTTAACCTATAAGTCTTCAATACACCAAAATCACTAAGGGGCACTAGATGCACTTACAATCTCCCCCTTTTTGGTGATTGATGACAATATAGGTTAAGTTTTCAATGGGGATAAACATATGAAGTGTAAATACTGATATTGAGGAATTTGATTGCAAGATATAGAAGAACTCCCCCTGAAGATGTGCATAGTGAGGAATTTGCTTTTGAGCCAATGCACATTTGAAGAGTTGAATCATGGAGATCTTCCCCTATATCTTGTAATTCATACACACATTTGACATATAATATGAAGAATTTGAAATGCATGATGAAATATGGTGACTGATGTAATTCAGCATGCGCGTATTAACATAACACGAAGAATAAGCATGCATAGGAACACATCAAAAGTATCAGAGCACCATCGGGTTTAAGATTACAATAAAAGTTTCAGAAGAGTGAGAGTTGTAACTTAGCAAAAAAACACCCATATAATAGACCCGCTTGAAGACTAACTCAAATTTCTCCCCCTTTGTCATCGAATGACAAAAATGATCGAAATTGAGGACTAACGCCCCTGAAGAATATCAAGTTGATGGAGGAGCGCCTGCGTTGTCGGGGTCGGTTGTCGTAGTAGGGCCTGTCGTAGTGTCGTCCAAGTCTTCATTTTCATCAGTGTCGCGCGATGAAGAATAGGAGCTGGCCACCAAGGAAGGAACCTTAACCTTCTTGAATTTCTTCGATGGAGGTGCAGACCAGTCAAATTCTTCCTTGAGACCCATTTTCTTCATATCTTCTGCGCTGTAGACATGAGATAGAACAGCCAGTGCGGTTGAAGGTTTCATGGAGGTAGTATTGGTTTTCTTCACTTGCATTGTGTGTTGAGGTCATGTTGTGAAGAATTGACCAAGCGGCGCTTGACCCATTTATGATTGCGATCAACTTTACGATGAAGGCGAGGAGTAACTCACGATCAGTCATCACCACAGGTCTTTGTGGCTTGAGGATTTTGCTTGGCGAGGTGTTGGCGGCAGAGTCATGTGTGGCGAGTCATCATTGGTGGAGTAGGATGCAGCCTTGCGAAATTGACCATCAATGGACGAATGCCTTCATCTATCTGTGATTGCCTTGCCTTTGTCATCGGTGAGGAAAATGTCCATTTGAGGACTTCAATCGGAGGCAAGTAGCTGCGGTGGTTGAGTATCAGCCTTGTAATTGAGTGAAGACCTTGTCTAGATGAACCTCATAATCCATGGTACATAAGGCTTCAGCTCAAATGGTGACATAGCAATATTCGCGAGTCCTCATGAAGAAATCATGGAAGTTGGCGGAGCGCCATGAATGATGTTGAAAAGCATATTTTTCTTGATGCCAACAACTTCTTCATCATTTGAGTCATGGCCTTTGATAGGACTCATTGTCTTCGTCAGAATGTGATAGACAGTCCGAGGCACACCCTGGCTTCAAAGGCTTCATCAGCACTTGCATGTAATGATTTGTAAGCTCAGGTTCGTTGTATATGCAACGAGCACCATCAAGGGGAGGACTGAGTGGGAGGGCACGAAGCAATTCAGTTGCTGGTGCCTTGTAGTGAGTATTTTCTGACATCCAGTCCAGCACCCATGAGTTCACATCTTCAGAATTTCCTGTGATGTGCAGCATCACATAGAATTGAAGAATGAGTTCTTCATTCCAATCACAGATGTCAGTGCAGAAATTCAGCAATCCAGCATCGTGAAGAACGCTGAGGACTGGCTCGAAGCCTGGCAGAGATTCCATGTCCATGTGAGGAATGTGTGCATGATCGAAGACTTTGTCTTTGTCGAATAGCACAGAGGAATAAAAGTTGGCTTGACTAGCAGTCGAAGCGCCTCTTCCTTATCTGAGCGAATCATAAGGGTTGTAATCAGTGAAGAACACATGCTCGCCAAAGAAGTCTTCAGCCTTGAACTTTTTCTTGCGCGAGAATGGATCCTTTGGTTTTGGCAGAGGAGTGTTAGTGAGTTGCATCACTACATCAGGAATCGCAATCTCAGGTTCTTCAGGCTGAGGATTTTCTGGTTCCTCTTCATTTGTAGTCTGCGTGTTCAAAGGATCAGCAGCAGCAGGTTCTTCAGCACTAGTGGCTGGAATTTCTTCATGCACAGACGATATGGGATGAGTTTCTTCAGAGCCCAGCTGAACGGTTGGTGCAGGGGACTGATGTATTTGTTGTATTGGGGTGAAGAGTGGAGAATTGGGATGCTGACTTTACCAAAAGTCATCGTTCATCACTGGCGTTGTACTTCCAATATCCACGTCTTCATCTTCAATTTCTTCAGCACCAGCCTCTTTAGCTGTGAACTGAGGCATTGGTGAGGATACAACAGGTGTAGAAGGGATCGCATCCACTTCAATTTCTTCATCAATCTGCTCTGACGAAGCAGCAGAATGATTTTCTTCATCAGATCCGCTAGGGATCACAGAGTCTTCACCAAAAGGAACAAGGTCCTTTGATGGCATGGTGGAAATCGGAACAGCATCAATCAGATTTTCAAACGAGCTTGTCATAGGCTTCATCTTCTTTGGAGCCGAAGGTTCTGAAGCAGCTGATGCTTTCCTTTTCTTCACTGCATCTCGCTCTGCAGCCTTGATCTTCTTCACATCTGATGCAGATGGAAGGATAGGAGTTGGTGTAGGCGCGGGAGGAGCTGAGGAATCTATTTGAATTTCCTCGGTATGGCGATCAGATTGCCACGACTTCTTCGATTTCTTGAGCGCACCACTAGTGGATGCCACAGTAATTTCTTCGGCGGATGGAATGGAGTCATTAGCCACGAACTAGCATTTTCTTGGCGGTTGAAAATCATCGGTGGTCTGGCATGTTCTTGATGGGCTGAGCGAGGCTCGACTGAGGAACTTCTTGTTGCGTTGGAGCTGCAACATTGGTGAACTTCTTAGTCAGGTTGACAAATCTGACTTTGGCTCCTTGCCAATCAGCATAATAAGCATCAAAGTCATCGCTGAGGGCTTTGATTTCAGACTGGATCTTGAGGAGTTCATCAGTTGTCATTTTGACAACGTTTTTCCTCAGGAACTTCTCTTTCATGAACTGAGCCTTCTTGATCTGCCTAGCCTTCTCAAATTTCCATTTCTCTTCAGCGATGAAATGGGTCAGCATGTGACTTCGGCCAGGAGTAAATGAAAATCGGGCATACGGGTGTTTGGATCCTTGTGCCAGAGATCAATGTAATCGAGGATCGCCCTTGGATCCAAAAGCAGTGGCACAGGTGTGCCTTTGGCTCTAGCGGCCCTTTCTTGTCTGTCTCTGATGATTTCTGCAAGTTCATCATCATCAGCTTCATCGTGAGATGGCACTTGGAAGGCAACCTGTTTCTTCTTCGGACTTGGCCGAGTACCTCGACCAGCCGTTGCCTTTTTCTTCAGCAGAGTGGGGCCTGATGAAGAGTTTTGTGCAGCTGAGGAACTTGCGGAGACACCAGAGGCAATAGAGATGCCTGCAGTCCTTTGGCATGTGGCCAGATGCACAGGTGCTGAGGACTTTGGAGGAGTTGCTGAGGACTTTTGAGGAGGAGCTGAAGATTTGAGAGGAGCAGGAGCAGCATGAGGAACTGGCCGTGAGGGGTTTGAAGATTCTGGTCGTGAGGGCATTGCTGAGGAACTTGGCCGTGAGGGCACTGTTGGTGAAGCACTTGGCTTGTGCACGGGCTTCTTTGCCATTGATTTTCTTGGCTTGACAGAGGCCTCAATGGCAGCAGCAGTAGCAGACTCTTCATTGAATTTCCTCACTGCTTCTTTGGCTTGTCTCGCCAACTTGGCTTGGCGCTTGGCCCATTCTTTAGGAAAATCCTCACCACGCTTGATGCTGGTGGGGTCAGCTTCTTGGCCAGGTGCCAATGGAGCTCTTGGGCATGGAGGATTTAGTGCGAATTTTTTCATATACTTTGGAGTAACATACCTGTACTCCCTCCATTCTCTTGCCCATCTCCTTTCAATCCACTGTATGCGCACCTTGCGCTGATTTTTGTTCTCCTTTCCGAACTTGGCCTCATCAGGTGTGCAATAGTTAGCATAGATGTCCTCGGGTATTTCAAAAGCAGTCATGACCTCGGGCCTCTTTCCTCCTTTACGTGGCTTCTTACCGTCGCCATATTCTTGAGTTGAGGAATTTGAACAATCGAATTCTCTGAAGAAGTATGCAACTTTTCTTCTAGGAGCGCTGCAAATGAGTTAAGTTGATGAGAACCTAGTGATTCAGCAGCGGACATGAGTACACATGAGCAGAGTATAGTTGCGAGGAATTTGGAGAGGTCATATCGTTCTCGGAAGGTTTTCAAAAGAACAAGTTTGAGGAATTTGACGGATGAGCCTTGAAGAATTTCACTAAGCGTTCTTTGTCTTAGGTTCTAGAGTTGTATAGATCGAGGATCCACACAATTGAGGAATCTTGAAGAAAAATGATGTTTAGAAAGCGAATCAAACAGATGATTAGTGAGGTGTTTTGTGTGTGAGGATTTGAAGAATAAAACACCTTTCAAGATTTTGTAGAAAATTTGAATCAAGGAGGAGTAAAAGTAACTTTTAATTACCTGGATGAAGAACACGACGAACCGAGAAGTGTAGATTTGAAGCTCGTCGGTTCAGATCTTCCACGCCCTAACTTCGGCGGAGGAAGATAGCTTCTGGCGGCGGGAGTGAAGATTTCATGGCGAGAGCAAGTCTGACGGCAACGAGGTCGAGGCAGTGAAGCTCTTCCTCACCGGCAACGATGGAGTAGCGGCGGCGCTAGGGTTTGAGAAGCTCGAGCGAGAGAGAGAGAGAGCGGTCGAGCGGAGTAAAGGAAGTGAGGATGGGAAGAGGGGGTATTTATAGTCGCAGTGAAAAACTGTTCGCCCAAAGATTTAGGACGAACGTGCCCCTGACCCTTCTCATTCGCTTGACATGTGTCACCCACGTACTGAGAAGTGGAGATCGTGTTAGATCGTGGGTGAATAGATAAGTCTATCGTGGGATAGGGAACGGTTTGAGCGGCAAAGCCGAAAATTTGGATAAGATAAGTTAAAAGTTCCATTCGTAATTTCTTCAGCTGACAAGGACACGGTGAAGATTTTGAACGAGTTTCAAATAGAACGCACATGAAGAATTTGTGAATAGATTGGGTTGAGTATAGCATAGAGGGGGAAGGGTCCGATCACATTCACTTAGCAGAAAAAGCAACTTGAAGAAATAGCCATAAGTGAATGATGTAGAGGACATAAACCCATATATATATATATATATATATATATATATATATATATATATATATAGCCAATGAAGAAAGACAACGGAAACAGTGAAGATTTTGCAAAGTTGAAGAATTTGAAAAACTGAAGAATTTCATAACCGAGGAAAAACTCAAATTGAAAATTTTCAACTTTGGTGGTGGCGTGTCCCACCGTATAAGAATGATGATTTCAGACACCGCATACAATTGTCGTAGGGTTCTGAAAATCAAATTCTTCATTAATTTCTTCACACTTAGAGTGTTATTCTTCATTGATTGAAGAAAAACGTTTCTTCATGTGTTGCACATCTAAGTCATCAATTTTGCATGTGTCAGGATGTGTGTCCTTTTCAAAGAACGTTCGAAGATTCTAAGATATTTAGCTCACACCGCAACTTGCTAAATCTCTTCTCATCCAAGGGCTTTGTGAAGATATCGGCTAGCTGTTCTTCAGTCTTCACATGATCAATAAAGATGTCACCCTTCAACACATGATCGCGAAGAAAATGATGAAGAATCTAATGTGCTTTATCTTCGAGTGCTGAACTGGGTTGTGAGCAATCTTGATGGCACTCTCATTGTCACGATGAGAGAGCACATTCTTCACGTTGATGCCGTAGTCCTTGAGAGTTTGCTTCATCCACAGCAATTGAGCACAGCAAGAGCCAGCAGCAATGTACTCAGCTTCCAGATGAAGCGGTGATATGCAGTTCTGTTTCTTGAGGACCAACGGACCAAAGATCGTCCGAGGAAATGACAAGTACCAGATGTTGACTTGCGGTCCACACGATCACCAACATAGTTAGAGTCAGAATATCCAATGAGATCAAAAGTAGAGCCCTTGGGGTACCATAATCCTAGTGTTGGTGTGTGAGCTAGATATCGAAGAATATGCTTCACAGCCTTATGGTGTGATTCCTTCGGTGTAGCTTGAAATCGGGCACACATGCAAACACTAAGCATTATACCTGGCCTAGATGCACATAAGTACAATAAAGAACCAATCATGGAGCGGTATACCTTGTGATCGAAGTCAATACCATTTCCATCAGTGCATAGATGGCCATTTGTGGGCATAGGAATTTTGACGCCTTTGCAATCTTGCATGCCGAATTTCCTCAGAACATCCTTGAGGTATTCTCCTGAGATATGAATATGCCATTGCGCTGTTGATGGATTTGAAGACCTAAGAAGAATTTCAACTCTCCCATCATAGACATTTGATATTCTTCAATCATCATATAGGCAAATTCATCACTATAACGTTGGTCAGTACAACCAAAGATAATATCATCAACGTATATTTGGCACACAAACAGTTCACCATCATAAGATTTAGTAAAGAGAGTAGGGTCGAGTGAACCGGGTGTGAAGCCATTCTTCATGAAGAATTCCTTCAAAGTATCATACCACGCCCGAGGGGCCTGCTTGAGGCCATAGAGGGCCTTGTTGAGTCTGAAGACTTTGTCGAGTTCTTTGGATCTTCAAAACACAGGGGTTGAGCAACATATACTTCTTCATCAAGCTTACCATTGAGGAATGCACTTTTCACATCCATTTGATATAAAGTGATATTATGATGGTTAGCATAAGCAAGTAATATCACGAATAGCCTCAAGTCTAGCAACATGTGCAAAAGTTTCATCGAAATCAATTCCTTCAACCTGTGTGTAGCCTTGAGCTACAAGTCGTGCCTTATTCCTCACCACAAGGCCATTTTCATCTTGCTTGTTGCGGTAGATCCACTTTGTGCCAATGATATTATGCTTGCGAGGATCTGGAAGTTTGACCAGTTCCCAGACATTGTTGAGCTCGAACTGATGTAATTCTTCTTGCATGGCCTGAATCCACTTAGGCTCCAGAAATGCTTCATCTACCTTAGTGGGCTCTGTGATAGATACAAAAGCATAGTGCCCACAAAAGTTAGATAAATGTGAAGCTTTTGAGCGTGTGAGAGGACCTGGTGCTTCAATGTCATCGATGATCTTTTCAACTTGCACTTCTTTTGCAACGCGAGGATGAGCTGGTTGTCGTCGAGGAACTTGATCAACATTTTATTCAGCACCATTTTCTTCAGCATTGTCTTCAGGTGCATTAGCTCGACGTTCTTCGCGTTCTGGAATGAATTCTTCAGCAGATTCTTCAGTAGGAATGACATCCTCAGTCGCCTTGAACTTGATAGAATCCTCAGGTGTTGGTTCATCTATCACAGAAGGTAGGTGTTCTCTTTGCGAGCCATTAGTTTCATCAAATCGCACATCTACAGTTTCAACAACCTTGTGAAGAGCGTTGTTGAAGACTCTGTAGGTGTGCGATTCCTTCCATAACCAAGCATAAAACCTTCATGTGCTTTCGGTGCAAATTTAGCATTGTGATGAGGATCTCTAATCCAACATTTAGCACCGAAGACTTTGAAATAACTCACATTGGGTTTCTTGTCAGTGAGGAGTTCATAGTCAGTCTTCTTGAAGAATTTGTGAAGATATACTCTGTTGATGATGTGGCACGCGGTATCAATTGCATCAATCCAAAAACTACGAGGCGTTTTGTATTCATCAAGCATAGTGCGAGCCATCTCAACAAGAGTTCTGTTCTTGCGCTCCACGACGCCATTTTACTGAGGAGTATAAGGAGCAGATAACTCATGAGTAATACCAAGTTCAACAAGATAGTCATCAAGACCAGAATTCTTGAACTCAGTTCCATTGTCACTCCTGATGTGCTTGATCTTCACACCAAAGTTGGTTGAAGCCCTCGAGGAGAATCGTTTGAAGACTTCCTGCACTTCATGTTTGTAAGTGACAATGTGTACCCATGTGTAACGAGAGTAATCATCAACAATAACAAATCCATATAGAGATGCATCATTAGTGACTGCTAAGTAATGATTAGGACCAAAGAGGTCCATGTGAAGCAATTCGAATGGACGAGTACTGGTCATGATAGTCTTTCTGGATGCTTGGCCTTGGTCATTTTTCCATCTTCACAGGCTCCACACAAGTGATCCTTGAGGAATTTGACATTCTCAATGCCAATGACATGCTTCTTCTTCGCAAGCATGTGCAAATTCCTCATGCCCGCGTGACCAAGTCGTCGATGCCATAACCAGCCTTCTGAAGCTTTTGCAAGTAGGCACACGGCTGGTTGTGGTCCTGTAGAGAAATCAACAATATACAAATCTCCTCTCCTAAAGCCTTCGAAGACTTTGGAATTGTCAGCTTCCATAATCACAACACAACGATACTTGCCAAAGACAACACCATATCAAGATGAGGTTGTATCCTAAGGACTCAACAAGCGTGACTTTGTCCATGTGTATGTCCTTAGAGATCGCAACCTTACCTAGACCCAATACCTGACTTTTGCCTTTGTCAGCAAAGATGATATACTTCAGATGTGACGGTGATAAGGGAGCATCCATCAATAGATTCTTGTCACCAGTCATGTGATTTGTACATCCACTATCGAGGACCCATTCAGTGGCTTTGGGAAGATCATCCTGCAGATGAATTAGTGCAACCTACGAACTCATATACTTCATCAGCGAAGAATATGATATCAAATTCATCAGATGAAATTCATCAAAGAGTAAAACAGATATAGCAGTATGAGGACGTGTGAAATGAAAGTTCATTTCTTCATGATTCACCTGCGTCCTTTCAGGCAATTTTGTCAGGCCCCCAGCATATTCTTTAGACGTTAAAGCACGTCTAGGGACCTGACCCTGCAGAAGAAATTAGTTCTTTTTCTTCACCACCCACATTTGAAGGGGTGGCAAAGAGTTCATCACTCTACGAGCTCCATATGAGAATGGTGGCATAGAAGCCAATCCATTTCGTTTCACATAAGAGGGGTTAGGGTAAGCATATGAATAAGCTGAGAAATTCTTCGAGGACTTATGAACATAATGGTTTGAAGAATAATGCACATATTCATAGCCCTTAGCTCTACCCTGTGAAACAGAGTTGTTAGCACGATGATAATCATATGAGGACTTTGATCCTTTTGAGGAATTTGATCCACGTGAGGACTTTGGTCCGTATGAGGACTTGGATCCATATGAAGAATTTGGCCTGAGGTTCCTATTCTTCACAGGTGGTGTCATGAGGACATTCACCTGAAGACTCTCAAGGCACTTCTTGGAACCCAGATTTTCTTCATAGGAGAACCGTTCCTGCAGTTAGTGCCAACATATCTAGCAAATACTTCACCATTCTGATTTTTGAACAGTTTATAGTTGGAGTCAAATGACTCATCAGAAGAATGCGGAGATTCACATATAAAGCCAGATAAGTTAGATGGATCAACTGGAGGTCCCTTTGCAGCAACCCATGAGGTTTTGGGGTACTTTCTCGGGCTTCAATATGTTCCATCAACATTGAGTTTCCTCTCAAAGGCAATACCCTCTTTCCTAGGGTTTACATTGAGGATCTGCTTTTAAGCACATCACAAAGAGTCGATGCCCTTTGAGGCTTTTGTACATGCTGTCATGTACAATTCCTTCAACCTGCATTGTCGGTGATACTAGCAATGTCCTCGGATGAGAATTAGTGAGAGCAGAGGCAGGTGAAGAATTTGTAACAATTGAAGCATTTGAACATTCAGGTGAAGAATTAGCAGATTCACGTTCAATGCACTTTAAGCATGGAGGAACAAATTATTCCTGAGAAGCGCTGATTTGTTGAGCTAACAATGAATCACGCTCCTTCTGAAGATCTTCATAACTCACTCTTAGCTTCTCAAGATCTTGCTTTCTTTGAAGAAATTCATAAGAAAGCTTCTCATGATCAGATAAGAGAGTGTTATGATGGCCTTGAAGGCTGTCAAACCTAGACTGAAGTCTCTGAAGATTTTCAGTCAGGGCTTTAGTGCGATCCATTTCTTCACCCAACATATCATCACTTTTACCTAACATGTTTTGAACCTTTTCCAAGGCATGTTGTTGTTTGGTGGCAATACAAACAAGCTTGGTATAGCTAGGTTCAAAATCATCATCAGATTCATCATCACTAGACTTAGATGAGGAATATTCGGTTACCTGAGCACCTTTTGCCATGAGACATGATGCAGAAGATGATGATTCTGGTTCGAAAGTCATCGTTTTGAGTGATTCTTTGAAATCCTCAAACCAGGGATCATGACGAGTTCGATGACCTTCATAGACTTTAGAGATTTGGTCCCAGATAAGCTTTGCATTGCAAAGATCCATAATGCGCCTGAATTCATCTCCAGATAGGCAGGAACAGATGATAACCTTCGCCATGATGTCAAGTCGAGTGTACTTGCGAAAGTCATCTGCGTTCGCCTTCTTGCATAGATCGGTAAGACCAATCTCAGTGACGGTCCACAGCTCGTTGTTCATTGCCATGAGGCGCTTCCTCATCATGGCCTTCCACTTGGGATAATCATGACCGTCAAAGATAGGGCATGTCACTTTCTTCATACCTGCGGTCGACATAACTAAACTCCAGGCGGTTAAACCAAAATCACACAGAACAAGGGAGTACCTTGCTCTGATACCAATTGAAAGTGCGTTATATCGACTAGAGGGGGTGAATAGGCGATTTTTATGAATTCTTCACTGAGGAATTTGCCGGTGAGGAAATTCCTAAGCGAAGAACTACTTGCAGCGGAATAAGTACTCGAGTAAGCATAACAGAATCTGAGACATAGTCATCATGATGAAATGAAGACACGCACAAAGTCGAAAAGCGTAAACACGGGATAACACAAGATGAAGACAAACAGTGAAGAAATTGAACGAGGAAATTGAGAAAGTCTTGATCAAAGTCTTCAAACACAGATATGAACAATCACTCAACACGAGAATGAGGAAATGAAAGAGTTGAGGAAATAGAACCAATAAGGTTGGTGAAGAAAATGATTTGGTAGACCAGTTCCAACTGCTGTCTCGGTTATGCGTCTGGTTGGAGCGGTGAGTATTTAAACTCGAGGACACACAATCCGGACACCCGATCGCTGAGCACGCAGCTCAGGACACCAAGTCCTCACCGTATTCTCCTTGAACTAAGGTCACACAGACCTCGTCCAATCACTCGTGGTAAGTCTTGAGCGACTTCCAAACCTTCACAGACTTCGGTCACTCGGTGATCCACAATTCCTCTTGGATGCTCTAGACCATGACGCCTAACCGTCTGGAAGAAGCACAGTCTTCAAAGGTAACAAGCGTCGGATCCACGCAGGATCAATCTCTTTAGTGATGCTCAATCACTTTGGGTTTGTAGGTGTTTGGGTTTGGGTTTTTCCTCACTCGATGATTTTCGCTCAAAGTCCTCGGAGGATGGGATGCTCTCAAATGACAAGTGTCAGTTTCTCTTTGAGCAGCCAACCAGCTAGTGGTTGTAGGGGGCAGCTATTTATAGCCTAGGGAGCAGCCCGGCATGATTAGACATAAATGCCCTTCAATGATATGACCGTTAGGTAGATAAGATATTTTGGGACAGCTGGCGCGCAGCACAACAACGGTCGAAAATTTGACTCTCAAATTCCTCGGGGCTATCATGTTCCTCCTTTGTGTAGGCAATCCGCTTTGGCGAATTCCTAACTCCTCGGTCGAACAAATTCCTCGAGACGGAAGAACTTCGTCTCATCCTTTGAAGAAATTGACTGAACTGTATGAGATTTCCAAAGGCTTCACTCGAAGGGATTGGTAGGTGTAGGATTTTGAGTTGAGCATCACATGGAAAATTTTCCTTAGTATTTCCTCGACCCCCTTTAACGATGCGGTGTTTCCTATGACTCAAGAAAGAAAAACGAAACTACGAAAACAAAAGTCTTCACGCTTCATGTTCCTCAAATGAATACCAAGTCTTCAAGGTCACACAAATTTCTTCACTTTCAAAGTCTTGAAAGTCTTGAAATATCAAAGTCTTGATCGAAGCGAACTTCATTTTAGGGGTCAATTTCTCTATAAATATCAAACTCCTCATAGACTTATAGACCTGTGTACACTCATAAACACATTAGTCCCTTAACCTATAAGTCTTCAATACACCAAAATCACTAAGGGGCACTAGATGCACTTACAACAGGACCCCCATTTTGACCGTAGCGCTCCAACACAAGTCCGTTTTGTACGTTTTGCGGTACGCCACACCCCTCCCGATCAACAGGACCCCCGTTTCGACCGTAGGAGGTCCGTTTAAATCCGTTTTGCGATGCGCCACACCCTCCCGATCAACAGGACCCCGTTTGACCGTAGGAGGTCCGTTTCCTCCATTTTGCGGTATGCCACACCCCTCCCGATCAACAGGACCCCGTTCCGAACGTAGGAGGTTCGTTTCCTCCGTTCTGCGATGCGCCAGCCTCGTTCCATCGCTGTTCCGTCCAAGCCCTCCGGTGAACACGACCATGCATTCCGTTCCGACCCAGCGGTTGGCTCCCCATGAACACAACGGCGGCGTTGTTTCTCCGTTCCGACCCAGCCATGTACACGCCCCTGGCCGTGCGTGTCTTGCGATAGGCGTTCGAGACCCTGCCCATATGTACGTACGTGGCCGCATTTTATTTCTTGCACCCTGGCCGCTATACGTACGTGTACATGCTACGTGCGCGCCTCTACTACGACACGTACGCGCCTCTACTACGACACATGCGCACCTCTACATCGACAAGTATATATTTACGTACACGTTCGCGACCAGAATGACAACGCTACGTACGCTTTGTCCAGGTGGGTCCCGACTGTTAGGCACTTCCTTGCATGTGAAGATGTAGCTGGTGGGTCCCAGCGATCGAGGGTGAATCGTTTTTGCCGGACGCACTTCCTTGCGTGCGAAGATGTAGTAGTGGGTCCCAGCGATCGAAGCGAATCGTTTTGTTTTTTTTTTTGCGGGCGCACTTCCTTGCGTGCGAAGGTGTAGCTGGTGGGTCCCAGCGATCGAAAACGTTTTTTTGCGAAATGCGGTGCCCGTCCAGTGGGTCCCGGCTGTCAGGTGGAGGAATAATTATTTTGCACGTAATAAGGAGGCACTTTCTTGCTGCGGGCGTGGACCTAGCTGTCAGCCTCTCCATGTACAGTCCACGTCCGATGGAAGCCGTTTCCTTGACCACGTTGACCACGCCGCGCCGAGAGCACCAGGCGATGGGCGCGGCGAGGCCTAGGGCGGGACGGCGGGGGCGGGAAGGCGTGGCGATGGATGCCCGCGTGTGAAATCACGAGGTTCACTAGTTGACTGCGGTGTGAGGCTGTCGTCGCCGCAGAATAACGGGGGTGTGGGTGAGTAGAGGATGGCACGGCCAGCGGTGGGAGTATTAGAGGCGATGAGGCCTCCGCCGCATAGCACCCGACCACGGGAGGCGGGAGCACGAGGCACGACCGGCGCTGGTTTGGGCAGGTGGAGCAAGAAGACCAGAGGTTGAAGAAGCACTACGGTCGTTGGATGGACATCGTCGGTCCTTTGGAGCTAGAATCATGCATATTGACTAAGTTGACAAAGCCCTCCGTCCCCGTAAACTTAGTAGGCCCACAAGTCAGCCTGCCACTATACTGGGTCCTAGCTAACAGGGGGAGTATTCATTTTTTTGTGCGTAATAAGGAGGCACTTCCTTGCGTGCGAAGATATAGCTGGTGGGCCCGAGCTGTCAGCGGCGGTAACATTTTTTCGCGAAAAACAGAGGCCCTTTCGGTGGGTCCCTGATGTCAGGTGGAGGAATCATTATTTTATGCGTAACAAGGAGGCATTTCCTTGCGTGCGGCCGTGGACCCAGCTGTCGGCCTCTCCACGTATAGTCCACTTAAGATGCATGTCGGTCGTTGACCACGTTGACCAGGCCGCGCCGAGAAACACCGAGGCGGTGGACGGCGGCGAGGCCTAGGAAGGAATGACACGGAGGCAGGGAAGACTTCGACAGTTGTTTCCCATGCGGAGGGATCTGTTGTCTGAGGTTTCTTGGTTCGTCTGCTTGTCATTGGAGAATAACAGCAGGTGTGGGTGAGTAGAGGGATGGCTAGGCCAGCGATGGGAATCTGGTGGGGCGGTGAGGCTGCTGGCAACCACCCGGTCAGCGGGGAGGAGGAGCAGGCAGTTCACTGGTGCTTGTTTGGCGGATGGAGTAGGAAGAGCAGAGATTGAAGAAGCATGGCGGCCGTTCGATGGACATCCAACGATCCTTTGCTTGTCGTCAACCTTTTCTTAGGAAAGCCTCAAATCTGTGGAAAACAGCATACAACCCATCTGCCATTATTTCTAATAATTTACAGCCCATTTGCTAATTCTTAAGGTTTTTTTGGAGCCCATATTATTTTTGTTAGCATTACAGCCCATATTGTGGCCACGGCTAAAAAATTATCTGAAATTTTGCATATTTCAAAAGCGGTCGAACTGTTTTTAATCCCAAATTTGACTCACATTCAAACTGATTTTAAAAATAAATGTATATCAATATAAAATCCAAAAAATTCTCCACGCATAAAAATTAATGTAATTTAAATTCTCGAAATGAGAAAAAAGATATTTGAAACTAATTGCCGGTTTGATGTGTTTTAAAAATGTACAGCCCATTTCTCATTACTGATAGGCCATTTTCTCGGCCAGCGAATGAAGCTCTCCTCGTCTTGAAAGATTTGCAGCCCAACAGGCACGACAAAGCGACTTACTTGGCAAATCACAAAAAAGCGGGATGTGGCCGTGGACCCACTGTCGGCCTCTCCACGTCTGATACTCTTCCGATGGAAGTCGGTCGTTGACCACATTGACCACGCCGCGCCGAGAGCACCAAGGCGGTGGATAACGGTGAGGCCTAGGAAGGGGACGACGCGGAGCCGGCGAAGACGCGGCAGTGGATGCCCACGCGGAGAGGAGTACGAGGGTTCACTGGTTCGGCTACGGCGTGAGGCTGTCGTCGCCATAGAATAACAGGGGGTGTGGGTGAGTAGAGGGATACCCTGGGCCAGCGGTGGGAGTAGTAGGGGGCGGTGAGGCCTCCGCGGCATCATAGCCGGCCATGAGAGGCAGGAGCACGCGGCACGACCGGCGCTGCTTTGGGCGGCTGGAGCAAGAAGGCCAGAGGTTGAAGAAGCACTATGGCCGTTGGATGGACATCGTACGGTCATTGGAGCTAGAATCGTTCATATTGACTAAGTTGACAAAGCCCTCCGTCCTTGTCAACTTAGTAGGCCCACAAGTCAGCCACCCACTATGGTGGGTCCCAGCTAGCAGGGGGTATTCATTTTTTGGTGCGTAATAAGGAGACACTTCCTTGCGTGCGAAGATATAACTGGTGGGTCCGACCTGTCAGCGGGGGGAACGTTTTTTCTCGAAATACAGAAGCCCTTCCCACGTACAGTGTGTAATAAGGAGGAACTTTCCTTGCGTGCGACCATTGACCTCGTGGGTCCCAGCCGTCAGGCTCTCCACGTACAGTCCTCTTCCGATGACTCTCGTATGTTGACCACACCGCACCGAGCGCACCGAGGCAGTGGACGACGGCGAGGCCCCAGACTTGAACGACCCGGAGATGGGGAAGACGCGGCAGTGGAGTCGCAGACGGAGAGGAGTGGGAAACTTGACTGGTTCGGGTGCGGGGTGGGCCTACACTCGGAAGAGAATAACAGGAGGTGCGGAGTGGAGCGATGGCCTGGCCGTCGGCGGGGTAGCGTTTCGCTGAGGAGCGCAAAACAACGCCGCTGGACGCCGAAGGCTGGAGAAGGCGGTTCGGCAGTCTTTGGGGAAGAAGGCGAGAGATTGAAGAAGAATGCGGCCGTTGGATGTAAATCCAACGCCTTCTTAAACCGACCTCTTGGCCCACATGTCGGCCAGTCCATTTGTTTTTAGTCCATTTGGTGGGCTGGGTGAAACAATGATGTAGCATATATGCAGCCCGTTTAAATCCCATTTGCATTTTCTCAAATCCAGCGGACTTGCTGGGCTGGGTGAAAATATCATGTTGGGCTAGGCGGAGAAATGTTATAAAAACATAAACACATGATTGCACGTCGGTAAAATCTTTGCAAGCTTATGTACGCAATCACTAGGAGTTAACTTGCCAAGTTATATATAAACAATTATTATTATTATTTTGTAAGAACTTTCAACTTATGAAATAAAATATCATTTTAATTTGATGAGTTAATAGTGCGTGGGGTATTATTATTTTTAGGCTAGGCGGGGACAGTTGAGTTGGTTCTAGGGAAAATCTTGGGAGAAAACTCAGTTTACATCAAAAAAGAAAGTTGGAGAAAATTCAGAGACCTGCTGGGTCCACCTGAGGAGGGGAATATGTTGGGAGGAAGGAGATTCAAAGCACGGCAGCCGAGTGAACTAGTTTTTTTACGGACAAGTGAAATAGCCACTAAAAAAAGCAATCAGGTTAATGGGTTCTTAAAAGAAATATTTCGGACAAAACAGATAATTACGACACATAGGCTAATGCATGAAACACTCAGGTGATAAAGGTGCTTATAAAAAGATAAAGTACAACATCTAGACCTTCCTGGCATGCTTGATCATGACGCTGCGGCAGTCCGTGTACTCGTCGATTACGGGAAGCAGACACACCCTCATGTCCAAGATCTGCCTGTACATGTCATAGCATGTGTATGCGTCCTTGGCCGCGTAGGTTATGTAGGCTAGATTCAGAGGTACCTCCAACGTGTTCAGGTCGTCTTCTTTCATCTTGGCGTATCAGGGGTCGATGATGGTCTCGGCGAGGTCAACCATGGAGTCCTTCTCCTGCCCGTTGCTGATGATCTTGTATTGCTTCTGGATGTCGACAAGCTTGTTGCACCAGATGGCCGAATCATCGTGTTCTTCCTTCTCTCCACCGTAGCGAAGGTGCGATCGGCGCTGCCGATGAAACGGGCGAATGCTCGAACCTGGTGCAGCCATAGGACTGAGGCGAGGCGAGCTTCACCGAGTCCGTGTCGTTGGTGTACATCACATTCAACTTGGTGCAGCCATAGGACTGAATGGCGAACTCAAGGGAACTCCTTGCTGAAGTCCATATCCAGCGAGCTCACCCTCGGATCGCCATTGGAGTCTCTTGAGTGAATGAGTGTGTGGCGGCGGCAGCAGTTCGTTTTTCAGCTCTTGGGAACTGGATTCAACGATGGCTGAGTGTGTCTGACGACAACAGTTACTACCCTCCTCGTCCGCTGCCGCCCGCAGAAGATGCACCCTCGGCGCATTCATACGCTTCCATTAAGAAACCTACTCGGCCACACGTCGGTTCACGGCGGTCTGTATTGGTCTTGTAATAACAGGAGTTAGTGGTCAATTTACTTAAATTTAATTAGCTTTAATAGAAATTTATACTTAAAACAAGCAATGCATTATTTCGTTCTATCGATGCCACATGATCAACATGCACAACAATTAGAATTATTATTCTCGGGGCGCTTTACGATCAACACATTTGTCGCACTTTCACAAAGATAATACTAACAAGTTTGAACTGTTTGTTATGGTTGTTGTCCTCTGCATCATCATGCCGTGTTTCCCAGCTTGCAAGATTCATAACCAACAAATAAGATCCAAATAATAAGTACAACAAAGATGCCTACACATCTCATTTATTCCCAGCTTGCAAGATTCAGAACCAACAAATAAGATCCAAATAATAAGTACAACAAAGATGCCTACACATCTCATTGATTCCCAGCTTGCAAGATTCAGAACCAACAAATAAGATTCAAATAATAAGTACAACAAAGATGCCTACACATCTCACTGATTCCCAGCTTGCAAGATTCAGAACTAACCCATTAGAGCCTTTTGATAAAGTGAATATCGGGATTAAACCCATCTTGGCTAGCCATGTCATACAATCGAAGAACTTGGCGAATGCTCTTGACCGTCACAACATCTGTAGTAGAGTATTCCTGTTTGCACAACATGTTTACACAGCACAAACGAGGAGACATGAGAGCATGATTTCGCTTTAATAGCGGCCTCCTTGAACTCAACCTCCAGCTCTACTTGGATGAGGTTTGCCTGTAGTTCCATGATTCAATTCATGCGCCTTTTCTGCAGTTCACCTGAAATGAAGCAAAGATTGCATCATTCAGCTAGCAAGAAGTACTTGCTCTTGTGAGCTGGCAGGTTCTTCTTTAGTAGTTGCACTAAAATTGAGGAACATTAAGGTTGCATGTCCGGCTCATGTAAGGTGCAACTATAATTTTCTTATCCTTTTGTGCAGTTCCACTAAAATAAAGTGCCATTGTGGTGACAGTGACGGCTCCATCTTGCAAAGGCTAATAAAATGTTGCACGAGATTACCAGCAAAACTTGACAGAGATTTTGGAAACTGCAATCACCATTTTGTGCAGTTCCACCAAAATTGAGAAATGTTGCCCACGTGACATTTTAGTTGAACTGCACAAGACACTCATTCCAAAAAAAGTGTTTTGTGCAGTTCACCAAAAGGTCACAATAGCAACAAGGTGAAATGGATATCCCTATCTGCACAAAAAGATAGAAAGTAAACAGTTGCTGGTCAATAAGAATATATGAAACATATACAAAATGAAAAGAAGCATCTTAATTATGTTCATGGCAATCACGCAAGGACGGTAGAAATTTTAAAGCGTCGGCAATGCTTCATGTTACGAAGCATTACGATCAACAATGAGATTCCTCAAATATGTGATTACTTTAATGGTGGCATTGCTTGTTTACGGAACGATAAATCAACAGCAGCTAAAGAGTTGGTTTAAGGGCATGGGACCGTGGGGACACCAGGACACTCAAAGAGCGTAAAGGAGCAAGTTACTTATCATCTTTGGGGAAAACAGCGAGTGCCATTTGTAACACAGTTTAATTGCATCTTATCCTTTGGAGGCATTAGATTAACAATGACCTTTGGTTAGACATGTCCCTAAGGTAACAGTGTGATCGCTTCATTTACATGCGCCCTTACATTAACAACAGCAAAAGGTTGGTATAAGGACATGCGACGGTGGGCGCATCAGCACAATGTACCTACAAGGAGGCATAAAGTGGTGATGCCGAGTTTGTTCATGCTATGTGAGGGCAGCAAACCTAATCACGGAGACCTTGTACTATGTGAGGGCAGCAAATCTAATCACAGAGACCTTTTACAATGTGAGGGCAACAAATCTAATCCTGGAGACCTTTTACTATGTGAGGGCAGCAAATCTAATCACAGAGACCTTTTACTATGTGAGGCAGCAAATCTAATTACGAGACCTTTTACTATGTGAGGGCAGCAAATCTAATCCTGAGACCTTTTACTATGTGAGGGCAGCAAATCTAATCCTGGAGACCCTTTACTATGTGATGGCAGCAAATCTAATCCTGGACATACTCTGTTGACTTGTCCACCAGCCACCACTTTCTATCCTTTTTTCAACCAATAATAGATCTGTTCCTTATCCAGTTTGTACTGCATTTTCCCATTATTTCCCTTTTCAACCAAGAGACCGGTTGGGTATCCGGTCTCTACTACTTTCACCATATTATTTCCTCTTTGAATCAAGTCCTAGATTCATGCTACAACTTTCCCCCCTTTCTTTGTTGTTTGAACAAAGCCCTAGATTCGAATGCATGAAGTAGCTTTACCTCTAATAATACTAAAATGTTAGGTGGCTTTGGAAGAGCTGATAGGAGTAGAAAAAGATGCACATGCAGACACGTGGGGAGCTGGGGCAGTAGAGCAAGGCCGCCTTCGAAGAACTTGTACCTGAGGGTCGCCGGGATGTCGGCGGCGGCAGGTCGGATCTGCGGACAATCTGACGAGGAGGAAGAAGGGTCGGAGGACCTCCCAAGCCGGCTGTGTCGGAGAGAGCAGCACAGGCAGAGGATCGGGCCCCTCCGGCAGCTGTGGGTTTCCTCCTCGGCGGTGATGACCGCGTGAGCGATGCACCTTTTAGTCCTCTACACACACGGCGAAGGGATCCGGCGGATCTGTGACCAGCGGTGAGCAGAGAGAAAATGTCGCTACCGCTGTCTTGTTTATATTTGGAGAGGATGAGAGAATGAAGAGCAATCCTAGTAAAGCAAGCGCTCGGGGCCCTGCGTCCATATATAGTGGAGTGATTATCTTTTTCTCTCCACAACAAGCGTTTCAATTTGTGTCGTGGCATTAAAGAAAAGAAACTCTCTATTTAAGGTGACTCTTTGTCGACTCCTACTTACTACTAGTAGTACTACAATATTGTTCACTTGTGCTCCCGCCCCTCCATTCATTGAACAACCCCACGGGTGAATAAACATACAGTAAGTAATGTATTTATATAGAACGAACAAGCTCGAACTATTTTCGTGTAGTTAAAAGTTGAGGCAGGGCTTTTCTCAGGCGTCTGTGGCGGCGATTTTGGAGTAGCGGTTTGTGAGAGGCGAGGAGGGTCAGCGAGTGGGGCTGTGCGATTTGACGGCGCGTTACTGCTGAAAAGACTTGTGATATGACCAATCACTATCTATATCTATATCTATACCCTTATAAAAAACGAGTTGGCGATGATGGTGTACCTGCCATCTTATGTCTGAACCGTATGATCTATATCGGCGGATAGAAAGCAAAGTATGAGAATTTTACAAAAGATACCGCACCTCTCTCCACATCATTATCTCCATAACCTCATTGCCCGCAAATAAAAAGGAATAAGTCTCGGAACAATCTAGCATGCATGGTGGCCGCTGCCGCCGGGCGCAAATCCATCCCATGCCTCCGCCCATTCCGACCACCAGTCACCACCACGCCCTCCTCCTCGCCTTATCTCTCATCTTTCATTTTTTTGATGACATTCTCGAGATAACAGTTTTCCGATAAAATTCTCGAGATATCGTTAGTTTTTACACATGGGATTACTCCTGCATGTGTCAATCACAACAGGTGTTTTGTAAAAAAATGCATATTGATGTTCCGTGCAATGCACGAGAATCTTGCTTGTAATTATATAACGCAAATCACGAGCATGAAGTGACATTTTTTTGACACAACCACGTTAACATGGCCATGTAAATCACTAGCTAAAGTAAATACCATTATACTTATATCCCGATGCAAAAGGTTGAGTACATGTCCGAAGAGTAGAGTCGCACACACGCACTCTGTCTCTCAAAATCTCGCTCTCTCTCACACACACACACACACACACACCAGTTACGTGATGCCCACTTACATAGACACGTATGTTACAATTTGTGCACCCACGGGTACACGTGATGTTGCGCATTTATTTAAGCCAGAAGGCGAACCCAAACAGTAGCTGCATTCGTTCCCCTCCCGCCGCCTCTTCTCTGGTCGCCGTCGCCCGGTAGCCATGGGCCGGCCGAAGGTAACAACATACGCCATACTCCCGAAGCGCAACTTTAATATGGAAATTTTAGTGGTCATGCATGCATCTTTTTGTGCTAGAACTCCTATATAAGGGTTGACCGGTCCCTTCCCGCGGACGTGCGCGGGTGGTGGAAGAGGAAGGAGAAGGGAAGCGGGTTGTGGAATAAGTTTTTACCACAGTTTCTTAGGAAACTGAGTGCAATAATTGAGTAGTTTTGCAAACTACCAGTGCTACACCTAAAATGGTTCAAAACCTATACTCCCTTGCCAGCGCGCGCTTCCTACGTGAAACGGTCAGCGTCGCCCGGGCGTCGATGCCGCATTAATGCCCGGCGAGCGGCGACCTCTCACCGCGCCCGGCTTTGAAGTGGCGCGACGGCGAAGAGCGCCGCTTCCGGTGCACGCCTGCTCGCGTCGAGACCAGCCATAAACACTGTTTGGATCCATGGGTTAGAGTTAGTTTGAGCTAGTAGTCGTGAATTATGGCGCTCCGACCGGGGTGATGCCCCCCATCCGTTCTGCGCTCTAATCTGGTGCATGACACGTCGACCCGGATGCTGGCTCTCCCACATGTCGGAGTAGTAAGAAGGAGCAAAGATTTATGCGGTATATACTAGTACTATACTACTCAGGTCGGAGGAGTGCGAACCACGGCAGCCCAGTGAACCAGCAGTGCGAACCACGGTAGCCCAGTGAACCAGCAGTAGAAAACAATGTGGTGATATGGCCATAAAAAACAATGTGCTACGGTCCACACTATAGCATGTACAGTAACACTCCTCTTTGTTTGGATCCCTGTCGGGGATATACCTTGCGGTATGACCCGGCCGGTATTGGCGACTCACTAGTGACCCGCCCGGAGCTTGGCGATTCATAGATAACCTGCCCGATCTGGGCGACTCATTAGTAACCCGGCGGGCGGGTCAGATGGACAACAAGGCCCAGCCTAGAAGGCCGGCTCACGTTATGATGGGATGGATTAAGAGGAAAGGGATGACGAATATTTCCTTTACGAGGAAGCAAGACCCGGACTTGTAATCAACTTGTAAGAGAAGATAGACTAGTCCTAGTCCTACTAGGACTCCACATGTAACCCGCCCCTCTAACTTATATAAGGAGGGGCAGGGCTCCCCAAAGAGGGGCAGGCAAGAAGAAATAATCTCTAGGCTAGACACAATTAGGAGAGCCAGCTTACGGCGACTCCCTCTCGATCATAATGAGACCTAGCCACAAACAACATGTAGGGCTATTCCGGATGATGTTTCCCGGGGCCCGAAGCTGTCTAAATCCTTGTCTTGTGTTGCGTCTCTCGATTCCGCTCAACCCCTCTCAAGCTACTACATAGATGCGTTGGCCTCATGACTAAGTCCTCACACTAAGGACATCTGCCGTGACAAATCCACGACAACCCCTGAGTTAGAGCTAGTTTGGGTTGAAATAGCCTCAAATTATCGAAACAAGAGGGGTTAGTTTGAGCTAGTTTGCTCTAACCCAGCTAAAAAAACTAGCCCGGTCGAGAGGTTCTAATTGGGTTAGTTATCCTCGGGCCCACTAAAAGAGAACTAAAAAAATCTCCCCTGCCCGCACCAGATCGCTCCCCCCCTCTCGCACGACTCCTCTCTATTCCCGATAGGGCCGCCCGCCCAAGCGCCGCTTTCCCTCTCTCTCCTCCGGCCGCCCTCTCCTTCCGGCCTTCGCCGCCCTACTCCGGCCGCCCTCTCCCTCCGGCCTTCGAAGGTCGCCCCGCTCCCCCTTCACCAGTCGTTTTTCTCCCTCTGTCGTGCGAGGCGGCGGCGCATCTACCAGGGAGGTCGCGAGAGGGGTGAGTTTGTTCGTTCCTTCTCTGTCTCACGGCCGTATCATTGATCTTGCTTGCTCTAGCGCTAATTCTGATTTGGAAAATTAGATCCTGATCAAACTTGGTATAGATTTGTGGTGCACACATGGAATTGTTTGATGCTGCTTGAGGAGGTAATAAATCTTTCTAGAGGCCAAAGATTCAGGTCACCTTTCTAGGTATTTCAATTTCAGGCTTGCATTATTTCTAGAGGCCCAAAGATTTAGTTCACCTTTCTAGGTATTTCAATTTCAGACTTGCATTATTTCTAGAGGCCCAAAGATTCAGTTCACCTTTCTAGGTATTTCAATTTCAGGCTTGCATTATTTCTAGAGGCCCAAAGATTCAGTTCACCTTTCTAGGTATTTCATATTCAGGCTTGCAGTATTTCTAGAGGCCCAAAGATTCAGTTCACCTTTCTAGGTATTTCAATTTCAAGCTTGCATTATTTCTAGAGGCCCAAAGATTCAGTTCACCTTTCTAGGTATTTTAGTTACAGGCTTGCATTATTTCTAGAGGCCCAAAGATTAAGTTCCCGATCGTGACAAGCGGCCCTGCTACCCATGCCGGTGTCGACCTCAACTCATGAGGGCCAGCGTCGGAGGGTTCGGGGCTTGGGCTCTCTGAGCCTTCCTCCAGAGCAGCGATGGCGAGCTCCTCCTCGGTCGTGAGGGCTCCGGCTCCCTCCCTATCGTGAATGACTTCCGTGATGAGTTAGCTCATTCTTTGTTTCATGAAGTGTTTTTTTATTTTGTGAAGCTTGATTGACGACTTGTATGTTTAAGTGGGATATCTCATTTGTATGGACAAAGTAAAAATTATCATGTTTTGCATGCTTGATTTGTATAGATGGTTCGTTTATGTCAATTGTGAGCGGGAGGAGGCCACGGAAGAGCCTGCCACACCCAAGAGGGTGCCTGGATCCAAGGGACTTATTTTAGTCTGACTAAAAATAGTCTCTTTAAGAGGCTAAAGTTCCAAGCACCCTTGACTAAAGAGGGCTAAAACTATTCTTGAGACTAAAATTTTTAGTCGAAATACCCCTACTAAAATGTTTTTTTTAGAGTATGCATAATCGCGTACCGTATTTTTATAGAAGAAGGAGAACACAATTTACAAGATTCCACACGTTGATGCGAACACCAACATGGGAGCACCCACTCCAACTAAATAACCCTAGGCTAATGTCTCACAAAACTTTGTAAACCTCCAACACCGTTAAAAGCTAAGTTCCACTCTTTAAGCTCATCTAAGATTGCGCCCCTACTAAAATGTGGATTAGTCCTCTCTCTCTCTCCTCATTTAACTCCTCTCCTTTAACACAGGCGAGTTCTGGATTGGAGGGTTTGGAGGATAATAAATGCTCATTAACTTGATTTTAGTCTCTTTAGTATTTGGATCCAAGCATGGGCGAGGCTAGCAAGTTTTAGTCCCACTACTTTTAGTCATGGAACTAAACGTATCCAAGCACCCTCCAAATCCGGCAGGAAATAGGGTCCAAAGTAGTCAAATGATTGAAATAGAGCATTTATTGTCAATCTAACCTTGCCATCCGTACACCTCTTTGGTTTAGAGTTAGTTCAGGGTTAGAATCTAACTCTAACCTCTAACTGAGTTAGAGTTCTCCTCGTCTCGGCTCATCGCCATCATACTTTCCCCATTCCTGTGTTTTCAGTATCCTGCGAATCAAAGAGGCCTTTTTTTGCGGGAAAAATCAAAGGGCCCTTAGACTGGTTTAGGTCCGGTCATTTTTTATAAACGTGTTATGTCCAAAATTTAATGCACGTGCTCCGATTTCCACGAAAATAATCCGGTTTCATGTAGTAATTCATTCATTTATTTATTCTTCTGCGGGGGGTTTGCATGTAATTCGTGAGGTCTGAAATGTAAAGTACCCGGCATATGCTCCAGTCGTGCATGCACTCTGACCCAGATGCTCTATGTCCCACATGTCGTGAATGGGAGCACGTGGAAATAGCCTAGGAGTACATATAGGAGGATAAATCGTGAAAAAATATGTCTTGTGAAGCGTGGCAGCGGTTCGAAAAGGAGACCTAAAGTGAGAACAACTATAGGTCGCATACGCACCCAACTAGTGGTACTACTAGACATCGACTAATTTTTCCTCAAAAAAAGAGGCACGAGTGCTCAGTACTCCTATTCTATAAACACGAGTCCCATCGACAACAGGGTCCGTGCTACAGCTAGCTCTCCTCCTCGTTTCTCTCTTCTAATTCTAAACTCGGCGGCCCCACCTCACAAATGAAAACGTTATTTGGAATAAAATGCCATATACTCCTCCGTTCATAAATATAAGCCTTTTTAGATACTATTTCAATTGGAATACAGCATACAGATGTATGTAGACATAGTTTAGAGTGTAGATTCACTCATTTTGCTCCCTCAGCGGATGTTTGGCCTTTGTTGGCCTTTTGGGATGTTGCGATTTCAATCTGGTAGCTTTTTAGTCCTTTGTGTTAGGCTGGAGTTGTGCTAAACTTCTTGTGAATTGTGGTGGTTTTCAGTAATGAAAATCGGAAGGGGCAAGCCCTTCTTTGATAAAAAAAATTTAATCGTCCTTATATATTCATCAGTCTTGCTATAAGTCGCAGTAGATGCTATATAGGTCCGTCGGATCTTACATCAAGATCTGTGCTTTCAGATTTTCTTTTTTCTCTCTTAAATCTCAGTCGAGTGAGACATAGCCACGCCATTAAACAGAGGCTCGGGCGCCATTAATGGAGACCTTGGGAGAGAGGTGGACGGCAGATGGAGGTCAAAGGGCTCTCCTCCCGATAAGCACGCGCAGGGGTCTGATCGCACGCCTCTCGTACTCAAATAGCTACCCTGTAGGCCGCCTCCTAGCTAATAAAAAAAGGGGATACGTGGCGGCACATAAATGGTAAGTAGAACGCCCATGGTTTCAATAGTACTTGTGTTTCCGATTGTAACGTGACAGCACTTGTTCCAAAATGACTTTGTTGATTGTTAATGTGTGCCGCAAATCGGATCGAAATTTACCATAGCATGTTGGTGCCATGTCATGGCACCAAGCCAAGTTTCATTATTTTCATGCGTGTTTTGGATTTACAGGAATTAAAAACTAAGTTTCTCAATGTTTCCAACCCAGCCACGACGCCCAGAATTTTGAATTTCATTCCCATTTCTTGCATGGAACCTAGAAATTTACCCGAGGACACACATGTGATTCTTCAACCAACTTTGGTGCACTGAAACATGTGCTTGTATTTCAAATTTGAATTCTGCACACAAAGGTGACATGTTCCCTCCCAGAACCACGAGCCTTCTTGAGAGAAGCTCCGATTTGCAAGAAGCTTATACCAAAATTTGTTCCTATTCGGCCAATTTTTTTTACCACGGCATGGTACTACCATGACATGACACCATGCCAAGTTTCATGATTTTAAAACCAAGTTTCTCAATGTTCTCGACCGAGCCACGATGCCCAGATGTTTGAATTTTATTCTCATTTTTTGCATGGGACATACTCCCTCCTTCCATCTATATAGGGCCTAATGTGTTTTTCAAGACAGCCTTTGACTATTGACAAGATTAATAGCACATGAGATGTATACTATGAAAATTGTATTATTGGAAGCTCCTTTGACATACAAATTTGAAGGTATGCTTTATGTAAGTTGCATGTCATATATTATTGCTCTAACGTTTGGTCAAAGTTAGCCTCGAAAAACGCATTAGGACCTATATAGATGGAAGGAGGAGTAGAAATTCACCGAGGACACAAATGTGATTTTCAACCAACTTTGGTGCACGGCAGCATGTGCTTGTAGTTCAAATTTGAATTATGCACATTAAATGACCAAAACTCAATTAATGTGTAAATAAGGCCAAACGCAAGCGGAATAATTCCAAATTTTAACAGGGCACTCATGTAGTTCTATGTTGCCTTTGTAAATAAACTCAAGGGGACAACGATATCGTTTAGCACTCAAAGGTGGCACGTTCCCTCTCAGAACCACGAGCCTTCTTGAGAGAAGCTTTGGTTTGCAAGAAGCTTATATCAAAATCTGTTCCTATTCGGCCAATTTTTTTTACCACAACATGGTAGTACCATGACATGACATCCATGCCAAGTTTCATGATTTCAGACGTGTTTTGGATTTACAAGAATTTTAAAACCAAGTTTCTCAATGTTCTCGGCCGAGCCACGATGCCCAGATGTTTTAATTTTATTATCATTTCTTGCATGGGACCTAGAAATTCACCCGAGGACACAAATGTGATTTTTCAACCAACTTTGGTGCACGAGAGCATGTGCTTGTACTTCAAATTTGAATTATGCACATTAAATGGCCAGAAACTCAATTAATGTATAAAAATGACAAACGAACCCGAAATAATTCCAAAATTTAACAGGGCACTAATGTAGTTCTATGTTTCGTATATCGTTTCACAGTCAAAGGTGGCACGTTCCCTCTGAGAACCACGAGCTTCCAAATCGGCCCAATTTTTTACCACAACATGTTAGTGCCATGACATGACACCATGACAAGTTTCATGATTTCCAGGCGAGTTTTAGATTTACATGAATTTAAAATCTAAGTTTCTCGATGTTCTCGGCCGAGTCATGGCGCCAGATGTTTGAATTTCATTCTCATTTCTTCCATGGGACCTAGAAATTCAACCAAGGACACACATGTGATTTTTCAACCCACTTTGGTGCACGGAGCATGTGCATGCAATTCATATTTAGATTATGCACATTAAAAGTCCGAAACTCAATTAATGTATAAAAGGCCAAATGAACCCAAAATAATTCCAAAATTTAACAGGGCACTCATATAGTTCTATGTTGCCTCTGTAAATAAAATTAGGGGAGGCAGCATATATCGTTTACACACAAAAGGTGACACGTTCCTCTCGGAACCACGAGGCTTGTTGAGAGAATCTCGGTTTTGCAAGAGGCTTATACCAAAACTTGTCCCAATTCAGCCAAAATTATAAGGATGAAAACAGGGTTTAGATTATCCCAACATCTCGCTACCTAGACCAATAATGTACTATGATTTGAATTCAACATAAAATGGATACAAATATTTGAATTGGAGAGCGTATGGTACATGTAGTTCATAGTGAAATATGATTACTGCTATATGCATGTTTTTTGTTATCAAGATAATATTTAAATTATTGTATAGCTTGACAACAATCGTATTCAAAAAAGGAAAATTGATTCAAATTTAGTCCATATGGTAGACGACAATATATATGTTCACATGGTGGAGTAAAATGTTCATATATGATGGAAGACCAAAATGTACGACTACATCAATTATAAACCGCAAGGTCACCTAACGATATATTCGAATTCAACATAACATGGATTCAAAAATTGAAATTCGAGATCATGGCATCTGTAATCATATAAAAAGGGACATTACTCTTTCTTTGGTGGGAATTGATTTGTTTTTTGTTGTTGTTGAGGGAAGTGCGAATCGATTTGGTACTGTGTAGGGTAATCTTGTTCTCCCTATTCTTTTTACATTTTTCTTGTAGTTTTTTCAATGGCATCTATAGCAATATAGTAAAAGGGGACATGACTCTCTTGTGTCTTGAATGAATTGTTTTTTTACACGTTAAGTTTGTTTTGCCGAACAAGGAATCCGCACCTTGTTATCCTGAAATTTTCAAGCTCGAGTATCTTTTGTCTCACCTGCTTTGAAACTCCCGCTTCTTCAACCCGCACCACGCCTTGTTATCCCGAAATTTGGACGCGCGCGAGAACTCCCTCCTCATCCGAAATCGCTCCCGCAGCCCAGACACGCGAAATCCCCCTTCTACCCCTCATCCGGAAATGAAGCTCCACGTCGCGGTGTCAAAACCGGTGGGGGTACGCTGGTAACTTACCCTACATTTCAGACAAGCGCGTCCCTAAGCTTGGCTCCCCCCTCCCCCTTCGCCCCCCATTCATACACCGAGACCGCCAAAACGCGCGAAACCCCACGCTCCTCCGTCGGCCTCCCGACCGCCGCCCAGTCGGAGACTCTTCCCCGACTACGTCGTCCACTGCAACAGCTTGCCGTCCCTCATCCACCACAACGGATGAGGATCCGTTGTCGATCTCGTCGTCCAGCCGGATCAGCCCCCCCCCCCCCGTCCTCCACCTCCAAGGAGCTGCCCCGACGTTCGCCTCGTCTATCGCGCCACCTCAATCCCCACCGCATCATCTTGACCTGCCCCACCGGAACCGCAGCACCCTCACCAATTCCTTCGATGAAGCCGAGGCCAACTCGGCGCCACCAAGGAGGTTCTGCACTCACCGCTGCATTTTATCTTTTATTCGATCTCACGGGGCTGCCGGTGCTCGATACCGAGCAGACATGGCATGTCTCCATCGATGGCGCCGTCGCCGGCCACATCATCCACGACGTATCTTCCCCATGTCGTTGCTTCCTTGGCGGCGACTTCCACAACGGCACTAGCTGCAGCTGCTCTGGCTCTCGCTCGCGCTGTGGCTCTGTTCTTGCTGTCAGTCATGCTGCTGCACTGCTCCTGCTTTCGTTCGTGCTGCTGCTCTGCTCTTGCTCTCCCTTGCGCTGCTGCTGCTGCTGCACGACCTTCGGCAGCTACAGGAGTTGCTGCTTTAGCACTCGCTCGCGGTGCTACTCCACGACTTGCTCTCTGCTAGTGCGTTCCCTGCTCGAGCGTCTGCTGATTTAGATCACCGCTTCTCTACTACTAGTGCTCGAACGCCCTAAACATCTATTGCAATGCTCTGTTACTACTTCAATCAGTTTTGACAGTAAAATTCAGTTTCGACTATGAAGTTCATTTTCTTCAGTTAAGTTCAGAGTGAACAGTACTTACAGCATCTGTCGAAGCGGCCGTGGCGCGGCTGATGCGTTTTACATCTAGCACTTTTTGGTGATGTATTTTACATCATCTATTGCAGATGATATTAGGGTCCCACTTCAGATTAACATTGTCTGTCTTGTCATGCTTCAGCCTCGTCGCCGTACACCTTAGCGGAGCTGCTCCATTGACGGAACCATCCATCACAGCGGAGCAGTACCCTCGGCGCCGTTTCTAGAGGCCTCGGATCTTCTTCCCCGCCTCCGACAGTCACACCAGCATCATCACCATCCTCCACATCCAACCCAATGATGCTGAGGTCCACAAGGCTATGCCAAAGAGGTTGTACACTCGTCGCATCACTTTGTTTCTCCATTCCTCTGTTCTTCCAATTCATGTGAGCCAAACACCCAGGTCGACTGAAATCCTATGTTTCCAAATGCTCTGTTTTGCACGTGCATTCCTACCCTATTCCTGTGTTTTTCCTGTCCCTGCGTTTATAGAATCCTCCAATTCTAAGGAGCCCTTACAGATTTACTTCATTTTCAGATAGGCATCAAAGAAAACTCTGTGTGTTATGTCCTGCTCCTGTCGTGCCGTCATCCACCCCACCTGAGGTGCACCATAGACAGAAGCGTTCACTGCAGCAGAGATCCCCCCTGCAGACTTTCTTTTGCCGCCTCAGATCATCTTCCCCATTGCCGGTAGCCACGCCAACTGCATTACCATCATCGACTGAGCAGATGAACCTGAGGACTACACAGTTCCGGAAGAGAGGTCGCAGTCTTTCGTGTTTGCTTACGTTATACATCGGTTATTATTACCTGCTACTTTATCATTCAATCTTGAGTTTTGAATTGCCCATGGGTCTCATATCGAGCCAGCAACGAATAGTATCTGTCTACTATCTGGTTCATCTGGGGTCTTCTATGTGGTTCTTGTTGGGTGGGCAACAAACAATAGATGATCCATTGTCTATCTTTTTAAACTGAAGCTATAATCTACCTGCTATCATTAGTTTTTCCATCCACTCGTTTGCTACCATCAGTCTTGATTTTTGCATGCACCCCTTAGGCCTTACAAAATCTAACTATTTTTTATTATGCATGTCAGATATTGTACACAATCGTACTGAACATGTAGAGAAAAAGAGAAGACCGTTGCACTGCGAATATAATGTCATGCAGACGCCGCTCCATGGTGGGCGAAGTGCCCCTCCCTCCTGCATTACCAGATTGTATTCCAGAGGAAGATAACTGTTCAGATGGAGATTCAGAAGGAGCCGACCACGCCTGTTTACCACCTGAGGTGTTTGCTCTAACATGGCATGCTGATGTTGGTCATATCATGCATATGGCGCCTTGCATTGCTTACATTATACATCTTATATGTCATCATCTTAGTTTAGATTTGCTTTGTGTGAATGCCACCTGTTTGGTTTCTATATCATACTCCCACCATTCCTAAATATTTGTATTTTTAGAGATTTCAACATACGGAACAAAAATGAGTGAATCTACACTCTAAAATATGTCTATATACATCCGTATGTGGTAGTCCATTTGAAATCTCTAAGACAAATATTTAGGAACGGAGGGAGTATATGGGAATTATGCAATGCCATCTTCTTTAGCCAGGTATCATATACGTGAATCATGCAATACCATCCTGTTTATCCAGTCATCGTATATGTGAATTATCTCATGCCATCTTTTTTTTTCATTACGTATTCCATTTGTCGACAATCTGTGTATATTGAACTACTCTTCATGTGTATCAGCCATTTGAGCCGGTTATGGAAAAATCTGGAGTGAAAACAAGGTGTTCAGAGTAGGCAATGGTACCTGTTGAAGCATATATATGTCGATGGTTACAGGGAGCTCCTCAGAGGAGGATTCAGAGACAGATGACCAGTCATATATCCCACCTGAGGTGTATGCTCTAAGTTGCAATGTTTATATTTCTCATATGATGCATATGGTGTCTTGCATTGCTTAGTTTAGACATCATATGCACAATATTGAATTCTATCTGCTTAGTTTAGAGATCATACATGCGAGTGCCAGCTGCTTAGTATATGAATCAATTATGTCAATTATATCATGCCATCCTGTATACTTAGACAAAATGTATGTGAATTATTTCATCCCAACCTATTTTAGAAAGACATCATATAGTTTTGTCATGTCATCATGTTTAGGTACTCATCATATGTTGAATTATGCCATTATATCATGTTAAGTTATCCATCATATATCTGAAACTATGTCATGCTATCCTGTTTAGTTAGGCATCATATATGTGAAATTGTGTCATGCTATCCTGTTTGGTTAGACAACATATATGTGAATTACCACATCTGCCTATCATACAACTGTACGTTCAATTTATTTTCTTGTTTATCAGCCATTTGAATTGGAGGGGGTGATGGCAGTATCTAAGGGAGCAAAAACCCGTTCTTCACAAAAGACAGTGCTACCAGTCGATGCAGATAGAACCATGGTTGTACTGGCCCACAAACTAGCCCCACCACACATAATCGAGACTCTTCCAGATTGCACACTTACACCGTTGGGCAGAGAACCAGCTACAACCCATCTAACCGCAACCCTGCGGATAGTAACCCACTTATAGTTGACAAAGCACCATGTCCACCACAGTACCCCCACACGAGCAGTTTGTAAAGCTACTGCGGTGCCCAAAGCACGAAGACCACCACAGCTAACCCAAACTCCACGTTTAAAGCGGAAGAGCAAGCTGTTCTCGTGTCGATTCCGTAGCTATGGTCCATACTCCTTTCTGTTGCATCACTTGTATTTACTCATACCAACTACTTTCGAATTTGAAGGATCCCATTGAAACTCTAATGGCGCAACAGGTATGTTTTAAAGCTATTTCTTTAACTGGATTGCTGTTCTAACTTCTTGCTCTATGTTGATTTAAGTTTAAGTTGTATAAACAGTTATGTTCTCATGTGATGCACATTACAAGTGCTGCCAATGATGTGTAGTTTCTCACACTTATATTCTGTCTATGCTGCCCTGTCTTAAAAATATTTGAGTTGAACTGTGTCTCTATCTTGATTAGGGAACATAAACTAGAATGATATGGATAATACAGTTACCATAGTACATAGATATATGTTTGTTTCATGCTGTTATCCTGTCCACCTTACTACTGAACCGGTTTACCAAAATGAGTTTCGTATACTACAAGCTAAACCTGTGATGTGTCTACTTGTTTCTCTTGTAGTATGCAAACAGAATATTGGAAAAGAGCACCCCACTATGCAATGGTAGAGAAAGTAATGCAGATAAGGTTCAAGATAGTGAGACAACCCTGTTGGTCTCCAAGAAAGGTGATAAAACGATCTTGTAGAGCGGTGAGAAACCCCACAGTCCCACGTTGATGTAGTGTTCGAGTTCTTGGCGATTACCGCTGGCACAAGCTCTTCGAACTCGCTGCTGAATCACTTCGCTTCTTGAGTCTCAACTACAAGCTGAAAGGCATCGATCACCGTGTCTTTGCGGCAAGAAGCCAAGGACTAAGGAAGTCCTGCGCAGAATTCAGATCGTACTTTCTTGTGCAACAACAAGCGGCTGGAGGATTTAAGCGCCAAACAAGAGAAAGTTAATAAGCTTGCTAAGCATCTTGCCAAAGATTATGGGTACCGGGATATTGTTTGTTGAACTCTTCGATGTGGTTTCAGCTTCGGACTTGTTTTGTCAGGCGTTTATATGCTGCTTTGTTCCCTATATTTGCACCGGTGGCGAACTTTGATGCCCAATGGATGTAATATGTAATAGCCGTGATAGCCTAGCATAAGTTGCTTGCTTATTTATTTCCTTGTTGTCTTTTTTATTTGTTTGCTTGTAGTCAGTGCAGTTCTTTTTCCGCGGTTTGCTAGTGGATGCAATAACCTATTTTTTAAAACTAGGCCACAATAACCATGGGCTAATATTTACTGTAGTGACACTGGGCCTCCTACGGGCCGTAGAAACAGTGGGCCTTCTACGGGTCGTAGAAACAGTAGGCCTTCTACGGGCCGTAGAAACAATGGGCCTTCTACGGGCCGTATCATCAATGGGCCTTATACGGGCCGTATGATCATTTGGCCAAACATGGGCCAATAACAGGCCGCATTATGGCCGTAAACGGGCTAGAGTTGGAATCGTCCGTTCATGGGCCTACCATAACGGGCCATCGTTAATAGGACGTATTTGATGACGCTATGAAAACGGCGCAACGTATTAACGGACCACAAACGGGCCGACTGTAACCACGGGCTGAATTTGGCCCACAAGCAGAAAATGACAGTAACGGGCCGTAAGTAACTGAATGCTACAAATGAGCCCAAGAATAAATGGGCCCTCAGTAGGCCGAAAGTTAACTTGGGCTGGAAATGACCCAACGGAATAACGGGCCGTTAATGGGTATAAAGTGATACACTATTCATTACGGGCCAGTTTCACCACGGGCCGTTAATGGGTGTAAAGTGATACACTGTTCATTACGGGCCAGTTTCACCACGGGCCGTTAATAGGCCAAGAGTTACATAGGGCCTCATATGGGCCGAAAGACGTCATGGGCCATACATGGGCCAGAAGTGAAAACGGGCTGGAATCATATTGGATGGCCCAGATGACGCTACTGGGCCTAATTCGGATAGGGCGTAACGGGCCTTGGGTTAGCGGGCTGTAAATGGGCTATATGTTAACAGGCCGTTAAGAGGCTTTCCATGGGCCCACCCGCCACCTTTTGACCAAGTCAAACGGGCCGGCCTTTTCACAGGAATGGGCCTCTGTTGTGCCATGCCACGTGTCGACGTATCATAGGCGCCTTCTGTCCAATGAGTGGATGACATCTGTCCCAACGATGAGCCGACACGTGTTTCCTCCATCCAATGATGATTTTACACGTGGAAAATCCCCATTGGTCGAGGCTGTTAATGGGTTATCAGATCCAAAACCAGACCCGATAGTTTAACGGCGTTCCGTTATGGTGGATGCCACGTGTCGATCACTGAGGGAGTCCTGGATTAGGGGGTGTCCGGATGGCCGGACTATAACCTTTGGTCGGACTCCTGGAATATGAAGATACAAGATTGAAGACTTCGTCCCGTGTCCGGATGGGTCTTTCCTTGGCGTGGAAGGCAAGCTTGGCGATACGGAAATGTAGATCTCCTCCCATTGTAACCGACTCTGTGTAACCCTAGCCCTCTCCGGTGTCTATATAAATCGAAGGGTTTTAGTCTGTAGGACGAACAACAATCATACCATAGGCTAGCTTCTAGGGTTTAGCCTCTCTGATCTCGTGGTAGATCTACTCTTGTACTGCCCATATCATCAATATTAATCAAGCAGGAGTAGGGTTTTACCTCCATCGAGAGGGCCCGAACCTGGGTAAAACATCGTGTCCCTTGTCTCCTGTTACCATCCACCTAGACGCACGATTGGGACCCCCTACGAGATCCGCCGGTTTTGACACCGACATTGGTGCTTTCATTGAGAGTTCCTCTGTGTCATCATCTTTAGGCCCGATGGCTCCTCCGATCATCAACAACGATGCGGTCTAGGGTGAGACTTTTCTCCTGGACAGATCTTCGTATTCGGCGGCTTTGCATCGCGGGCAATTAAGCAGCCATCCGGAGCAGATCGAAAGCTATGCCCCTGGCCATCAGGTCAGATTTGGAAGTTTAAACTACACGGCTGACGTCCGCGGAGACTTGATCTTCGACGGGTTCGAGCCACAACCGAGCGCGCCGCACTATTACGATGGGCATGATCTAGCTCTGCCGCCGAACAGTGCCCTGGAGGCCGCATCTGTGTCCGCTCCGACCCTTAGCTCGGAGCCGGCTGCGCCAATCGAGGACGGGTGGCTGGACACCGGCTCGGGGGCTGCAATCTCTATGGCGATCGAGCCGAACACCAGCCTTGTTCTCTGTGAAGCTCGTGACTCCAAGGTGCAGGACTCCTCTCCGGACTCCAAACCTTCCGCGCCCCTGCTGATCGAATCCGATTGGGCGCCGATCATGGAGTTCGCCGCCGCGGATATCTTTCAGCACTCGCCCTTCGGCAACATTCTGAATTCACTAAAGTCTCTCTCTTTGTCAGGAGAGCCCTGGCCGGACTATGGTCAGCAAGGTTGGAATGTGGATGACGAAGAAATTCAAAGCCCACCCACCACCCACTTCGTAGCCACTGTCGATGATTTAACCGACATGCTCGACTTCGACTCCGAAGACATCGACGGTATGGACGCTGATGCAGGAGACGACCAAGAACCAGCGCCTATAGGGCACTGGAAGGCCACCTTGTCATATGACATATACATGGTGGACACCCCAAAAGAAGGGAATGGCGATGGAACAACGGAGGATGACCCCTCCAAGAAGCAACCTAAGCGCCGACGTCAGCGGCGCCGCTCTAAATCCCGCCAAAACAAAAACGGCGATTTCGGCACGGGAGATAATAACACCCCGGACAGTGCGAAGACAACCCCTCCAAAGAAATTCAGCACAGAGGATGGAGAAGCCAGCCCTCATGAGAGAGCGGCGAGCAGAGAGGTAGAGGACGATAATTACATGCCTCCCTCCGAAGACGAGGCAAGCCTCGACGACGACGAATTTTTCGTGCCTGAGGATCCCATCGAACAAGAGCGTTTCAAACGCAGGCTTATGGCCACGACGAGCAGCCTCAAGAAAAAACAGCAACGGCTTAGAGCTGACCAAGACTTTCTAGCCGACAGATGGACTAAAGTCCTTGCGGCCGAAGAATAGGAACTCGAATGCCCCTCCAGGAGCTACCCAAAGCGCAGGCTGCTACCCCAATTAGAGGAGGAAGCACCTAAACCTACATCACCAGCGCACGAGGCGGCCGACCGGCCACCTCGTGGCCGCGACAGAGAGGCCTCTCGGCCCTCAGCTCAAGCCGCACCCCGGCGTCGCTCAAAGAATACCAAGGCACAGGGAAATGCGCCAGACCTGTGAGATATATTGGAGGACAAGGCAAGGCAAACAAGATCGATCTACGGATCGCGTGGGTGCCCCACGACACATGAAGATAACCGTCATGCCGGATACGGCAAATCCGGCCGGGCCGAACACAGTAGACAAAGCTCATTAGAGCTACGTCGTGATATAGCCCAGTACAGAGGCGCCGCACACCCACTATGCTTCACAGATGAAGTAATGGATCATCAAATCCCCAAGGGTTTCAAACCCATAAACATGAATAATACGATGGCACAACAGATCCTGCGGTGTGGATCGAGGATTATCTCCTTCATATCCACATGGCCTACGGTGATGATCTACACGCTATCAAATACCTCCCACTCAAGATTAAAGGACCAGCTCGGCATTGGCTTAAGAGCTTGCCAGCATAGTCAATTGGTTGTTGGGAGGACCTGGAAGCCGCATTCCTCGACAATTTCTAGGGCACCTATGTGCGACCACCAGACGCCGATGACCTAAGCCACATAATTCAGCAGCCAGAGGAATCGACCAGACAATTCTGGACACGGTTCCTAACCAAGAAAAATCAAATAGTCGACTGTCCGGATGCAGAGGCCCTCGCAGCCTTCAAACATAACATCCGTGACGAGTGGCTTGCCCGGCACCTAGGACAGGAAAAGCCGAAATCCATGGCAGCCCTCACAACACTCATGACCCGCTTTTGCGCGGGAGAAGACAGCTGACTAGCTCATAGTAATAACATGACCAAGAGCCCTGGTAATTCGGATACCAAGGACAGCAATGGCTGGTCGCGTCACAACAAGCACAAGTGCCGCATTAACGGCGACAATGCTGAGGATACGACAGTTAATGCCGGATTCAGAGGCTCTAAACCCGGTCAGTGGAAAAAGCCATTTAAAATAAATATTCCGGGCCCGTCCAGTTTGGACCGAATACTCGATCGCTCATGCCAGATACACGGCACCTCCGAAAAACCAGCCAATCACACCAACAGGGATTGTTGGGTGTTCAAGCAGCGAGCAAGTTAAATGCAGCGGTGACAAGGGGCTACATAGCGATGACGAGGAGGAGCCCCGGCCACCGAACAATAGGGGACAGAAGGGCTTCCCCCCACAAGTGTGGACGGTGAACATGATATACGCAACCCACATACCCAAAAGGGAGCGGAAGTGTGCACTCAGGGACGTATATGCGTTGGAGCCAGTCGCCCCAAAGTTCAACCCATGGTCCTCCTGCCAGATCACCTTTGATCAAAGGGACCACCCCATAGCATCCGCCATGGCGGATTCGCCGCATTGGTTTTAGACCCAATCATTGACGGATTTCACCTCACTAGAGTCCTTATGGACGGCGGCAGCAGCCTGAACCTGCTTTATCAGGATACAATGCGAAAAATGGGCATAGATCCCTCAAGGATTAAACCCACAAAGACGATCTTTAAAGGCGTCATACCAGGTGTAGAGGCCAACTGTACAGGCTCAGTTACACTTGAGGTGGTCTTCGGATCCCGGATAATTTCGAGCGAGGAGTTAATCTTCGACATAGTCCCGTTCTGCGGTGGCTATCACGCCTTTGCTCGGACGAACCGCATTTGCAAAGTTCAATGCGGTGCCGCTTTCGCATACCTCAAGCTCAAGATGCCAGGCCCTCGAGGAGTCATTACGGTCAATGGAAACACCGAACGCTATCTCCGAACGGAGGAGCATATGGCGGCCCTTGCGGCGGAAGTACAAAGTAGCCTCTCAAGGAAATTCTCCAGTCCGGCTATTAAACGTCCGGACACCGTCAAGCGCCGCGAGTAACCTACAACAAGACCGCCGGCACGTTCGAGCGCAGCGTAGCAATGCGCCCCAAGCCCAGCCCTCGTGAAATTGCGAAACCAGATTACTGGCGTACATAATTATGCTCTGGAAATACCATGGGCATAGGGGAGGGCACGACCACGGCATGCCCAAAATGCGGCTCAACCGCACTAGGGGCTCCCGATTTTGTCATTCTTTTTCTTACTTTCAGGACTCCACTCTCTGGAAGGCCTGTCCGTGATCTGTCGCCGAACACACGATGCAACAGCCAGGGAGGCAGAAAGCTACGTCGAATGTCAAGGTGGTCTCTATAACGAGCTAAATACCTGTCTTGCATACCATCCCGCAGCTCGCCCCTGGAGGGGGACATGTCAAATAGTCCAATCCCTTGCTTATCGCACTATTTGTATCATTCTGCTTTTACCGCAACCTTTTTGAATAAACAATACATTGCTTTTGTCTATTATTGCATTCCTTTTTTATGTGAATATGTTCAGTTCTGACATTATGCAACCGTACACTTTGGTACGACCAATACACCAGGGGCTTAAGTACCCAGAATATGGTGTGAGAAGTCCGAACACTCTCACGAGTGCGGCACCCCGAACTTATAGCATTATATGCATTGGCTCCGAATCATGTCTTGGGTCAATAGTTGGGTTTGCCCGGCTCCTATGTTTTGGTACCTTACGTTCCGTTATATCGGCTAAGGTAGCGCTAGGAGAACTACTGCGATTGTGCCCCGGTTGAGCTGGGTTAAGCACCTCAGTAGAGAAAGCTAAAACTGACTGTCATGATAGGGTGAGAGCTTGTCGCTGTTCGAGAGGTTTTGAGTCCCTAAAGACTTATGCCGCTTAGAGCGAGGAGCCGGCTTTGTCCGGCCTAGGCGTGGATAGCGCCCCGAACTTGGTATTCCGAATACTAGGGGCTTCGCCGAAATTTAAAATTATAGAATTCTATGGCTAAGTGAGAGTGATAAAGCATTATAGTCCGATTGCCTTGTTCGTTGTGCTGAGCGCCTCCCTCGAAGGACTCAAGAATGGGAACAAGAGAGCTCAGGTTTATCCCGAACACCCCAGCACTCGTGGCATGGGGGCAGAAGCAGACAACTCGCCATCTCTCAGATTTAATAAACGGCCGCACAGAAGGTAATATTTTTAATTCAAAAAGCATTGCTTAGCGCATATGAACAAGTTTTCAGCGCACAGGATAACACGAGCGAGTTTACTCAAAAATTACATCCTTGGAACATTCATCCGCCACAAGGCGGGCACCCTTCAGGGCGCCCTCATAATATATCTCGGGCTTGCGATGCTCCTTGCCCTGCGGTGGCCCATCTGTCACCAGCTTCTCAGCATCCATCTTGCCCCAATGCACTTTAACACGGGCAAGGGCCCTACGGGCGCCTTTGATGCATACGGAGCACTTGATGACTTCAACCCGTGGACAGGCGTCCGCCAGCCGCCTCACCAGCCCAAAGTAGCTCCCAGGCATGACCTCCCCAGGCCATAGCCGGACTATAAGGCCCTTCATGGCATGTTCGGCCACCTTATGGAGCTCGACCAGTTGCTTCAGCTGGTCGCTCATGGGCACCGGGTGTCCGGCCTCAGCATACTGAGACCAGAACACCTTTTCCGTCGAGCTCCCCTCCTCGGCTCGGTAGAATGCGGCAGCATCGGACACACTGCAGGGAAGATCTGCGAATGCTCCTGGAGAGCTCCGGAATCGGGTAAGTAACAAGTAATTCACTTTCACATGCTTGCTTTGCATAATGAATGCCTTACCCGCCGCTATCTTCTTCATCGCCTCAATTTCCTGGAGGGTTTTTTGGGCTTCGGCCTTGGCAGATTTGGCGCTCTCAAGGGCCGAGGCGAGCTCGGACTCTCGAGTCTTTGAGTCAAGCTCCAAACTCTCGTGTTTTTCCACGAGAGCCTGGAGCTCTTGTTGCACCTCCGCCACCCGCGCCTCCTTCTTCTCTCGCTCGGTGCGCTCCACGGCCGCATTGTCTTCGGCCTTGGACAGCGCTTCCTTCAGGGTCGCCACCTCGGTTGTGGCCCATGTAATACTCACGTTGGTCCTGTCATTTTTCGCAACCGCATCTTTTTTATATATTTACATAAGGTATTACTTACCTTCCTTGTCCTCGAGTTGCTTCTTGGCAAGGCCGAGCTCGTTCTCGGACCGCTCAAGGCTCTGCTTCAATGCATCGACCTCCGCAGTCAGTGCGGCAGATGTCAGCACCGCGGCCTGCATTCCCATATTAACATACTTATGTTAGACTCCTGCGTATATCTTTTAGATCCTCAGTCCGGCTTTTCTTTCCGAACACCAAACTGAGCATCAGGGGCTACTATCTATGCGGTAATATTTTTATATATCTTAAATACATACCTCAACGCCTGTTAAAAGGCTGGCACAGGCTTCAGTCAGCCTGCTCTTGGCGAACTGAACCTTCTGGATCACCGCACTCATAATAGTGGGGTGCTCCTCGTCGATGGAGGCGCCGTTAAGCACCTCCAGTAGATTATCCGGTGCCTCCGGATGGACGGAGGTCACCGGCGTCGTAGGCTTCCCCTTCTTACTAGAGGGGCGCCTGCCGGACTCCGGAACCACTGAAGGTTCCGGTGCGGTGTCCGGCCCAGGGCCGGACTTGGAGCCCTTGGGGGTTTTGTCCCCTTTGCGCCTGGAGTCCGGGAGGTCGCCTTGCGGCGCCTCCAGGACCACCTCCTCCTGGCTTGGATCCTTTTGGGACCCCACCTCGGCATCATCCGCAGCGCGAGGGGAGGAGGCGGCCGAAAGTGAAGTGCTATTCACATCCGACGAGCTTAAGGAGCCGCTCGACGACACGCCGACCTGGGCTCGGGGCGGACTGCATGATTATATTCGGCGTCAGAAGATATTGTGCAATAAAGGAACGCCATGAGTTATTCTGGTATCCGGATACTTACGATTTTGCCAGGGGCTTGGCCCTGGATGGCCACTCCTCTTCGCCGTCGTCGTCGTTGGTGGAGTAGTCCGGAGGAAGGGTCCTTCCCTTCTTGGACCCTCTGGCCCCCAGTTGGGGCGGCCTTTCTTTTCTTCTCTTCCCCCGCTGGGGGAGAGACCTCTCTTTCCTCCTCCTCGTTTTCGGGGGAGGAGTCCGGCTCGGAGTCATCGGATGATGAGCCCGACACCACCAGGCGCCGGGAACTCTTTCGAGTTCCCGTGGCCTTCTTCTTGGCCTTCTTCTCCGACACCACGTAAGGCGCAGGAACCAGCAGCCCCGTCAAGCGGGCGTCCGCTGGGTCTTCGGGCAAGGGAGCCGGACAGTTGATCTGCCCGGACGTCTTCTACCAATCCTGTCAAAGGTAAGGGAGTTTAGATCCCGCATAGAGTCAAACTATGAAAAACAAGTATCCCGTAAAGGGTAAAATAGCTTACCGCGTTGGCTCGACGCTGCGCACTGAATCCACGATCCTCGGCAGCGGATGCGGGAGCCTCGGCGCCCTTGAATAGCACCTTCCAGGCGTCTTCGTCCGTAGTGTCGAAGAGCCTGCTCAGGGTTCGGTGATGTGCCGGATCAAACTCCCACAAGCTGAAAGCCCGTTGTTGGCACGGGAGGATCCGGCAGATGAGCATGACCTGGACTACGTTGACGAGTTTGAGCTTCTTGTTCACCAGGTTTTGGACGCAGGTTTGGAGTACGATCAGCTCTTCCGAATTACCCCATGACAGGCCCTTCTCTTTCCAGGAAGTGAGCCGCGTAGGGATGCCAGATCAGAATTCGGGGGCCGCTACCCATTCAGGGTCACGCAGCTCGGTGAGGTAGAACCACCCCGATTGCCACCCCTTTATGGTCTCTACAAAGGAGCCCTCAAGCCATAGGACGTTGGGCATCTTGCCCACCATGGCACCTCCGCACTCCGCTTGGCGGCCGCCCACTACCTTCGGCTTGACATTGAAGGTCTTCAGCCATAAGCCGAAGTGGGGCTGGATGCAGAGGAAGGCCTCGCACACGACGATGAACGCCGAGATGTTGAGGATGAAGTTCGGGGCCAGATCGTGGAAATCCAGGCCATAGTAGAACATGAGCCCCCGGACAAATGGGTGAAGTAGGAAACCTAGTCCGCGGAGGAAATGGGTAAGGAATACCACCCTCTCATGGGGCCTGGGGGTGGGGATGAGTTGCCCCTTGTCGGGGAGCCGGTGAGCGATGTCATTGGACAAATATCCGGCTTTCTTCAGCTTCTTGATGTGTCCCTCCGTGACGGAGGAGACCATCCACTTGCCTCCCGCTCCGGACATGGCTGGAGAAGGTTGAGGTGGGATGTGCGGACTTGGGCGCTGGAGCTCGAGTGCGCGAAAATGGATAAGCAAAGGAGGAAGAAGGCATAGATGAAAATGGTGGATCCTTATCCCCTTATATGGGCGGACGAAACTATGTGCCCCCACCAGCCTGGTAAAACTCGCTTATCTCCCAAGCGCCGTAAATTAATGGCACGGTTGGGTTACCCACGCACGTATTGATGAGAATCCCGGAATAAGGGGACACGATCTCTGCTTCGACAAGACGTGCCAAGGAAACTGCCTCGCTAAACGCGCTGAGGTGGGACAGTAAAACGATTCGAATAAAGGCTTGGCCGCGGTGTGGTGTCACGCTGCAGAATACGTCAACAGATTGGATTTGTGTGAATATTATTCTCTCTACGGTGGTATGTGGAACTTATTTTGCAGAGCCGGACACTATCCTTGTGTTCAAAATCTTCTATGAAGTATTCGGAGGAGGAACCCGCCTTGCAATGCGAAGACAATCTGCTACGGACTCGTCGTCATTGAAGCCTGGTTCAGGGGCTACTGAGGGAGTCCTGGATTAGGGGGTGTCCAGATGGCCGGACTATAACCTTTGGCCGGACTCCTGGACTTTGAAGATACAAGATTGAAGACTTCGTCCCGTGTCCGGATGGGACTTTCCTTGGCGTGGAAGGCAAGCTTGGCGATACGGAAATGTAGATCTCCTCCAATTGTAACCGACTCTATGTAACCCTAGCCCTCTCCGGTGTCTATATAAACCGAAGGGTTTTAGTCCGTAGGACGAACAACAATCATACCATAGGCTAGCTTCTAGAGTTTAGCCTCTCTCATCTCGTGGTAGATCTACTCTTGTACTACCCATATCATCAATATTAATCAAGCAGGAGTACGGTTTTACCTCCATCGAGAGGGCCCAAACCTGGGTAAAAACATCGTGTCCCTTGTCTCCTGTTACCATCCGCCTAGACGCACAGTTCGGGACCCCTACCGAGATCCGCCGGTTTGACACCGACAATCACCCTTGACGAAAAGCACTTCAGGACGCACGATTTATCGTCATGGAAGTGGACACTTCCGTGATGATAATTTTGGTAATGTCATGGAACACTTCTACGACAGCACAGGTATGACTATCTTGATTCTGTCATAAAATCGTCATGGATGTACATGCATGACAAAAAACGCGACCTACTGTGACAAACACGTATCATCACGGAAGTGTATTTTTTTTGTAGTGCGCCTGCCGTCATCCTCAGGGGATTCCTGCAAGCCAGCACAAGGAGAAACACAGCTTGCCATTATGGTTGTCGGTCTGCCACCAGTTGCTTCGCGAGGAGATGAAGGCACTGAGGGCCTGGTGAGGCGACATGCGCGGGGCGTGCCGCGAGCCACAGCTCGACCGCTCAGGTTTGTTGACGTTGCTGGGACGGACCCGAGCACAAGCACCGTGCCAGCGTGAGCAGCTCCCGTGGTAGGTGACAATCAAGCAGGTGATAGTCATACATAGATTAAGCATGGAAAGCAAACTGGCTCAAGTAAATGCAGGGAAGATACATGCCACTGGGTCAGGCTCGAGCGGCTTGGGGATGATGCAGCCCGAGGGGCGCCCCCAGCAAGGTGAGTTAAAGATATAGGAAAGGGATACGTGCCGCGGGTACGGACCCACGCAGCCTGGGAATAATGCAGCCCTGGGGGCGCTCCCAGCTAAATAAACTCGGAAAATGTCACCTGGTTCCGTTGATGAAGGGATGTTGGGGAAGCTGAAGGTACGCGGCGAAGGGGTTGCTCCTCACGAGCCACCGGGGCCCTGAGCCTCAGGAGGCTCTGGGGGTCCTGGCGGTTCCTTGAGGAGCGTCTCCATCTCCGTCGGGACGGCATGGTGCCTGGCCTCCTGAGACGCCAGGACACGCCGCAGGTTGTGCTGATAGGCGGATGCCACGCTCGGTAGGCCAAATGACATGCGAACGTAGCTGTGCGGTGGGCCCTCGCAGCGTCTCACGCGCGAAGGCCAGAAAAGCTCCTGAGATGCGGCTCTGTTGAGCCCTAGAATGTCGATGCAGACGGTCAACCCGCCATCCTCGCCTGGATGGGGGGCTGCGGCAGGTGGGCGGTGGTCGTCGCGCATGGCTCTTGCTTCTTGTAGTTCCTGAGTGGCCTTGGTAATGAACTCCTGAGTGGTGGGCGCTCCTCGCCCTTGTCTTCCTGAGGGAAACGTGTCGCGAAGCACGCCTCCAAGTGGTGCCCGAGCGCCTCCCTCGTGACGTTGCCAAGGTCTGAGGCCCTCCAGAAGAGAGCCCCCGAGCCCTGCCCAAGGAGGGCGCCAGGCGCGCCTTCCTATGCGAGGGAGGGAGGCGGCCCAGGTGCGGGCACTGATCCTGACGAGGTACCTTTCGCGACACCACCCTCCTGAGGTCCTGCACGGAGTAACTGCTTCTTCTTCTTGGGGACAACCTCAGGAAGGTATCGAGCTGCACTGTTGTCGGGATCTTCGATTGACGCTGCTTGGAAGGCGCGCTCGAGGGAGTACACTGCATCTCTTTCTTCGCAGGGGACTGCGATGATCCCGCCGCTCCCTGTCATCTTGAGGACGTTGTAGCCGTGGTGCATCACCACCATGAACTTGGCCAGGGCTGGATACCCGAGGATGGCATTGTATGGCAGATGGATGTGTGCGACGTCGAACTTGATGAGTTCGGTGCGGTAGTTGTTGCATTCTCCGAAGGTGACAGGGAGGCGGACCTGCCCTATCGGTGTGGTGGAGCCGTCGGTCACTCCTGAGAAAGGCTTGGTAGGATGAAGCTGGTCGTAGGGCACTTGAAGGTTGTCGAACGTGTCGACGGACAAGACATTGAGTCACGCGCCATCGTCGATGAGAGTCTTGGTGACTTGTACGTTGCTGATGATGGGTGAACAGAGCATCGGGAGAACGCCAGCAGTGGTCGCACACTTGAGCTAATCTGCCGAACTGAAAGTGATGGCGCACTTGGACCACCTAAGCAGGCGTGTAGCCTCGAGCTTGGGGACGACTGTGTTCACCTCGCGGGCAAACTGCTTGAAGATTCGCTGTGAGGCTGGGGCTTGAGCTCCGCCCAGGATGCAAGTGATGGCACCTGGCTCCTGGAAGCCCCCAGCCCCCTCGTCCTGATGGTAGTCGTCGTTCCTTCTTGGTGGTGGCGGCATCAGAGGAAGCCCAGCATTGCCCTGAGGACGGTCCTCGCGAGGCTGATCCCTCCAGGAACTCTCGCGAGGCTGATCCTGCCAGCGGTCCTCATGAGGCCGGTCGCGCCACTGCTAGCGTGGGCCCTGGTCGTCCCAGCGTCCTCTGCCATGTCCTCCTCCTCGGCCGTAGCCCCGGTCATTGCGCTCGGGGCGTCGACCGAATCGTCAATCGCGAACGGCCCTGAGCTCCTAGCAATCATTGGTGTTGTGGCTGTGCATGTTGTGGAAGGCGCAGAATAGTCGGCTGCTCTTGGATGACTCGGGCTAGTCCCTGCCGCGCTTCGTGTCTGGCTCTACCGCGAGTACGGCTGCTCCCTTGCGCTTCGCGTCCTTGGCCTTGGCTTTCTTCTCCTCCGGGTCCGCAGCTGGGAGCTCAAGGAGGGAGAGGCGCCATTCCTCCACTCTTACGCACTTGGTCGCCAGGTTGAATAGCTCCAGGGATGTGCACAGCTCCTCGTGGATGGCGAGCTTCTCCTTCATCTTGACGTCGCGGACGCCATCGGAGAACGCAGAGATGATGGCCTCGTCCGTCACCTTGGGGATCTTGAGACGAACGTTGTTGAAGCGCTGGATGTACTTCTGGAGGGTCTCTCCTGGTTGTTGCTTGACGCGGCGCAGATCACCCGTGGCCGGGGGGCGGTCGCGAGTGCCCTGGAAGTTGGCGACGAAGCGGTCGCGCATCTCGTCCCAGGAGAAGATCGAGCCCGAAGGCAGGTTCAGGAGCCACGAATGAGCGTCGTCTTTGAGCGCCATGGGGAACCAGTTCGCCATGACTTTCTCGTCGCCGTTGGCCGCCTCGATGCTCAGCTCGTAGAGCTGCAGGAACTCTGCGGGGTCGGGGGTGCCGTCGTAGCATGGAGGCAGGTTTGGCTTGAACTTGTCCGGCCAGGCGACGCTACGCAGCTCAGGGGTGAAGGCGCGGCAACCGACCGTGGTCACCGGGGCCCGTCTCGGAGGTGGAGCATGGTCTTGGTGCCTGCGCAACGCCACGGCAAGCGGCGCGGGGCCCTGCCGCAGCAAGCGATCCCGACGCGGCGGTGCGGGGAGCGGTGGAGCGTTCTCTTGCGGGCGAGGGGCTTCTTGGCAGCTTCCTTCTTCGCGCACGGGTGCCGGACGCGGTGGGTCACGCCGCGGAGCCGCGTGCCTTGGCGCCAGGGCACCGTCTTGGGGCAGAGGTGGTGGAGGTGCTCCGTGAGCTACGTCGCCCATAGCTGGCGGTGGACGAGGCAGCGAGAGGGACGGTGCGGGGGAGTCCCCTGCGGCACTGACAAGCTCGGCGATGCGCTCCAGCCAGTCCTCGTAGAGGTGGTCGATGGGGCGGTAGCGCAGGAGCTCGCGTGCCATGCACAACGCGGCCTGCGCGGCCACGGGAGTGTGGCGAGCATGGAATGATGAACCGGCCGGGGTCAGTGATGGAGTGGCGGTGCGGCCGTCCCGCCGCACCGAGGGGTGCAGTGAGGATGCTTACTGCTCGTTCCCCGCCGGGACGGTGGCGGTGTTGGCGGCAGGCGAGGGAGAACGACGAGGTGGCCCACCGACGGGAGCCGTCTAGGCGACACGGGTGGCGAGGGCAGCCCTGCGCTCAGCACGGGCTTGGCGGGCGTCCTCCATCGATGCGACGAAGCGATGGGACACGGATCAACGGAAGGAACTCCAGCGCACCCCTTCCTGGTGCGCCAAATGTCGGATCTCGGGTTCCGGCAAAACCCTTAAGGTTCAAACTCTGGGGTGCGCGCGAAGATCTCCACCTCGCAGATCACACCCTCACATGCGTCGCAATCTCTAAGGCTAGCTCGACGAACTTGCAAAACAAGGGACACAAGATTTATACTAGTTCGGGCCACCGTTGTGGTGTAATACCCTACTCTAGTGTGTGGTGGTGGAGTGCCTCTTGGGCTGAGGATGAACGGTACAAGGGGAAGAACAGCCTCCTGAGGCGAGGTGTTCTTGTGCTTGGTGAACTTGTGTGGGTGAGGATTACTCAAGATGAGATGCCTCCTACTATGGTGGCTAGTCCTATTTATAGAGGCCCTAGTCCTCTTCCCAAATATTGAGCGGGAAGGGATCCCACAATGGCCAATTTGAAAGGGGACAGCTAGTACAGCTTATCCTGACAAAAGTAGTCTTCGCCTGCAAAGGCTCTGGCGGTGACGCCGTCTTGGGCTCCACGATGACCTCCGTCCTGCCGTTCTGCTGGTCTTGGTCTCGTTGCACCGATATGGAAACCTTTGCTTGACACCTCGGTACTCCTCGCCTGCGCTTGCCTCCTTAGCACCAAAGAGGAAACAAGGACACTGTGTGCGCTGGCGCCCGCCTGGTCTCGATCGTCATGGCTCACGTTACGTGAACCTCGCGAGGTTTGCCTTGCCTTGATCTCTCCGCCCCTCGCAAGCCAGCCTGGTGAGGCCGCTCCCGAGGAGGTCTTGTGTCGTCCGCCTCGCGAGGGTCTTGAAAACTTTCCGGTGAAGATGGGCCGTACGTGCCCACTCGCAGAGCCACGCCGTGGGCCGCAGGCAGGCAAGTCTGGGGACCCCTGTTCCCAGAACGCCGACAGCGGTAGATATATATCTCATCTTTTTATCCTTAGTAGCAATGATACATACATGTTGTTTCCCTTTCTGTCACTGGGATCGAGCACCGTAAGATCGAACCCACTACCGGGCACCTCTTCCCTTTGCAAGATAAATAGATCAAGTTGGCCAAACAAAACCAAAATATCGGAGAAGAAATACGAGGCTATAATAGATCGTGCATATAAGAGATCAAAGAAACTCAAATAACTTTCATGGATATGAAAAGATATGACTGATCATAAACTCGAAGTTCATCAGATCCCAACAAACACACCGCAAAAGATTTACATCATATGGATCTCCAAGAGACCATTGTATTGAGAATTCAGAGAGAGAGAGAGAGAGAGAGAGAGAGAGAGAGAGAGAGAGAGAGAGAGAGAGAGCCATCTAGCTACTAACTACGGACCCGAAGGTCTACAAAGAACTACTCACGCATCATCAGGGAGGCACCAATGGAAGTGGTGAACCCCTCCGTGATGGTGTCTAGATTGGATCTGGTGGTTCTGGACTCTGCGGCGGCTGGATGAATATTTTGTTGATGCTTTTTGCGTTTCTGGCATATTGTTGTATTTATAGAGCAAAGAGGCGGTCTGGGGGCACCCGAGGTGGGCACAACCCACCAGGGCGTGCCTGGGCCTCCTGGCGTGCCCTGGTGGGTTGTGCCCCCATTGGGGCACCCCCAGGTGCAACCAGGGCCCATTGCCTTCCTTCTGGCCCATAAGAAATCATTGTGGAGTTTCGCAGCATTTGGACTCCGTTTGATATTGATTTCCTCCGATGTAAAAAAACATGGAAAAACAGCAACTGGCACTTGGCACTATGTCAATAGGTTAGTACCAAAAAATGATATAAAATGACTATAAAATAATTATAAAACATCCAAGGTTGATAATCAAACAACATGGAACAATCAAAAATTATAGATACGTTGGAGACGTATCAGTAACCAACACGGACATCACACGATCATCTCAGGATCCAATCAAGCTTGGTATTAACAATACCGTAGTAATCATTACATGACCACAAGGAGCTTAATCTTCACCCTTGACTCTCGCATAACACCACAAATATTCATCAACTCCGTATCCTCAATACCACGGTGATCATCTCACGATCACAACCACAAATATGAATCAACTCAGTATCCTCGATACCACGGTGATCATCTCACGGTCACAACCAATCTCTTTCTCATCATCGAACCAGGGTTGTTATTAAGAAAGTTATTATTATTACTGTTGACCCACAGTGTGACCAACTACG